>JADMNL010000029.1:155090000-155467500 GCA_016271365.2 Neoceratodus forsteri | reverse complement strand
GGTCTGGAGGGCCCATGTTCCCACTCAATACATACCACTTACATTACACTTTCTCAAAAGAAGGGCACCATTGCAAAAACTCTGCTAATGCATCAGTTAGGATTCTTTCCACAGGGACAAAAGTGTGGAAATTTCAACCTAGTTATCACCTGCACCACCCCACCCCCCACACCCCATCCTCAAAACCCTAACTCAATTCCTCCCCCACCCCACCCCACAAACACACATGTAAGACATATCCAAGATTATAAGACACTGTATAAACCAGTCACATCAGTGATAATATTAATCACTATGCTGTACCATTTTACATAACACTCATGTAATGAAAACAAATACAGTAGGATCAACTCTTTCCTGCCAGCACAGTATGAGATTGTTGACACATTATAGCTGGTATAATTTTTCATACAATGAAACTCAGTCTGTACAAATTTCTCTAAATATTGACGAGTATGTGTCATATTTCAACAATTGGGTCATTGTAGGTATCAGCTATCACATAGGCATGTGGTAGCAGGAAGATAGAGCTGATATATAGTACTTTTCAGATACTGCTCAACTATGAAACTAGCACCATCACATTTTGTTATACTGCTGCATTACCTGGAAATACTCATTAGCAGCATGTTATGGTTAGCTTTGGATGTTACAACGCCAGCTGTCATATGTCGCTTGTAATCTATACTACAAAACATTACTCTTATTATTACAACCATTTGTTTTAGAAGTGACTCACTCTATCAGAGAAACATATGCAAACATCCAATGACTGTTGCTAGGGTTACCCAAACTCTTATTTCTAATATAGCTATCTATACATAACATACTGAGGCCAGATATTCAAATAGTAGCGCTGGGCACAAATCCGTTGCGCTGGACTAGCACAAATTTGTGCCCGACTGCAATATTCAAAGACATTTAGCACCAGTGCTAGGTGTTAGTACTGAGCTAAATTAAAATGTATATAGGGGAGAGATTGAGAAGGGCCCTGAACTGCACACTGGCATATTCAGAAGTATAACGCCATGCTACAGGCATTAGTGCTACCTGTAGCGGGCGCTAAATACCGCCAACAAAAAGCTAGTGGGAATGCAGTGGTGCCCCGCTCAAATCACAACCCCCATTGACCTTAAAATTAAGGATGTTTCCCTGGAGAGTCTAGTGGTCGCCCATCTCCCAGCACGACTCACAGACCTCTGTGTACTGTAAAATACAAATATCTTCTCTGGTAATCAGTGGTCCCCACCAGCTTGACTCCCGACCTCCGTGTAATGTAGAAAAATAATTTTCCCTGGTAGTCTAGTGTTCCCCACCCCAGCTCGAACCCGACCTCTGCTGAAAATAAAATTCTATGACTTGTCCTGGTAGTCTAGTGGTTCCCGCCACCTCAACCTGACCTCCGCATAATGTAAATAAATAATTTTCCCTGGTAGTCTTCTAGTGGTCCCACCCCAGCTCGAACCCGACCTGCATTGAACATAAAATTCTGTGACTTGTCCCTGGTAGTCTAGTGGTTCCCCACCCCCAACCCGACCTCCCGTAATGTAATAAATAATTTTCCCTGGTAGTCTGGTGGTTCCCCACCCAGCAGTGACTCCCCCTATCTGAATCAGCCCCCACAATTGAGATGGCGCAGCTCAACCCTCCTCTCACCTCATGACGGCCGCTGACTGAGGTACAAATGAGCACATTTTACCCTCAGTCGGCAGCCGGCAAGGAGGTGAGAGGAGGGGCTGAGCCAGCGCCGGCTTGATTCAAGGAGGGTCTGATTTGGATGGGTAAAGTCACCACTGGGGGACCACTAGACTGCCAGGGACAAGTCATAGATATTTACTTTCAACAGAGGTCAGGGTTCGGGAGCTGGAGTGGGGGGGGACCACTAGACTACCAGGGAAATTGTTCATTTACATTACGTGTGGAGGTCGGGTTCGAGCTGGGTGGGTGGGGAATTCAATAGACTACCAGATAAAATTATTCATTTACATTACGCGGAGGTTGGATCTAAGTTGGGGGTGGTGGGATCTACTAGACTACCATTGAAAATTATTGTTTTACATTGCACAGAGGTCGGGTTCGAGCTGGAGGGTGGGGGACCAGTAGACTACATGGGAAAATTATTTTGTACATTATGCAAAGGTTGGGTCTATGCTGGGGGTGGAGGACCAATAGACTACCAGGGAACATTATGTATTGAACATTAGAGGGAGGTCAGGAGTCATGCTGGGGATGGGTAACCACTAGACTACCAGGGTTTACAGTGAACTGTGGGACTACCGGGGTCAGAGAGCATACTGGGGGAGACACTAGCCTATCAGGGTGTAACAGACATACAAATGGAACAGGAACCATGATGGCAGAAAAGGACTGCCTGGCCCAGCCAGACTGCCCTGTTCCCTATCTACTGGATATGCTGCATATCTTAGTTCCTAGTGACCCTACAGCCTAGGCCACCTGCCCCACCAGGTTTGCCTCATGCCTGTCCCATGCATTGCATCCCCACTGTTTCACCCGCTACTGCAGTGGGGTACCTTTGTTGTTGGAGGAGGCATCCTTCAGGACATGTATGGCTATGGCCACGGCAGTGTGTCTGTGATTAGCTATTGATCTGTATATATATATATATATATATATTTATTTATAAATGGGGTGGTAAAATCATAGAAATCCCACTAACATGATTGGACAGAATGCATCACATGACCGTGCATTATTTCCCAACGACCGCAGACACCTCCTAGCACGACCGCATGCCTGAAACCACTTTTTATCCTTCAAAACCTTCTCACCAGTAGTGAGATCATTCCACATCTACCACAGATAGGCACCCACATGCATACAACTGGTACATTCAAGACTACTACCAACATAAATGACAACTGCCTTGGTAAATGGTGCTGCTAAAGTTCAAACTAAGACTGACTAAAAAAAAAGCCAGCTCGTCGGCACAGCGGTTGGATTTCAACAGCCTGGCGACGCAGTTCGAGAGCAGGACTCCAGGTCGCCGGAGAGCCGGGCCGGGAGGAGATGGCTGGAGTGTCCACAGACAGCCTCCTTCTCCAGGGGAGGGTGGGGATGAGAACGGGCGCTTACCGTTTCTGGCGGAGGCTAGGAGCACAGCAGAACGTCAGGGCTCGCTAGTTGGGGAGTGACGGACACGGGCGCTTTGCCATGACGCTACGCAAGTTACCTCCGGGAAAAACAGAAATTCACTCTCCAGCTGGCCAGATGACGGCTCCTGGGCTGCCTGGCTACGTCATGGCCCCGGCCTCCCGCCCCAGCAGCACCTGGACCAACACTGCAGTGCGCTGGTTGCCCCACTTTCGCGGCACCTTCCCTCTTGGGGAGGGGACCCACCCAGCATAGGGTTACGCCGGCTACTCCAGCGGCCGCGATCTGGGTCGTGGCAGGTCGGGGGTAGTCAGGGCAGGTCCTTGAGGGGCCTGAAGGAGGTGCTGGCTGGAGGATCAAGGAGGAAAAAAAAAGAGGTTTATATTCCTGTTTATTTTCATTTACTATTCTTAGAATAAAGTCATCCTCTTTACAGGAGTAAAATGAGTGGGACCACTTTCACTTTTATCAGTGACATGTAGCGTGACTCAGCGTGGTCAATAATGGTACCTAGTATACAGGCAGACACTGAAAGCAAGTCCCTCGGTGTGAAAAACAAAGTAACTGCATTTTACTTATTTATTGAGAATTGTCTAAAAGCCAGCTGAAGCGAGTGGTAGACAGCACTTTCACTTTTATCACTGGCGGTAGCGTGACCGGCGTGGTCAAAAGTGATACATAATGTGCAATAAACAGTGAAACTAAGTCACAGTCTGTACCAGAAAAAGCAAACAAACTGTGCACTTCAGCTTATTTTAATTTAAAATTGATGTAAAAGCTGCCGTGTAGATAAGTGGAGAGCTAGCGAGGCGAGTGTTGGCGCGTCCAGAGAGGTAACATAGGGCAGAGTAGTGTTGCTTCTAGCAGCTTGTATACAATTTAAATTAAAATAAGCTGAAGTGCACAGTTTGTTTGCTTTTCTGGTACAGAGTGTGACTTAGTTTCTTACTGTTTTATTTTTTCTATACTTAGATATGCACATGAGTCCTTTATACTGCTCATATCTAATTGTTTAGCAGTATCTTCTAATCTCTCAATAACTACTGTATATCTCTAAATTTATCAGCGTCGCATGGCTCAGTATACATATTGTTATACGGTGTTCCATTCTTATTAAATTCATCATTTAATATCTTAAACCACCCTTTCTTAGACAGTCAAGTTTTCCAATTTTTCCATTTTTCTTCTACCCAGCAATGATGAGGTAAACTATCATCTGGTGCTTCCATTTTTTATTACAGTTGAAATTAGGACTCCTAGGTATTTCTTTAGATATACATTTTGCATTACCTCCATAGATTTGATTAGTGCCAGGGCCTCATACTTCTGCACTGTATAACATGTGTGCATTTATTTTGGCTTCATAGCACCTTTTCTGTGCAATAAAGGAATTATTTGCTATTGTATTTGCAAATCTTGTAACTGCAAGCATTGACTTAGTAGCACTAATTATTGTTTCTTTACATGTGTATTACAACTAAATTACTATTTATTATAACCCCAGATATTGAAACTCTTTAATTTCTTCAGTACAGTCTGCCCTATCTTCCATTATTTAACATTTCTTCTACCGCCATACAAACCATTATTTTAGTTTTTCTGTATTTAATTGAGTTCAAGTTTTACAAGGTTTGCTTCACTTTTATCAATGCTTTTTTAAACCTAATTGAGTCTGAGATAATAATACAGCATCATCTTCAAATAACAAATTTTACTTTCTGTTTGTTTATATTTGGAGGAACGTATCTATCTCTTCTAGCTCATCCACTAATGTATCTATATATAAGTTAAACAAGGTCAGAGCTAGTAAACAGCCTTGTTTAACACCGGCTTCTACTCTTATATTACCAGTCATTTCACCTTGTATACTATACCTTACTATTACTTTATTATTAGAATGCAAAGTTTTATAATATCTAAAGATCTTTATCAATCCCTTTTTACTAAGAATTTCCATAGAATTTGTCTATTAATTTAATCAAATGCAGTTTTATATGAAGAAAGGCCATAAAAAATTCCCTTTTTCTTAACCACATATTTCTCCATTATATAATGAAGAATAAAGATTTGTTCAATAGTTGACCTCCTTTACCAAATCCAGCATGGTTTCTAGATAATATTTTATCTTCTTCTATCCAAATTTGCATTCTATTAAGAAGTATTCTGGTAAATAATTTTGCACTTATAGTCAATAAAGTTATTGGTCTATAATTTTCTGTAGTGTTATCAATCCTTTTTATGGAGGGAACTATAACCCTATATTCCACCTATCAGGTATTTTATTACTTTGAATTATATTCTCAAAAGGGGTAATAAAACATCAGCCCACCACTCTGGAGTTATTTGAAATATTTCTGCATTAATTCCATCCACCCCAGGTGCTTTGATTTATTTATTTTTTGTCTTCTAATGGCTAGAATTATTTCTTCTTTAGAGATGAATAGGTTCCTTACCTCATGCTTTGTTGTTTCTATATTACTAATTGGCATTATGTCCCCATTTTCAAAAGATACTGATGTTTTTCAAACTTTTTGATGGTACTCCCATACTTCTGTGGGGATAACTGCTTCAAGATTAAATCTCATCTTACTTGTACCATAGGCAACTAGTTGCCAAAATGATGTATTATTTATAGGCTATTGCACTCTGCAGACTAGACTATAAATGTTTACAAATGTCATGCTTCTTCTTTCTTATAAGTATTTTATATTCCTCCTTAACCTTTTTTAATGCTACTCTATCATTTACTTCATTACACCTTGTAACCCTTTTCCTAGTCGATTTATAGTTTTATGCATTTAGTTACACTCATCGTCAAACCATTTTGTCTTATACAAATTTCTAGTTTTAGTCTGATTGACATTTTTTTAATTCTTTATACAGGTGATCTTCTAGTTCTATAGAACTATAGTTCTATAGCTCCCAGGTCGCTCCTGTAAAAAGCTTTCAGCTTAGTGTGCTATACCTGGTTAAACAACTAAATAAATAAATAAAATAAAAATAAAATAAATATATAGCTGTTGTAATTCCTATGGCTCTCCTTTATATTATCATTCTGGGCATTTTCTTGGATTTGCCTTTTCTTAATTAATATCTTATCATTTAATAAACTCTGTAATTTCTGAACATTATATGAGGTCCACTTTATTCTCTTTGTATTATAGACCGTCAAATTATTTTCTACCCACTCTATACTTTCTAAATTCTCCTTTTTTACTCCTTTACTTTAGTTGTTAATTCAATGGGTCTTGATCACTATCTCAATTATTTAACACTTTCAAATTTAGTATGTTATTATATGAAAAACATCCACCCAGACATAGTCAGGGTATTCCCACCACGATAATAATTATCGTTAAGCTCACCATTTTATCACCATTATATCTCCCATTTAGGACACATGTTCACAGTATTCAATACTTCCATAAGTAATTCCCTTTTTATTTATTTTCTTGTCCAATGATTTCCTTATTGTAATTCCTATAATGTCATCTAAATTTCTGTAATTTGTTTTCTTCAATAGTTCTCCTATCGAGCATTAAAATCTCCTGCCATTATTATCATTAGACCTGGGTAAGATGCTTGCAGCTTCATTATTGTTACTTTTAATATTTCAAGTGCTGCTTTTAAATTGGGAGATGTAATTGGAAATGGAGAGGTATACATTCACAAAATACCAACATTTACTTTCTTATACTGTATAAGAATTCCCAAAATATAATAATTAGGATCTTTAAAAATACATAACCCTTTCAATTCATGACCTATTTTAACCATAGTACAAATACCTCCTGAAGGTCTTCCATATTTGTTAACTTTTTATCTTCTAATACCCAACTCTGATATCCTTCCAATAGACAATATTTTGTAGTACTTGACCAGGTTTCTTGCAACATTATTATTGAATATTTTCCAATGATTTTCTACATCCAACATATCTTAGTTTTTCTGCTGAACCAGCGATGTTCCAACTAATTATTTTCATTTCTTCCATATTACCTTGTATAGGAGGTATCTTTTGCACTATTGGCCAACATTCTTCAACTAAATTTTCCAGTATACAAAACTGGTTTGGATTTCTTAAACTGAAACAGTAATCATTTTCTATTTCAGTGACAACAGAAGCATCTGAAACCTCCCTCCAGTCATTTCTGCCTCACGTCTTCTTCTTCCTCTTCTTCCATTAGTGTTATACTATTATTTATTCTAGGTCCTTTTGAAATCTTCCTCTTATTGTGTTTTTTTGTTCTCTATAAATAGCTCCTTCTTCTGGAAGAAGGACATGTTCATAATCATCTGGTACCATATAAGTTGTTATTCTCTGATGGACCTTTTCATTTGGTTTTGATTGGTTAGTCTTTTAGCAATATGTATTGATCTTGTGTTTGCTACATTTCTTTGATTATCCATATAATATTCGTTTTTTCAGTTGTATCCTGTAGTTTGATTCCAAGACTTTTAAACTGATCTTTATTTTTAAGATATTTTGTCTCATTCTTGGGATTTCACCACCAAACATATCCAGCCTTTATCATTTCCTGACCAGTATCTATATACTGAAGTTGCCAACTTAGAGTCAATGCAAAGAAGTAAAGTAATGCACCTGGGAAATAAAAATCCAGGAGAAGAGTACAGCAGCAGAGGAGGTACTAACAACAACAATAATCGAAAGGGATCTGGGTGTAGTCACATCAGATGATCTAAAGGGTAAGTAATGTGAGAAGTCAGTAAGGAGAGCCAGGGGATACTGGGATGCATAGGGAGAGGCATCACAAGTAGAAAAGGGAAGTGGTTATCCCTCTGTTCAGACAGTTGGTGAGACCCCATCTGAGTACTGCGTGCAGTTTGGAGACCTCATCTATGCAAGGACATAGACAGGATGGAAACAGTCCAGAGGAGGGTAACTAAAATGGTGCAGGGTCTACATCAGAAACCATATGAAGAGACTGAGAGAGCTTAATATGTATACCCTTGATGAAAGGAGGGACAGGACATGATAGAAACTTTTAAGTACCTCAAGGGAATCAACAAAGTCCAGGAGGGTAGCATCTTTCAGAAAAGAGATGTGTAAGAACAAGCGGGCACAATTTAAAGTTAGAGAGGGACAGCTCAGGGGTAATGTAAGGAAATCCTTTTTCATGGGAGAGTGGTGGACACATGGAACGCCTTCCTGGAGAGGTTGTAGGGTCTAAAACAGTCGGGAATTCAAACATGCATGGGACAGACATAAGGCAATTATAGTGGGGGTTGCAGGAAGTAGGCTGTTGGTTAACTAGAATCTGCAGATTATCAATAGGTAGGTAGGGAAATGGGCAGACTGGGTGTACCAAGTGGTCCTTATCTGCCATCAAAGTCTATGTTTCTAAGTTTTCGTGTTTCCTTACTTCTTGTCTCTCTTGAGTTTCAACCACATCTGTTCTATTCCTCATTATGAATTTGTGCTTGAACCTTAATATTTTCCCTTATTGGTTTTGAATAACTACTCTTTTCCTCCTAATCTCTTATTTTTCCTAATAGGGATGCTCTTCACTTTTACCTCTAAACTCACTTGCTGAATAATATTTATTGGGGAAGAACACAGTGGGGAAATGTAGAACTCTGTATTCTCAATATTTCATTTCAATTGACCAGGTTTACTTGACTACCTGGGGCAAGAATATAGCTCATTATTTTCCTTGAACCAGGGTCCAATTTTTTCATTATTTTTGACCCTTATTAGATCTATTTGTCTTGTTTTAACATTTGTTTTACTTGGCATGTTTTTCCTTTAGCAGCTCTTGTTTCCATAATAAACACACACAAAAAAAAAATTCAAAAGTAGAACTAATACTATTGCCCTAGCAATATTTAAATAATAACATTTACAAGTTATTCAACTCTCATTCTACTTCAATCAAGATAATCTGGAAGAATTTACAAGGCCACACATAAAATTTTAAAGGTTCCTCTATAAAGTCCAAAGCACATTCACCCAATCATAGGTAAAACGCTCTTAGCCAGAACAACACTCTATAACTTCTTTACCTTCTGTTATTCCTTTCTTTCTTGTTCTTCACCTCATAAGGTCTCTTAATACAAATTGAAGATGAAGTAAAGTACCTTAATAATGATGAGGAGTAACTTTCAATATTTCACAAAAGTTGATTTCCTAACCAGGCTGGTCACTTTCGATACTATTCCACAGTTACTGGTTCTCAACTCCTCCCCAACTCTTGCTTCTCTTGTAGATTTTCTGAAAATGGGGTGTTGCATCAAAAGAAGATTCCCCCCTTTATTTGATGGTGATAGGAGGGTTAGAGAGGTCAATTAGGGCAGAACTACACTCCCAAGGCTCCTTATTTAAATACACTCCTTTGATGCGCCCTTTTGTTAATCTCAGAACCACTAGTAACAAAGTGTAAAAGAAAAAAACAAGCAATAATAACAGATAATCATACTAGTAAAAATATATAAAAAGGCAATATAACTTTCAACTAGTAATTCTATTTGAAATTAGCAATTAAATTTCACATCAAAAGAAATCATTTATCTAAAAGGTCAAAACAATTGGCTAATGACTGCTTGATTCTAAAATATATAAAAGTTTTTCTAAAATGTTTAAATATCTATATTAATGTTATATATTCAAGTACTATAACAACATAGTCTTATTGAAAACACAGAAACTTACTTTTGTATTATCGTATTTACTTTCAGCAAAAGAAGCCAACAGCATAAAACCAACATAAACGATGCCACTTCCTAATTTCCTGTCTAGTGTAAAACAAAAAAGGCTAACAAAGGCTTACAAGGATTATCAGAGCAAAACTAATCCAGTGTATGTACTATACTCGCTACACCTTGTAATTTTTTCTTTTTCTTTCACCTTTGTTTAGCATCTAATTTTTTAAACCAAAATTCTTTTAACACTGACCAAGCATCTAAAAGTACACTATAACTACTGTAAATGTGGAATCCACAACTTCAAATCTTGAGCACTTGACTGTTCTACCACTCCATCAGGAACAAGCAAACATCACAAATGAATGGAGCCTGTGGACGCATGTGCCCTATATACTAATAGTCATATGACTCTTTTATGCCAATCAAAGGTGAAACCCCCAGAGAATTTTAAATAATTTAAAATTTTAAACTTGAGTTTTACTTTTAAATTCTTTATCTTAGTCTTTGCCTTACTCTGCCCTCTAGAACTAATGAAGTGTACTCCAAACCCCTACAGTACACAAAACCAACATTACGGCTTTAATGGCAAGGCGGCAAAAAACAGCTTCACGAGTAAATTTTACTCCATTGAAAATGCAGTAATATTGCCTTTTTCCTGCCCAAATATTACCTAGTAGCTGTATCTTCACAAGTTGTGGTAAATATATCTAACACGTAAACTGTAAACACTCTCTATTAATCAAAATTTTGTTTTAATCTGTCTTAATCGAGTTTAGGCAAGTTTTTTACATAATTCAGTATAGGAGAAACAGCGTGGATTTAATCACTATCTAGCCAAGCTAAGTAGCCAAATAACTTGCAGTTACATAGAAAACACAATCATACTCTTGGAGACTCCTTCAAATGCCAAAAGGTCCAAAAGGGTCCAAAACAATTGTGAAAAAAGCAGTTCAAGGCAATCAGTGAGCAGTAAAGCAGTGGACATAAGCACGTGGACCTTTAAACTATCCCTGCGATATGACTTTTCCTGGAGCTATCCTCTGCTGTGATCTGGGTATGCCACGATCCAATTCCTCACACAAGCAAGGGTGTCCAGAGGCCTACACCATGGCAATGTAATTCTTCGCTAAAACCAGCTCCAAAGTAATTCAATAGCACCAATGAAAGACTGAAAAGGTTAGCTCATTTCTCGAATTAAGGTAATGGTGGCATACCTGTTGTAGAGAAAAAAACAGCCTCGATAAACTCCTGCTGCAGCGGTTACTCCACAGCTACTCCATGGCTACTCCTCACTTTTTGTCACTCTTTCTCTCCGTCAGCATCCCTGCTTCACCTGATGGACAGCTTTTTCTTCAAACAAGCATGAAACAAATCTTGTCATCAGCCTATGACCACACTCCCAGACAACAGGATGAACTCCTAGGGCAATGGGCGTCGGTTCTGGAACAATCTCAAAACACTGACAGGCAAACCTATTAAGGCCCTCCTTCCATGCTATCTGTGAAGGGTTCACCCACCCAGGACCCCAGCATGATTGCTAACATTTTAATGAGGCATTTACTGTCCTCAGTGGGTACTGCCTCCAGAATTCCTTCAGCCCATGAAGGCTAGCAATGCTACCCAAGTCTCTAGGAGCATACTGGGATCCACCCCACCCTTCTATTTTCGGATTATCACCCTTGGAAAAGCTAAAAATACC
This sequence comes from Neoceratodus forsteri, assembly GCA_016271365.2. Classification (NCBI taxonomy): domain Eukaryota; kingdom Metazoa; phylum Chordata; order Ceratodontiformes; family Ceratodontidae; genus Neoceratodus; species Neoceratodus forsteri. The sequence goes on along the minus strand of JADMNL010000029.1, from coordinate 155,456,027 downwards.
TCCACAAAGCACTTGTCAAATAGTGAGCAAGTGGCGACAGGCTTGACCTCAAGCTTGTCAAGCTTACCCTTGACATTATACCAGCCCCTCTAACCAAAATACTAAACATATCACTCATAACGGATAACTTCCAATCTCTGGAAAGTGGCCATAGTTACCCCAGTCCGCAAAAGTGGGGATAGACCCAGCCACTCAAATTATTACCCTATATCAATCTTTTCCCCATCAAAACTTTTGAATGCATTGTAGTGGATCAACTGACAGATTACCTAGACAAGTACCAATTGCAATGCTGTTACCAACATGGATTCTGGAAACAACATAGCACCGCTACTGCTCTTGTTGAATTCAGGGGTTATATTCATGATGCACCCTGGATGGGGGGCTCTTGGTGGAGAGCTACTTATATAGATCTCAGAAAGGCCTTTGACACCATGAACTATAATTGCTTTCTGCACCAGCTGGTCACTACAGGGGTTCCATGTGATAGCGGTGACTGCATAATAGCGATCACCGTTTGGGCCAGTCTACATTGCCAAAAATGAATTTTGGCAATGTAGACTCTGATGAAAACAAAACAATGCCTGAGATGTAGTATTTGTGTTTTTATGTGGGGTGCTGTGCCCCAGCACCCCCTCTGCAGGGGTGCTTCATCCCCACACACCCCTACTAAAGGATTCTATGCTCCAGGACAGTGCATGTTGGGAGGGGTGCAAAGTGAAAAAAGCACCCAGAACTGAACCTGACACCATCTCAACCCCAGCCTGCCACCAATCCACCATACCACATGGCCAGCACAGCATCCCACCACCATACTACACCCCTAACCCTCCCTCCCCTTCAGCCCATCGCATGGTGGTCCCTCCTCACCCCCCCAAAGCGCGTGTATACAAAGTGACATCCTGTCGCTACAGTCACTGAACCCCTATCTGGTCAGCCTTCCTGCCAGGTAGCAGTGTGGAAAAACATTGTGATTGAGGTGCCCTTTTGAAAGCATTCAGTCACGGTCACTTTATCTACGGGATACCACTACAGGTCTCTCCAAAGAGTCAGTTGCCTGGTTTAGGAGCTCTCTGACAGGAAGAGTCCAAAGACTGAAGATTCCAGACACCCTCTCTGAAAACAGGCCTGTTACTACAGGAGTGCCCCAAGGGTCCATCCTTGGCCCATTACTTTCAGCTTGTTCCTTAACCACCTCTCTCTAGCAGTAGAGGATAACATTTTACTATTCAAAGATGATACAGTTCAACACTCATCTCACGCCAGACCTTACAACCCTAGAAAAGCAGATACAGTCTAACTTCACTTCCGTGGAAAATTGGTTTCTCAAATCTAAACTACTGTTAACCTACAAAAACAAAGATCATGATGTTACCTTGGCCCAAAATAGACACAGGTCCTACCAGCTCATATTTACTGTCGTAAAACTAAACTTACCCCTTGAAATGGTACATAACTTTAAATATCTAGGAATCACCTAGATAGAACATTATCATCGCACAACATATAGACCTGGTAGCCAAAGCAGCCAATGGTATGCTGGGCCTGCTCTTTAGGTACAAATGTTGCCTAACTAAAAAGCCCTAAACGTTGCTGTCTCCAGTTTGGTATTAACAATCATAGACTATGGTCTAGCGGTTCATGGTGCTGCAACTCACACGGCATTAAATGTATCAAGGCCACTCTCAATAAGGCTTGCATGCTTTTCCTGGTTGCTGACCACCTAACTCACACCTGTGAATTGTACTTGCAGTCAGACTGGCTCAACTTGGATTGTAGAATACAGTATCAGGTCTGTCTTCTTGCCAAGAAATCAATGCTAGAGCTACCCCCGTGTATCAAATCTCCTCAGCATACCTAACTCTTCCAGATGTACTAGGGTTTGAAAAACAAAATGCTAAAAGTACACTTCCACTGGACAGTACAAGGCCAGTGCTCATATAAGTACCATGTGCCTCTCTGGTTCAATGCCCTCAATATGGAGGCACAAAAGAACTCAAGCTGGGACCCTTTAAGTCAAATTCGTGCCCTACTTACAGTACTTCCAAAAGTGGTTGCAACTGCAGGGACCTAATCCTTCCCTAGCCCCTGTTTTGGCTGAAAACTAGTCACTACCCCCCAACAGCTCTCTGCTACCTCCTGCCCCCCTCCCTCCTCCAGGACATTACACTGCCAAACTTTCTATCCTACCTTACCTTGATATCTTATTGTTTTCACTCTAATCCCCCTTCCTCTTCTCTCCTCTCTGCCTGCTCCATTATTCCCCACTTACCCCCATCGCTTTTCCTTCTTTGTAGCACTTCTCTCTCTGGACTCTGGGTAATGTGTATTCTCACATACTCTTCCTTAGCACCTAGACAATGGATCTGATTCCTCAATCATTTCCTGCTGATTATTTGTGCACCTGTCTTGAATTTTATATATATTTCTTTGTTTATGATGTATATGTTGGTAAATTCTTCCTACTACAAGTGTATGTAACTCTCACTCATATTGTGACTTCTGCAATTCTTTTGGCAAGATCTCTGATTGTGTAATATGATGTGGAACCTCTGTAAATGACCTGCTGGCTCAGAGGTGTATTCAAATAATTCAAGAATTCAACAAAAACAATAAATCAATTAGCAGCATATAAGTACAGTTCCCATACAGGCTCCTCTGTACTATTATCAACTGCAGAGGGAGCAAATCAGAGTGGTGTGGCAGTTGCAAACCTTAAATCACTCAGACCAACTCAGACTATTCACTAAACACATATTGGCTAGGGACAGGTGCGGAGGCTGAAGCACAACACTCTCACATAAATGAACAGAAGAAAACAGATACCCCTGGATCTACTGCTTCTACAGGATGTCAGCCTGGCAGTGGGCATGGAAGGGGCCCAGGAAGACATTAAAGTAAACCCCAAATTAGTGGGAGTTACATATATAAATGCAATTACTGCTACCACCAGTTGCAGTGCTTCTGTCTATAGTATGTCTTAGAGCTAATTTTTAAGGCTGCATGGCAAAGCCATGCTGTCTTTGCTATGTAGTAGATTAGAGAGACTTGGGACAGCTATTGTGTGTATTTGCATGGTGTTGCAGTCATAGCCATAGCATTGGTTTCCACTGCCTTCCCTTCTACAGACTTCACACCCCTCTCCTCCCCCTGCAGGGCACTGAAGAAATAGTTCTGTACAGTTTTTAAAAACACAGGATATGATCACCAGTTTCTAAGTTTATTCTGCTGTCAGTTGACGATATTCTGGCACTAGGACCCTGAGCAACTCTAAGTCAAAGGCAGATGCTGATTGAATTTCTGGTCATGCAGTGTTACATTACAGTGAACTGCTGCAGACTCAGGAATAAACTGCTTGCATTTTTACACAGCTCTGAGTAAATTCACATAGATTACTGTTTCTAGCAGTGGTCTGTAGGCTGGGACAGACCTTGGGGAACAGGCTGCAAAATGAGGTATGGGTATTGAAACAAATATAAAGGGTGGTCAGTACCTGTAGATCCAGCTATGTGTCCAAGTAGCACCACAACCTCATTAGTCCAGCAAAAATCTTTTTAAACCTAATCATAGCTTTAAATGGTAATATTTTACATTTTGGGAAAAGTTGCCCTTGAAAAAAGTCTAGATACATCCCTGGTGATCAACAGTGCAGAAAAGTATCACAATTCTGTGTGCAAAATCTGCTTCATGTGGTGCAGAACAATTCACAACTGCCCACAACTCAGGTAGAACACTTCATCTCTACTGGTTCGCAGGACTACTGCCTCATCACTCTCCTGATGATGCAGTAGTCCTGTAAAACCAATCGAAATTCTTACCATAGCTGCAGGTGGTTGTAAATTGTTTTGCTTCTAATAAAGTAGATTTTGCACACAAAATTGTGATGTTTAAAACAATATTTTACTTATTGGGCATGTTGTGTGGGTGAAGCCAGATTGCTGTCCTTTGAGTGCATAAAGTAGCTTAGCACCAAGATATTCAATTAGATAAGCTACAGTAATTGAGTTTTGAATGCACATTCAGAGTGCCCCCATGCACCCACAAGAGGATTTATGCCAGCCACCGTGGAGTGACAGGTGAGGTTAATAGCAGACAGGGTCATTTCCACCATTGGGTTAGTCCTAAACCCAGAGGACTGGACATGCAACACCAGAGGGAAAGTTATTAAAATAGAAGTGTCTCCAAGGTAACCCTGACTCTTCAGTACCCCTGTTATATTTCAGTGATGTTCCCTGGTTCAGATTTGAGAAATCACCTCCTGGCTAACTTCAGTGCTGTGTTTCACAGCTTGCTAACTTCTTTAAGGTACTAGAAGCTATAGTGAGGCAGAAGCATGTGCAGAATCTGAAAGGGGTGTAGTCTTCCTCACAGCGTCATCAGTCTGCAGACTGCTTTGCCCTCCTGTCAGGTGCTCCATGTTACTACTACTATGCCTTAATGGAGCAGGTGACCACGTGAGAGACAGCTGTACACAAAAGAAAGGAAGAATAGATGTGCTGAATGGCACAATATAGTAATCTACTGAAAATGCCAAGTTGCAAAAATCCAAATACTTTAATTAATTCAAGGCAGGTTAGACCACAGGCATGCACCACTGTCCGAAGGGTCTTTGGACTTTAATGGAGCAGGTGCACTGTGGGAGGTGATGACTTGAGGTAGCCAGGATTTATATACTATTGCTCCTTCCCTAAAATTATGGATCAGACATCAGGAGGGAAGGGATCTACCATTGACACATTGGTCACAAAACTTTGGGGTTTAGGTGGGTTTGGAGTATTCTTGACTTCTGACATGCAGTGCCAGGAATCAAACCTATTTAGCAACAAAAAAAGATTGTTGTGGAGGATGAGAAATAATTGCTTTGGGAAGATGGTAGATGACCTATGGGCTTGCTTTTAGGCTACCTGGGGGTCTTTTCTGGCATTTACTTTTTTCAGGCCCTAACATGGAGTCATGAGTATCTCAGGGCTCACCAACCTCCCAGTTGCCTTGTAGTGCTGTTCTGCTGGAGATGTCTGATGTCTCTGCATTTTCAGCCTTCTACTCTACTACTAGCTGTAGTCACCATCAGAGATATTGATATTTCATGATGCATTCATGCACTGATGCAGTGACTAGCTGATCAATGTCTGTATTTTCTGGGTTGTGGTGGTAGTGATTGCTTGGACAATAAAACATTGTAACAGACCTCTCCATCACTTCTATGTAGTAGCACAGTGTCAGAGGTGTTAAGACCTAAGCATTTGGTCAAACCACAGCCATGTGTTTGGGGGTAGGGTACGCATACCCATGAACCAACATTGAACTGCTGGCAGCTGGGAAGCAGTGACCACCATGACCCTCAGTCTATCTGGAATGCATTCATGCACATATCTGGTCCTGTGTAGTACAGTATGGTCTGCAAGCCCATTGGTCCATACTGTTGGCCTCATAGGCATACAGACCATACTGTACACTGTAATTAAGGCGGGTGGCCAGGCGGTATGGTGGGGTGCGCTGCTCTGACAATGACGGGGGCTACTGGGTGGCCAGGGACCTCTATGGGTGGGTGGGGAGGAGGTACCACTGAACCACCAGGTTGATATCTCTTATTCCTACAGCATGCAATCAGGCATATGGGGAGGAGGGGGCCACTAGACCACTAGGTTAAACTTTATATTACTACAGCCCACAATCGGGCATGCAGGAGGGAGGGGTCCACTAGACCACCAGGTATTCTTTTCATACTACACTCTGCAATTGGGCATACGGGGAGGGAGAGAGGGTCCATTAGACCACCAGGTTAAACTTTCATATTACTACAGCCCACAATCGGGCATACAGGAGGAAGGCTACAATAGCCCACCAGGGAACAAACTCCCGATGACAGCAGCTTGGCAGGGTGCCAGGTTGCATTTGCTGAAATGCCCAGTGCAATGCATGCAAATGGGGCCATAACAACATGCAAATGACCCCATTTGCATCTTGCATAGATTATGGCCTCATTTGCACGCCCAGTCTGAATATTGTGGGTGATGCACCTAACACACGACACTTGTGCTGGCACATCCCTTTCCCCCCCATTGTCCTGACACAGTGCCACTGTGCCATGTGCAGTATCGTGCCACCTTGCCATATTCAGCGGTGCTGCACCATGGCGCATCACCGTTGAATATCACTGGTCCTTGCCCCAGCAGCGGTCGGTTGCACTGTGTCCAGGCTCAGTGCCACTGTCTGGCGTAGTCTGAATATCTGGGCCAATGTCATCCAATAAATCACGAGATAGGGGTCCGAAATACATTGGTCATTAGATAGATCTGTCACTTTGCAGAGATAAGGAGTTTCGTTTATCATCATTCTTGGATGGGAAAACAAGTGGTCATGGGATTTTACACTTATCAAAATAACATGCTTAGGAGACAGAAAAAGTAAAGGAAGTTCACTCTACTAAAATAACTTGATTAGAAATGCAAGATGTGTATTACAAAATAATCTTGTAATAGATAATTGCAACAAGCATAATTGGTTATTTCTTGTCAGCTCTGTTACATATTTTTTAAACATAAGTCGTTATGAGATGGGGAACTGAACTAGACAAGGGCTAATCATGTGCCTCTTGACTTCTTGCTAACACGGTTAATTAGAATTGCTGCATCTTATTTTGACCATGACCTTTTATATTACTGAAAAACATGTTTTGTACAAAGTGTTTCTGCTGAACATATCAAATTAAATTTGCTTAGAATATCGGTTTTAAATATTGCATATGCTCTTACCTATCTCTACCACATCTTATTGTTACACTGGGGTGAGGTCGACTCATTACTCAGCCCACGCACTCATAACCCCATTATTCACCTTGACACTCCTCCGGACGTCTGGCTGATCCCATTGCTATGGCTGAGGCCTTCAATAAAAATTCACAGACCTGTCTACCCTCTTTGCAAACTGACACCCTGGTCTCTTTGATAATCCCCTGACCCATACTCCTCAAACTTCTCCTTTCTCCTCTTTCTACTTCAGATGATCACCCCAGAACACTGCCAAACTGCTGAAGAGCCTGCCTAGCCAGGGCAGGCCTGGGCAGCGATGGTCTTTCCCTGCTATGCTTAAACTTATATCACCTGCCATCTTAAAACCACTCACCTACCTCTTAACCTGGCATTGACTACCTCCTCAGTGCCCAGCACTTGAAGCATGCCAGGGTGGTCCTGATTTTAAGACTGGTGACCCACTATCCCAGATAAAATATCCTTGTCCTCACCTTAATAAACTCCTGGAAAGGATTGTCCATTGACAACTGTCTGACTATATAACACATACAATCTACTGTCAGACGGTAACATGGCTTCCATAAACATCACTCCACCACATCTGCCCTTGTCCTGTTTACCATTCATATTCTTGGGAACATGGACCTTGAAAACCAACAAGTGCTATGTTTGTTGACCTGTCTAAAGCTTTTGACCTGGTCAACCACACCCTGTTACTCTCCTCCTTCCCAGCCTTGGCTGCTCTACTGAGACCATGCAGTGATTCCAGAGTTACCTTTCAGATAGATCTCAGTTGGTATGTGTAGGACCTTCCACCTCCCCTTCTGGCCAGTCACTACCGGTGTCCCCAGGGCTTCATTCTGAGCCCACTCATTCTCTGTTTATAAACTTTATCTCCTCTGACTGTCTCACTTGTGATGTCACTATTTCACTAGTGACAAGGCTCTTGAGAATATATCCAGGGTTTTATTCCAGTAACTACTTTGTGGTGCACACCTGCTTCCACTCATCGCCCAATTGTTAATGCGAAAAAGCTAAATCCATGCTATTTGGATCTAAACCCTTCATATCTAAGGTCATCAGGGCTGGAGCCACACTCACAGTAGTCTCATCAGACCACACTGTACTTGAAAATGTACTAAATTTCAAAATCTGGGAGTTATCCTGGACCCGTCCCTCCCTGTTCCAATCATATCTCCTTTGTTATCCGCTGAATCAACTAAAACTTAGTGTGACTTATCAGATAAAGTCACTCCTGATGAGGTAAGCCCATTTAGCCATTGCCAAAGGCAACCTGCTACCCTTGATTGACTGCTGCCCCCTATTTACTCCACACATCCTCAGCCTTGCATGCACGCCTTTGCTCCATGTACAACAACATATGTCGTTTCACTCTCCTGGCACCATATTTCACTCACCACTGACACCTCTACCAGACTCTTGGCTGGATCCCACTACACTGCAGAGTTGATCATGGGCTTGGCTGCCTCCTAGACAGCGCCATCAGGCATGGTGAAGCCTCCCTAAATGTCTCTCCTCAAGGCAGAACTCCTTGAGGTGTCTCAAGAGCATCTCAGTTCCCCCATGGATATCCCAAAAGTCTCCTGGGTTATGGGTAACAGAGTGTAATCTGGCTGCTCCCACTCTGTGGAACAGAATTCCCATGCCCATCTGCCTCTGACCCCATGCCACTTTCAAGACACATATCAAATCCTGGCTGCTTGATGAGGCCACATGCCTTGCTAGTTTGGATAACCCCCACCCTCATCCTTTCTGATGTTTCCTCTTGGCTTCTTTTAGCATCCCTGCCCTCTTTCATTTATTTGGACCTGTCTTACATCCCTCACTGCCTGCTTCTTGGGCTCTCCACCTGGCTATAGTCTTGTATGTTTTGATTTTTGTTTGCTTGTTTGTTTTACATCATGAATTTATTTGCACTGGCCACTTATCCTTAGTAAATAGTTGTATAATAATTGTTGCTTATCATAATGTACTGACTGTTTTTCAGCCTCTCATTCATTTTACTTTCATATGTCACTTTATTTGTTCACCAATGTCTGTCTATCTACATGGCTTGTTCTCATTGTATAACTTGTCACTACCTCTGTGTGGCCTGTGTTATAGCTGAAAATGGTCCCCTGGATCAGTGCACTTACTCGGTTACCAAAGACTTAAATTAAATTAAAGTTACAAGATCAACATTAATATACTGTTCTAAGGCAGGTGTTACAAACATATGTTACAACAGTTTTGTGCATAACATGTAGAAAGAGTGGACAATAATAAGTGCCTGATTAATAAGTAAACAAGTGCTTACATGAAAGAAAAGAGGGAAAGGGGGGAGGGGAGTGGAGGTGGAGGAGGTGCAGAGTCATGTCCCTGGAAACCTCCTCAGGATACGAGGAACCCTGCAAGGGGACTGGTGGGACCAGAAGGAAGGGATATGGCAGTGTCCCAGAGAAACCCTTTAGGATATTGGAGGAAGGGAGTAGATCAGAGACAGGCCCCTTGGGGCAGGAGAGGGATCCATGGAGGCATTTGGGGTCCTTAAAAATTCCGTGAGAGATCAAGGGAGGCCAGTAAGGTGGAGCAATTTGGGGAAGGAGGGCTAGAGATTTGGGGGTGGGTGCACAGGGTAAAATGAAGGTGAGGGTAGAGAAGTAGAGTTTGTCCAGGACTTAGAGGAGGGAGTAAGGTAGGGACATGGCAGGACCAGCTAATTGCAATGTAATTATTGAGGGCAGAGCTATGGAGTGGGTGGAGGATGAGTGCCAGATTTGGGGTGGGGATTCCAAATTTTGGGAGGCGTGAGAGTAACTGGATTGGCTTATTTGGGTGGATCTGCGAGGGACAACCAGGGTACAGGAGTCAGTTGATCTAAGGGAATGGGAGGGTGGTGTATATAAAGGAGGAGGTGAGATAGGGAGGGAGCTTACCCAACCAGTGCTTGAGGTGAATTTAGCACATGGAGAGTTGCTTGTTTGTAAGAGAGGGAAGGATAGGGCATGAAAAGATCTCAGTGATGGGTACAAGGGGGCATCCAGGGCAAAGCAGCAGAAGGAATTGAAGAGGGTGCCCAGTCTGGCCAGGGAGGACTTAGTGGTAGCACCACAGACTACGTCACAGTAGTCAAAATGTGCAGTACCATCTTCTGAACAAGTTCACGCTAGCCAAGGAGGGATGCAACTATGGTTCTTGAACAGGGCACCAAGCTTGGGGTGCAGTTTTTCTGGATGGTGTCATATGTCCAGAGAATTTTAAATGTTGGTCCAACCAAAGACCTAAGTACCTGAAGGAGGATGTGTCCTCAAGTAAAGTCCCATCAAGGGTGTGGAAAGTGGGTAGGAGGGAGGAAGTCTAGAGAGTCTCTGCCTTGTGCCAAAGGTCATGGAAACAGTCTTCTTGGCATTTAGGAAAAGTTAATGGTGAGGGGTAAGCAAACCAGAGCTGAACCTTGTCAAGTCTTGCTGTAAGCTGGTTGTAACCTCATCAGGACAGGAGCCAGATACATGTAGGACTGTATCATCGCATACATATGTATAGTGGAGGATGGAGAGGGTAGGCCTTGAAATTGCTAGGTGAGGGATAGGGGTGAAGGAGAGAGAGGGAAAGGGCAGAGTGTGAGGTAGAGGAGGTATCAGCAGAAGCAGGAGCAAATAACAAAGGCTGAGAGGGAGGCAAATAGGTCAGATTGGAACTCTGGGAGAGAGGAGCAAGACAAGACAGGGAGGAGGAAATTCTCTTCAGGGGGCTTCTGGGAGTCAAGGGACAGGAGGAGGTGATATCCACAAAGATTAGAAAGTGTGGTGCCTAGAGAGGAAGGGTGTTCAGACAGACTGTTGTGAAAGGGCAAGAATTGGTGTGGCTGTGCTGTGTCAGAAGTGGAATGAGGGGGTTATTGTCTGGGGTGATGGGGAGCCATAGACATTTTGGGGACTGTGGAGGGTGTACATTCAAGAGGGCTACTGTCATGGGGGTGTAAGGAAACATGCTAGTGTCAGGTGCTGTGGAGGGAAGGGGCTAGTGTCAGAGCGGTCTGTGGAGGTGGGGCTAGTGTCTTGTTAGAGGAAGGATGTGTGCTAGTGTCTGAGCCATAGGCTACTTATCTATACAGATTGGGGCACACAAAGTTCTATTTATTCTCAAGAAAATGTGTTTTATCGTGTAAAGCACCCAAAGTGCCTTCCAGTTTGTTTTTTAATCTCGTTATTGAAGTGTATCCAAATGTATCTGTTTAACAGGCTTTGATACAACAAACTGTTCAGTGGTGTATATATATATATATATATATATATATAGATAAATATATAGATATATCTATCTATGTATATATATATATATATATATATATATATATACACACATACAGTACATATCTATCTATCTATCTATATATATATACACACACACACACACACACACAATCTACCTGGCTGGGGTTACATCCCTTGCATCTTGAGAATGTGTCATTAAATGCTCACTGAAGCTGTTCACTTTAGTCAGTAGGTCCATTTGTGAAAATATGCCAGTGGCCTGAGGTCACCTTGATCCATTCAGGTCAGTTAAACAATTTATAAATTTGTTAGCAGGTTTAATGCTACCTTTCAGTGGTGTAGAGGTCAGAGATACGTGGGATGGTGTATACGTTGAGGTCTGGCTAGACTACGCTCTGTATTAGAAGAATGGACAGGTATGACAATGAGGGAAAGTAGCAACTGATAGAGCCAACATGGTGCCCCAATTTCTGCAGGTCCTGCATCACCAGAAGTACCATATTGCCACCAGCCACCTAACAATATCATCCACTATCCCAGGGACTAAATTTGGAACTTCAGAACAGCCACTGATTCCATCCATGGGGAGGCAGGAGGGAAGGCTCATCATCCCCATCTCCCTTCCATAGACTCTCATCAGCCATGGTGTGACTGGGTTGTGTCAGGGAGGGAGTTTCTGGCAGTCACAAAGGAAAAAGAGACTTGGCATCATCATCACAGATGACCTGAAATCATCCAAGCAGACCTCTAAAGCAGTAGGTAAGGCTAGGGGATGTTAGGGTGTATTAGTAGGGATATCACAAGTCGTAAGAGGAGGTAATAATCCCTCTTTACAAGACATTGGTGAGGCCCCATCTGGAGTACTACGTGCAATACTGGAGGCCACACCTTCACAAGGACATTAACCAAATTGAGGCAGTCCAGAGAAGGTCAACCAAAATGGACAGGGTCTGCATCAGAAGACATATGAGGACAGAGTAATGGAGCTCAATATGTATACCCTTGAGCAAAGGAAAGAGAGAGGTGATATGACTGAAACATTCAAACACCTTAAGGGCATTAACCAGGTGAAAGAGTCTAACATGTTTAAATATAAGAAAAATAGCAGGACAAGAGGACACAGCATGAGATTAGAGGAGGCCGATTAAGGGGAATGTGAGGAAATTCTTTTCACAGAAAGAGTGGTGGATGCATGGAACAGCCTACCTCAGGAAGTGGTAGCTATGAATACAGTGAAAGAGGGCTTAGAAACAGGCATGGGATAAGCATAAGGAGCAATACAGATGAGTATGAATAGATAGGCCACTGACAGAGCAAAGGCGATGGCACATTTATAAGGTAGAAAAGAAATGGGCAGACTGGATGGGCCTTGCTGTCCTTATCTGCCGTCAACCTCTATGTTTCTATGTAACCCTCCCAAGACTCTCTACCAGTTTGAACTGGAGTCCTGTTGATGGTGAAGGTGAGTATAACAGCTGAGGCCTGATATTCAAATGTTTGCCCAGGTGCAGATCCTAATTTACCCAAGCAAACTGGGTTTTGTTCCAATGTCCTATGTTTAAAGACCAGTTAGCATGGGCAAACCAGGTTTGCGCCAGAGTAAATTGGAGGGATGCAAGGCAAAATTATGCAAATCAGGGGTAAGGACCTGAATATTGGTGCACTTCAATACTCACAGTATTTGCTCTGTGGTAGGACACTTTTCATGGTCCCTTGTGCACGAGAAAATACCACTGACCTAACCCTCACCTTAAATCTGGCACAGCCTAGCAGTTGCTGGAGGTAGTATGCGGTGCCCTCCCATCCCAAGACAGTACTTCCTGGAGTCAAGTGGTGCCCCTCCTCCAAACCCAGTCCCATTAATGAAATATGCCTCCATGCCATCCAGTGATCCCTTCCTCCCACCTGATCCAGCCCCATTACAGGAAAGATATATCCCTGTTGTACAGTGGTGTCCCTGTCCTTCAAATCCAGTCCCATTAATGGAGGATATAACCTGGCCTCCAGTGGGCACTCCCCACCCAATCCAAGCCCCGTTACAGAAAAATAAATCCCTGGCATTCAGTGGTCACTCCCCAACCCAATCTCAGTCAGTGTAGGAACACAGTTACCCTGGTTTCCAGTGATCCCTCCCCACAGCTGATCTCCATCCTGGAAATGAGCCTCAGTTTGCCAATGACCCCGACAGTGGCACTGCCCTTGCATGGCAGTAGTAAAGTCCTGCCTCCCTCAACAAAGTCCCATTCTGAACCATGAGCAGTGCCCCCAGCCCATACCCAGTTAGTAGCTAGTGGCCCCCTGTTACCCAAAGCACCTACACCCACCCTCCAGTCCCCCTACCAGTCTGTCACTGCTACAGTTCAATGATGATGAGTGGCACAGCCCACCTCACACTACCATAACCCAGCATCTATCTGTATCAGAGAGGCAGCTTATTTACTGTATATGGCACAGTGATGTGCTTTGTCCTATTCATAGGCTGCACACTCTTGTACAGATAGATGGAAGGTGGTCATGGTTGTGCAAGGTAGGCTATGCCACTCACTATCATTAAACTGTAGCACTGACAGACAGGTAGGGGGACCAGGGATCAGTGTCAGTGCCGAGGTGGGAGGAGGCTACTAGCCACCAACTGAGTATGGGTTGGGGGTGCTGCTCATGGTTTGGGGACAGGGCTTGTTGGGGAAGGACCTTTGCTTATGATGCAGTCCCAGAGGTAGGTGCTGCAATCAGCATTAGCAGGTCGGTGCAGTAGCTAGAAGGGCAGCCTGCCCATCACATAAGAGCATAAAGAATGAACTGTTATTTGCACTCAGGACTATGACAAAATTAAGCAGTCAGGCTGTCACAATCAAAGTAAATTTATTCCAAATATGAAAGAAAGACCTGACCAAATGATCAGTTACTTTGCTTGCTACAACCTGACTACTTACAGTACTTTTGTTAGGTCCTCGGTGTAGGAGCGGTTTATTCTTTGTGCTTTTTTTCCCTGCCATGCAAGGACATTGGGATTATCAGAAGGGGCATTTGGAAACTGGGTGGATGGTGTTCCTAGGATGGGGATTGGCTGTGGGGAGAGACCACTGGACACCAGGGAAATTGTTGTTCTACATGGTCTGGGATTGGGTGTGGGGAGGGACAACTGGACACCAGAATATATCTTTCTTGAATGGGACTGCAATCAAGTGGGGAGAGACCATTGGATGCCAAAGATAAATCTTTCATTACAGGACTGGGTAAGGGGAGCACCACTGGATGCCAGGGATATATCTGTCTTTCACGAGAATGGGTTTGGAGGTGAGGGGATGCCACTAGCACCAGGGACAACTTACTGGGTTGGTAGTTTGGGGGTGGCTGGGCAAAGCAGTCTCACTCCCATGCAAATGAGCGCTATAATGGGCATGCAAATGACCCTCGGTGCCCTTGTAAGCCCAATGGGCTAATTTGCAGGGAACTTTGAATACTGCAGATTTTGCCCACACACAAGCCATTGCATAGCCTAGTTTTGGTGCATGATTGGGCGGCTCTAAGTAGCTTAATGCCTCAACACAATGTCACTATATTCAGAGGATATTGCTATGTGCTATCCATCTGAATATAGCAGTTTTGCACACATGCGATATTACAAAGCACAGCACTGATTATTGCACTCCACTTTTCTGAATTTTTGAATACTGAGCCCCTGGTGTCTTCATCCTGCCCTGTGTTGGTTGGATGAGTGGAGCAACATGGCCCACCCCAACACAGATCAGTCCTAGGGACACTGAATCCTCCCCACCATGATGGCCCCTGCGACCAGTCTATTCTAACTAAAAAGTCGTTGGTGTGGTACTGGTGCAGTATCTCTCTCCATCCACCCACACACATACAACCCACTTTATTTTTTCAACCTCTACTGGTTCTTCCCAACTGACCTACAGTAGCTGATCAATATTTTTATTCTTTATACTGGCCCATTTTCCTTTTATAGCTATAGGTCTGACAGGACATTGATCATCGTATCAGATAAGTATTGTTTTTGTTTACCCTACCTTGTTTGTAATAGTTCATAAAAGCTGTAGATCCTTTGTGACCCCATTGCAGTTCTTGTTTTACAGGTACCATGTTCTCTTGAGACACCCTTATGCCAGGCTCCATAGGACCCAGATAAGAGATCTCTTATGTGTGCTAGGATGCTAGCTGTAACAATGCTACCCCAAGTATTACGACACTAAGCTTTCACTTGTTAAGTGGTTGGTGATGTAGCATTTGAAATAGCTCCACTATGCTGTCAAGTTTCCACTATCACAAAAGGAATGTGTCTTACTGCAGAAAAAATATGTTAATGCAGACATTAGAGTGGAAGAATGCAAAGTGTACGAATACCCAAATAAAAACATTAGGGTTTGAGTCCTAGGAGTCTGATCTTTGGATATGCCTTAATTTTTTTTGGATCACTCCACCTGCAGGTTTTCCCAACAATGTGGTCCATGTGCAACCAGTGACCCACGCAGGCTACTGTGATACCATGCTGCATTACCATTGTGCTACCCCAGCATAAGGATAGAATGATCATTGTATTTCACTGCAGGTGCACTCATTGTGCTACCACTGACATGTGGTACCGCAGTGATCAATAGTAGTGCAATGGAATTAAAACAAATCCATTGTGATACCAGGTGCAGTGGTATCACACTGGTATTCACCGCTGTGCTACTGTTGCACAATAGTTTGCCACTGTGCTACCACTGTGTTTTGATTGTATCACAACTGACACAATGGTAATCCACTGGAATTGGAACAAAACCACTGTGATACCAACACACAGTGGTATCACAATAGTGCACATTGTTACCACTGTGGTGCCAGCAGAGGTGATGTTACCAGTGAACTACTACTGTTACATGGTATCATAATGGTTATAATGGTATCACAATGGAATTGAAACAAATCCATTGTGATACCATTTATGAAACCCACAATGGTAATATACTGGAAATTGCAGTGGTAGTACAATGGTAAAGAACAGGTATTACAATTGTAGTCCAAAGAAATCTTTGTAAGGGGGCATGTAGTGTAGCAAGGAGTAACCAGAACTGCAGGATCCACAAACATAGGTAAGCAAAGCCAGTTACAGATAACAATTGCTATTTATTGTCTTGCTTTTCAGTATGTTCAGAGAATGACTATGCCCTGTGTTACAAATGTGGCTGCAGGACGTGCTAGGAGATATTCCAGCCTGGGACTGAGAAAGCCAAGCTTTTTCCTGTGATGCCAGCATCATGCTGTACACATGTCTAAATCCTTACTTAAGCAGCTGTGAATTTATACATTCCAGAAGCCTTTTAACAAGGCAAGCAATGTAAAGTTTAATATACAGAGCTTGTAGTCCATGTACTGTACCACTTGGTGTCTGTCTAGGATCAATATATATTATGTGTATCTTATACAACAGAGCTGAGAAGTACTTGCAGCTGTCTCTTTTTCCTTTTGTTAGTTATCTAATATTTGCAGGACATTCAAGAGACCAACATACTACAGAACTGAAATGAGTATGACATGCTACATATGCAGTATGGGCAGTCTGATTATTAGGGAATTCACTGTTACACTGTAAACACTGGCACCACACTGTAGTAAAGGAGTAATGTGGTACTGCCATACTGTAAACACAGGCACCACACTATAACACATGGAGTAATGCTGCACTGTCATACTGTAAACACTGGCACCACAATATAGCACATGGAGTAATGCTGCACTGTCATACTGTAAACACTGGCACCACACTATAGTACAAGGAGTAATGCTGTACTGTCATACTGTAAACACCGACACCACATATAGTACGTGAAGTAAAGCTGTACTGTCATACTATAAACACTGGCACCACACTATAGCACTGGAGTAATGCTGTACTGTCATACAGTAAGCAATGGCACCACACTACAGTACATGGAGTAATGCTGTACTGTCATATTGTAAGCACTGGCAACACACTATAGTACATGAGTAATGCTGCACTGTCATACTGTAAACACTGGCACCACACTATAGTACATGGAGTGTGGTACTGTCATACTGTAAACACTGGCACCACAATATGCACATGGAGTAATGCTGCACTGTCATACTGTAAACACTGGCACCACACTATAGTAATGGAGTAATGCTGCACTGTCATACTGTAAACACTGGCACCACACTATAGTACATGGAGTAATGCTGCACTGTCATACTGTAAACACTGGCACCACACTATAGTACATGGAGTAATGCTGTATTGTCATACTGTAAACACTTGCACCAAACTATAGTAAATGGAGTAATGCGGTACTGCCATACTGTAAACACTGGCACCACACTATAACACATGGAGTAATGCTCTACTGTCATACTGTATACACTGGCACCACTATAACACATGGAGTAATGCTGTACTGTCATACTGTAAACACTGGCACCACAATATAGCACATGGAGTAATGCTGTACTGTCATACTGTAAACACTGGCACCACACTATAGTACATGGAGTAATGCTGTACTGTCATACTGTAAACACTTGCACCAAACTATAGTAAATGGAGTAATGCTGTACTGTCATATTGTAAACACTTGCACCACACTATAGTACATGGATTAATGCTGTACTGTTGTACTATAAACACTTGCACCACATTATAGCAAATGGAGTAATGCTTTACTGTCGTACTGTAATCACTGGCACCACAATATAGTATATGGAGTAATACTGTACAGTCATACTGTAAACACTTCACCACACTATAGTACATGGAATAATGCTGTACTGTAATGCTGTAAACACCGCACCACAATACAGTACATGGAGTAATGCTGTACTGTCATAATGTAAACACTGGCAAAACAATATAGAACATGGAGTAATGCTATACTGTCATGCTGTAAACACTGGAACCACAATATAGTACATGGAGAAATGCTGTACTGTCATACTGTAAACACTGGCACAACAATATACTAACCGGAGTAATGCTGAACTGTCATACTGCAAACACTGGCACCACAATATACTAACTGGAGTAATGCTGTACTGCCATACTGTAAACACTGGCAACACACTATAGTACATGGAGTAATACATAGATACATAGATACATAGACAGTGTCAGCAGATAAGGCCTATGGCCCACCCAGTCTGCCCATTTGAGCTTGTAAGTTCAGTTTGTTTTCCTAGAAGTCTGTTTCCCTTACCACTGACCTCTAGAATTCCTTTATGTCTATCCCATGCATTCTTAAATCCCGTGATTGTTTCAGCCCCACTACTTCCTCTGGCAGGGTGTTCCACTTGTCCACCACCCGCTCTGTGAAGAAATTCTTTCTCACGCTTCCTCTAAATCATCCTCCTCCAACTTCATCCTATGCCCTCTAGTCCTGAAACATCTTTTTTCGCTTAGAAATAGTGTTTTACAGCACCCTGTTCCTCCCTGTAAGATACTTGTATGTCTCTATCATATCCCTCTCCCTCCTCTCCTCCAGGGAGTACATGTTCAGTTCCTTCAACCTGTCTTCATAGGACTTGTGATGCAATCCATGCACCATCTTTGTTGCCCTCCTGAAACCTTCTCTACCCTGTCTATGTCCTTACGTAGGTATGGTCTCCAGAACTGTACACTATACTCCAGGTGAGGCCTCACTAGTGTCTTGTATAGCGAATTATGACCTCCCTTTTCCTGCTGGTGATGCCCCTGCCTATACATCCCAGCATCCTATTTTCTTTACCTGCTGCATTGTGACACTGTTTCCCTTGGATCCTCAGAGATGACAACCCAAGATCCCATTCCTGCTTGGTGCATGCTATATCCTCACCCCCAAAACTGATATATTGTGCAAGGATTTTGTGCCCCATATGCATTATCTTGCACTTCTTTGCATTGAATTTCAACTGCCAAACCCTGACCTAATCCTGTACTGTCATACTGTAAACACTGGCACCACACTACAGCACATGGAGTAATGCAGTACTATCATATTGTAAACACTGGCACCACAATATACTAACTGGAGTAATGCTGTAATGTCATACTGCAAACACTGGCACAACACTATACTACATGAAGTAATGCTGTACTGTCATACTGTAAACACTGACACCACACTATAGCACATGGAGTAATGCTGTACGGTGTCGTACTGTAAACACTGGCACCACAATATACTACATGGAATAATGCTGAACTGTCATACTGTAAACACTTGCACCACACAAAAGTAAATGGAGTAATGCTGTAATGTCATACTGTAAACACTGGAACCACAATAGTGTACATCAAGTAATGCTGTGCTGTCATACTGTAAACACTGGCACCACAATACAGTACATGAAGTAATGCTATACTGTCATACTGTAAACCCTGGCACCACACTATAGCACATGGAGTAATGTAAACTCTGGCACCAAAATATACTAACTGGAGTAATGCTATACTGTCATACTGTAAACACTGGCACCACACTATAGTACACGGAGTAATGCAGTACTGTCATACAGTAAACACTGGCCCCACATTGTAGTAAATGGAGTGAAGGTACCCATACTGTAAACACAGGCATCACACTATAGCACATGGAGTAATGCTCTACTGTCATACTGTAAACACTGGCACCACAATATAGCAAATGGAGTAATGTTGTACTGCCATTCTGTAAACACTGGCATCACACTATAGTACATGGAGTAATGCTGTACTGTCATACTGTAAACACTTGCACCAGACTATAGTAAATGGAGTAATGCTGTACTGTCATATTGAAAACACTTGCACCACACTATAGCACATGGCCTAATGCTGTACTGTCATACTATAAACACTTGCACCACAATATAGCACATGGAGTAATGCTGTACTGTCATACTGTAATCACTGGCACCACAATATAGTATATGGAGTAATGCTGTACTGTCATACTGTAAACACTTGCACCACACTATAGTACATGGAGTAATGCTGTACTGACATACTGTAAACACTGGCACCACAATACAGTACATGTGTAATGATGTACTGTCATACTGTAACCACTGCCAAAACAATATAGTACATGGAGTAATGCTGAACTGTCATACTGCAAACACTGGCACTACAATATACTAACTGAGAGTAATGCTGTACTGTCATACTGTAAACTTGGTAACACACTATAGTACACAGAGTAATGCTGTACTGTCATACTGTAAACACTGGCACCAGACAATAGTACATGGAGTAATGCTGTACTATCATACTGTAAACACTGGCACCACACTATAGCAAATGGAGTAATGCAGTACAGTCATATTGAAAACACTGGCACCAAAATATACTAACTGGAGTAATGCTGTAATGTCATACTGTAAACACTAGAACAACACTATACTACAAGCAGTAATGCTGTACTGTCATACTGTAAACACTGGCACCACACTATAGCACATGGACTAATGCTGTACTGTCATACTGTAATCACTGGTACCACAATATACTACATGGAGTAACGCTGTACTGTCATACTGCAAACACTTGCACCACACTATAGTACATGGAGTAATGCTGTACTGTCATACTGTAAACACTGGCACCACACTATAGCACATGGAGTAATGCTGTGCTGTCATACTGTAAACCCTGGCACCACACCATAGTACATGGAGTAATGTAAACTCGGCACCACAATATACTAACTGGAGTAATACTATACTGTCATACTGTAAACACTGGCACCACACTATAGTACATGGAGTAATGCTGTACTGTCATATTGTAAACACTTGCACCACCTATAGTACATGGACTAATGCTGTACTGTCGCACTATAAACACTTGCACCACAATATAGCACATGGAGTAATGCTGTACTTTCATACTGTAATCACTGGCACCACAATATAGTACATGGAGTAATGCTGTACTGTCATACTGTAAACAGTTGCACCACACTATAGTACATGGAGTAATGCTGTACTGACATACTGTAATCACTGGCACCACAATACAGTACATGGTGTAATGATGTACCGTCATACTGTAACCACTGCCAAAACAATATAGTACATGGAGTAATGCTGAACTGTCATACTGCAAACACTGGCACCACAATATACTAACTGGAGTAATGCTGTACTGTCATAATGTAAACACTGGCAACACACTATAGTACACAGAGTAATGCTGTACTGTCATACTGTAAACACTGGCACCAGACAATAGTACATGGAGTAATTCTGTACTATCATACTGTAAAACACTGGCACCACACTATAGCAAATGGAGTAATGCAGTACAGTCATATTGAAAACACTGGCACCAAAATATACTAACTGGAGTAATGCTGTAATGTCATACTGTAAACACTAGAACCACACTATACTACAAGGAGTAATGCTGTACTGTCATACTGTAAACACTGGCACCACACTATAGCACATGGATTAATGCTGTACTGTCGTACTGTAATCACTGGTACCACAATATACTACATGGAGTAACGCTGTACTGTCATACTGCAAACACTTGCACCACACTATAGTACATGGAGTAATGCTGTACTGTCATACTGTAAACACTGGCACCACACTATAGCACACGAGTAATGCTGTGCTGTCATACTGTAAACCCCTGGCACCACACTATTGTACATGGAGTAATGTAAACCCGCACCATAATATACTAACTGGAGTAATACTATACTGTCATTCTGTAAACACTGGCACCACACTATAGTACATGGAGTAATGCTGTACTGTCATACTGTAAACACTGGCACCACACTATAGTAACATGGAGTAATGCTGTACTGTCATACTGTAAACACTAGCAACACACCATAGCACATGGAGTAATGCTGTACTGTCATACTGTAAACACTGGCTACACTATAGCACATGGAGTAATGCTGTGCTGCTCATACTGTAAACACTGGCACCACACTATAGTACATGGAGAAATGCTGTACCGTCATGCTTTAAAACACTGGCACCACACTATAGTACATGGAGAAATGCTGTACTGTCATACTGTAAACAGTGGCACCACACTATAGTAATCGAGTAATGCTGTACAGCCATACTGTAAATACTGGCACCACACTATAGTACATGAAGTAATGCTGTACTGTCATACTGTAAACACTGGCACCACACTACAGCAATGGAGTAATGCTGTACTGTCATACTGTAAACAATGGCACCACAATACAGCAAATGGAGTAATACTGTACAGTCATACTGTAAACACTGGCACCACACCATAGCACATGGAGTAATGATGTATTGTCATATTGTAAAGACTGGCACCACAATATAGTACACAGAGTAATGCTGTACTGTCATACTGTAAACACTGGCACCACACTATAGTACATGGAGTAATGCTGTACTGTCATAATGTAAACACTGGCACTACACTATAGTACAAGGAGTAATGCAGTACTGTCATCCAAAAACACTGGCACCACAATATACTAACTGGAGCAATGCTGTACTGTCATACCGTAAACACTGGCACCACAATATACTAACTGGACTGATGCTGTACTGTCATACTGTAAACACTAGCACCACACAATAGTACATGGAGTAGTGCTGTAATGTCATATTCTAAACACTGGCCCTACACAATAGCACATGTAGTAATGCTGTGCTGTCATGCCACTGGCTTACGCCACACCATAGCACATGGAGTAATGCTGTAGTGTCATACTGTAAACACTGGAACCACACCATACTACAAGGAGTAATGTTGTACTGTCATACTGTAAACACTGGCACCACACTATAGCACATGGACTAATGCTGTACTGTCATACTGTAATCACTGGTACCACAATATACTACATGGAGTAACGCTCTACAGTCATACTGCAAACACTTGCACCGCACTATAGTACATGGAGTAATGCTGTACTGTCATACTGTAAACACTGGCACCACACTATATAGCACATGGAGTAATGCTGTGCTGTCATACTGTAAACCCCGGCACCACACTCAGCACATGGAGTAATGTAAACTCTGGCACCACACAATATACTAATCTGAGTAATACTACACTGTCATACTGTAAACACTGGCACCACACTATAGCACATGGAGTAATGCTGTACCTGTCATACTGTAAACACTGGCACCACACTATAGTACATGGAGTAATGCTGTACCGTCATACTGTAAACACTGGAAACACACTATAGCACAAGGGAGTAATGCTGTACTGTCATACTGTAAACACTGGCACCACTACTATAGCACATGGAGTAATGCTGTGCTGTCATACTGTAAACACTGGCACCACACTATAGTACATGGAGAAATGCTGTACTGTCATACTGTAAACACTGGCACCACACTATAGTACATCGAGTAATGCTGTACAGTCATACTGTAAATACTGGCACCACACTATAGTACATGAAGCAATGCTGTACTGTCATACTGTAAACACTGGCACCACACTACAGCACATGGAGTAATGCTGTACTGTCATACTGTAAACAATGGCACCACAATACAGCAAATGGAGTAATACTGTACAGTCATACTGTAAACACTGGCACCACAACCACAGCACATGGAGTAATGATGTATTGTCATATTGTAAAGACTGGCACCACAATATAGTACATCGGAGTAATGCTGTACTGTCATACTGTAAACACTGGCACCATACTATAGAACATGGAGTAATGCAGTACTGTCATCCTATAAACACTGGCACCACAATATACTAACTTGAGTAATGCTGTACTGTCATACCGTAAACACTGGCACTTACAATATACTAACTGGACTGATGCTGTACTGTCATACTGTAAACACTAGCACCGCACAATAGTACATGGAGTAATGCTGTAATGTCATATTCTAAACACTGGCACCACACAATAGCACATGTAGAAATGCTGTACTGTCATACTGTAAACACTGGTGCTACACTATAGCACATGGAGTAATGCTGTAGTGTCATACTGTAAACACTGGCACCACAATATAGTAGATGGAGAATTGCTGCACTGTCATAATATAAACACTGGCTCCAGTCTATAGCACGTGGAGTAATGCTGTACTGTCTTACTGTAAACACTGGCGCCAAACTATAGCAAGTGAGTAATGCTGTACTGTCATACTGTAAACACTGGTGCCACACTAATACATATGGAATAATGCTGTACTGTCATTCTGTAAACACTGGCACCACACTTTAGCACATATAGTAATGCTACACTGTCATATTGTAAACACTCACACCAGAATAGAGTAAATGGAGTAATGCGGTACTGCCATACTGTAAACACTGGCACCAGACTATAGCACATAGAGTAATGCTGTACTGTCATACTGTAAACACTGGTTCCACACTATAGTACATGGAATAATGCTGTACTGTCATTCTGTAAACACTGGCACCACACTTTAGCACATATAGTAATGCTACATTGTCATATTGTAAACACTCACACCAGAATAGAGTAAATGGAGTAATGTACTGCCTTACTGTAAACACTGGCACCAGACTATAGCACATAGAGTAATGCTGTACTGTCATACTGTAAACACTGGTTCCACACTGTAGTATGTGGAGTAATGCTGCACGGTCATATTAAAAACACTGGCACCACACTATAATACATGGAGTAATGCTGTACTGTCATACTGTAAACACTGGCACCACACTACAGCACATGGAGGAATGATGTACTGTCATATTGTAAACAATGACACCACAGTGCAGCACATGGAGTAATACTGGACTGTCGTTGGATAACACTGGCACCACACTATAGCACAAGGAGTAATGATGTACTGTCATATTGTAAACACTGGCACCACAATATAGTACATGGAGTAATGCTGTACTGTCAACCTATACTCTCTGGCACCACAAAATACTAACTGGAGTAATGCTGTACTGTCATACTGGCAAACAATGGCACCACAATATACTAACTGGAGGATGCTGTACTGTCATACTGTAAACACTAGAACCACAGCATAGTACATGGAGTAATGCTGTAATGTCATATTGTAAATAGTGGAACCACACTATAGCACATGAAGTAATGCTGTACTGTCATACTGTAAACACTGACTCCACACTGCTGTCACATGGAGTAATGATATACTACCATATTGTAAACAAAGGCACAACAATACAGCACATGGAGTAATACTGTACTGTTGTAATGTAAACACTGGCACCACAGTATAGCACATTGAGTAATGATGGACTGTCAAGTTGTTAACACTGGCACCACACTATAGTACATGGAATAATGCTGTACTGTCATCCTATAAACACTGGCACTACAATATACTAACTGGAGTAATGCGGTTCTGTTGCCACTGTAAATAATGGCACCACAATACAGCACACATGGAGTATTACTGTACTGTCGTGCTGTAAACACTGGCACCACACTATAGCACATAGAGTAATGCTGTACTGTCATACTGTAAACACTGGCATCACAATATAGCACGTGGAGTAATGCTGTTCTGTCATACAGTAAACACTGGCACCACACTATTGTACATGGAGTAATGCTGTGCTGTATTATTGAAAACACTGGCACCCCACCATAGTACATGGAGTAATGCAGTACTGTCATACTGTAAACACTGGCACCACACTAATCATGTGACAGTAATGCTGATCTGTCATAACAAGCACTGGCACAACACCATAGTACATGAAGTAATGCTGTACTGTCATACTGTAAACACTGGCACCACACTACAGCACATGGAGAAAAGATGTACTGTCATACTGTAAACAATGGCACCATTAATACACTTATGGAGTAATACTGTAGTGTCATACTGTAAACTCTAGCACAATACTATAGCACATGGAGTAATGTTGTCCTGTCAAACTGTAAACACTTGAACCACACTATAGTACATGGAGTAATGCTACACTGTCATGTTGAAAACACAGGCATTACACTATAGTACATGGAGTAATGCTGCACTGTCATACTGTAAAACACCGGACCACACTTACAGCACATGGAGTAATGCTGTACTGTCACACTGTAAACAATGGCACCACAATACAGCAAATGGAGTAATACTGTACAGTCATACTGTAAACACTGGCACCACACCATAGCACATGGAGTAATGATGTATTGTCATATTGTCAAAGACTGGCACCACAATATAGTCACACAGAGTAATGCTGTACTGTCATACTGTAAACACTGGCACTCACATCATAGTACATGGAGTAATGCTGTACTGTCATAATGTAAACACTGGCAGTACACTATAGTACAAGGAGTAATGCAGTACTGTCATCCTCTAAAACACTGGCACCACAATATACTAACTGGAGTAATGCTGTACTGTCATATCAGAACACTGGCACCACACAATATACTAACTGGACTGATGCTGTACTGTCATACTGTAAACACTAGCACCAATAATAAGTCGTACGGAGTAATGCTGTAATGTCATATTCCAAACACTGGCACCACACAATAGCACATGTAGTAATGCTGTACTGTCATACTGTAAACACTGGCACCACACCACAGCACATGGAGTAATGCTGTAGTGTCTTACTGTAAACACTGGAACCACACTATACTACAAGGAGTAATGCTGTACTGTCATACTGTAAACACTGGCACCAATAATTATACAGCATGGACTAATTCTACCGTCGACTGTAATCACTGGCATCATAATATACTACATGGAGTAACGCCTACAGTCATACTGCAAAACACTTGCACCGCACTATAGTACATGGAGTACGCTGTAATGTCATACTGTAAACACTGGCACCACACTATAGCACATGGAGTAATGCTGTGCTGTCATATTGCAAACCCTGGCATCATACTATAGCACATGGAGTAATGTAAACTCTGGCACCATTAACATACTAACTGGAGTAATACTACACTGTCATACTGTAAACACTGGCACCACACTATAGTACATGGAGTAATGCTGTACCTCTTCACTGTAAACACTGGCACCACACTATAGTACATGGAGTAATGCTGTACTGTCATACTGTAAACACTGGAAACACACCTTATAGCACATGGAGTAATGCTGTACTGTCATACTGTAAACACTGGCACCACACTATGCACATGGAGTAATGCTGTGCTGTCATACTGTAAACACTGGCACCACACTATAGTACATGGAGAAATGCTGTACTGCCATACTTTAAACACTGGCACCACACTATAGTACATGGAGAAATGTTGCACTGTCATACTGTAAACACTGGCACCACACTATAGTACATCGAGTAATGCTGTACAGTCATACTTGTAAATACTGGCACCACACTTATAGTACATGAAGCAATGCTGTACTTGTCATACTGTAAACATTGGCACCACACTACAGCACATGGAGTAATGTTGTACTGTCATACTGTAAACAATGGCACCACAATATGCGCAAATGGAGTAATACCGTACGTCATACTGTAAACACTGGCACCACAATCAGTTAGCACATGGAGTAATGATGTATTGTCATATTGTTAAAGATCTGGCACCACAATATAGTACACCTGGAGTAATGCTGTACTGTCATACTGCAAAACACTGCAGCACTAATTACTATAGTACATGGAGTAATGCAGTACTGTCATCCTATAAACACTGGCACCACAGTCATACTAACTTGAGTAATGCTGGGTATTGTCATAACCGTGAAACACTGTAGTACCACAATATACTAACTGGACTGATGCTGTACTGTCATACTGTAAACACTAGCACCGCACATTGGGTCAGCATGTGAGTACGTTGTCAATGTCATATTCTAAACACTGGCACCACACAATAGCACATGTAGAAATGTTGTACTGTCATACTGTAAATCACTGGTGCTGTGCTCATAGCACATGGAGTAATGCTGTAGTGTCATACTGTAAACACTGGCACCACAATATAGTAGATGGAGAAATGCTGTACTGTCATAATAGCAAAACAATACCTGGTTCCAGTCTATAGCACGTGGAGTAATGCGTACTGTCTTACTCAAAACACTGGCGCCTAAACTATAGCAAGTGAGTAATGCTGAACTGTCATACTGTAAACACTGGTGCCACACTATAGTACATGGAATAATGCTGTACTGTCATTCTGTAAACACTGGCACCAGCACTTTAGCACATGCATAGTAATGCTACATCGTCATTGTAAAACACCACACCACAATAGAGTAAATGGAGTAATGCGACTGCCATACTCAAAACACTGGCACCAGACTATAGCACATACAGAGTAATGCTGTACTGGTCATACTGTAAACACTTGGTTCCACACATGTAGTACATGGAGTAATGCTGTACTGTCATACTGCAAACAATTGCCCCAATAATTATAGCACATAGAGTAATGCTGTACTGTCATACAGTAAACACTGGTACCACACTGTAGTATATGGAGTAATGCTGCACGGGTCATATTAAAAACACTGGCACCACACTATAATCACATGGAGTAATGCTGTACTGTCATACTGTAAACACTGGGACCACACTACAGCACATGGAGGAATGATGTACTGTCATATTGTAAACAATGACACACAGTACAGCACATGGAGTAATACTGGACTGTCGACAGCAAACACTGGCACCACACTATAGCACAAGGAGTAATGATGTACTGTCATATTGTAAACACTGGCACCACAATATAGTACATGGAGTAATGCTGTATGTCAACCCATACCTCTGGCACCACAAAATACTAACTGAGTAATGCTGTACTGTCATACTGCAAACAATGGCACCACAATATACTAACTGGAGTGATGCT
This sequence comes from Neoceratodus forsteri, assembly GCA_016271365.2. Lineage (NCBI taxonomy): Eukaryota > Metazoa > Chordata > Ceratodontiformes > Ceratodontidae > Neoceratodus > Neoceratodus forsteri. The sequence continues at coordinate 155,427,203 of JADMNL010000029.1, read as the reverse complement.
GTACTGTCATACTGTAAACATTCAGAACCACAGCATAGTACATGGAGTAATGCCATAATGTCATATTGTAAACAGTGGAACCACATTATAGCACATGAAGTAATGCTGTACTGTCATACTGTAAACACTGACTCCACACTATGCACATCGGAGTAATGATGTACTACCATATTGTAAACAAAGGCACAACAATACAGCACATGGAGTAATACTGTACTGTTGTAATGTAAACACTGGCACCACAGTATAGCACATTGAGTAATGATGGACTGTCAAGTTGTTAACACTGGCACCAGCACTATAGTACATGGAATAATGCTGTACTGTCATCCCATAAACACTGGCACCCCAATATACTAACTGGAGTAATGCGTGTTCTGTCATACTGTAAATAATGGCACCCAATAACAGTACTATGGAGTAATACTGTACTGTCAAACAGTAAACACTGGCACATCACACTATAAACAATCAGAGTAATGCTGTACTGTCATACTGTAAACACTGGAATCACAATATAGCACCGGAGTAATGCTGTTCTGTCATACAGTAAACACTGGCACCACACTATTGTGCTATGGAGTAATGCTGTGCTGTATTATTGAAAACACTGGCACCCCACCATAGTACATGGAGTAATGCAGTACTGTCATACTGTAAACACTGGCACCACACTATATCACGTGAAGTAATGCTGATCTGTCATATCGAGGTACTGGCACAACACCATAGTACATGAAGTAATGCTGTACTGTCACTGTAAACACTGGCACCACACTACAGCACATGGAGAAAAGATGTACTGTCATACTGTAAACAATGGCACCACAACACAGCACATGGAGTAATACTGTAGTGTCACATTGTAAACTCTGGCACAATACTATAGCACATGGAGTAATGCTGTCCTGTCAAACTGTAAACACTTGAACCACACTATAGTACTTGGAGTAATGCTACACTGTCATGTTGAAAACACAGGCACCACACTATAGTACATGGAGTAATGCTGCACTGTCATATTGAAACACTGGCACCACACTATAGTACATGGATAATGCTGTACTGTCACACTGTAAACACTTTGCACCAAACATAGTAAATGGAGTAATGCTGTACTGTCATACTGCAAACACTGGCGCCACACCATAGCACATGGAGTAATGCTGTAGTGTCATACTGTAAACACTGGAACCACACTATACTACAAGGAGTAATGCTGTACTGTCATACTGTAAACACTGGCACCACACATAGCACATGGACTAATGCTGTACTGTCGTAACTGTAATCACTGGTACCACAATATACATACATGGAGTAACGCTGTACTGTCATACTGCAAACACTTCTGTAATCGCAGACTATAGTACATGGAGTAATGCTGTACCGTCATACTGTAAACACTGGCACCACACTATAGCACATGGAGTAATGCTGTGCTGTCATACTGTAAACCCTGGCACCACACTATAGCACATGGAGTAATGTTAACTCTGGCACCACAATATACTAACTGGAGTAATACTACACCGTCATACTGTAACATTCGGCACCACACTATAGTGCATGGAGTAATGCTGTACTGTCATACTGTAAACACTGGCACCACACTATAGTACATGGAGTAATGCTGTACTGTCATACTGTAAACACTGGAAACACACTATATAATATGGAGTATGCTTGTGCTGTCGTTCTGTAAACACTGGCACCACACTATAGCACATGGAGAAATGCTGTACTGCCACACTTTAAACACTGGCACCACACTATAGTACATGGAGAAATGCTGTACTGTCATACTGTAAACACTGGCACCAATAATTATAGTACATTGAGTAATGCTGTACAGTCATACTGTAAATACTGGCACCACACTATAGCACATGAAGTAATGCTGTACTGTCATATTGTAAACACTGGCACCACACCACAGCACATGGAGTAATGCTGTACTGTCATACTGAAACAATGGCACCACAATACAGCAAATGGAGTAATACTGTACAGTCATACTGTAAACACTGGCACTCGCACCATAGCATATGGAGTAATGATGTATTGTCACATTGTAAAGACTGGCACCACAATATAGTACACGGAGTAATGCTGTCACTGTCATACTGTAAACACTGGCACACACTATAGTATATGGAGTAATGCAGTACTGTCATCCTATAAACACTGGCAACTCAATAACATACTAATTCTGAGTAATGCTGTACTGTCATACTCGCTAAACACTGGCACCACAATATACTAACTGACTGATGCTGTACTGTCATACTGTAAACACTAGCACCGCACAATAGTACATGGAGTAATGCTGTAATGTCATATTCTAAACACTGGCACCACACAACAGCACATGTAGAAATGCTGTACTGACATACTGTAAACACTGGTGCTACACTATAGCACATGGAGTAATGCTGTAGTGTCATACTGTAAACACTGGCACCACAATATGGTAGATGGAGAAATGCTGTACTGTCATAATATAACACTGGCGCCAGTCTATAGCACGTGGAGTAATGCTGTACTGTTCACGTAAACACTGGCGCCAAACTATAGCAAGTGGAGTAATGCTGTACTATCATACTGTAAACACTGGTGCCACACTATAGTACATGGAATAATGCTGTACTGTCATTCTGTAAACACTGGCACCACACTTTTAGCACATATAGTAATGCTAATTGTCATATTGTAAAACACTACACCACAATAGAGTAAATGGAGTAATGCGGCACTGCCATACTGTAAACACTGGCACCAGACTATAGCATCAGAGTAATGCTGTACTGTCATACTGTAAACACTGGTTCCACACTGTAGTACATGGAGTAATGCTGTACTGTCATACTGCAAAACAATTGCCCCACACTATAGACACATAGAGTAATGCTGTACTGTCATACAGTAAACACTGGTACCACACTGTAGTACATGGAGTAATGCTGCACGGTCATATTAAAAACACTGTCACCACACTATAATACATGGAGTAATGCTGTACTGTCATACTGTAAACACTGGCACCACACTACAGCACATGGAGGAATGATGTACTGTCATATTGTAAACAATGACACCACAGTACAGCACATGGAGTAATACTGACTGTCATATTGTAAACACTGGCACCACACTATAGCACAAGGGAGTAATGATGTACTGTCATATTGTAAACACTGGCACCACAATATAGTACATGAGTAATGCTGTACTGTCAACCCATACTCTGGCACCACAAAATACTAACTGGAGTAATGCTGTAACTATCATACTGCAAACAATGGCACCACAATATACTAACTGGAGTGATGCTGTACTGTCATACTGTAAACACTAGAACCACAGCATAGTACATGGAGTAATGCTGTAATGTCATATTGTAAACAGTGGAACCACACTATAGCATACATGAAGTAATGCTGTACTGTCATACTGTAAACACTGACTCCACACTAATTGCATCATATGGAGTAATGATGTACTACCATATTGTAAACAAAGGCACAACAATACAGCACATGGAGTAATACTGTACTGTCGTAATGTAAACACTGGCACCACAGTTCATAGCACATTGAGTAATGATGGACTGTCAAGTTGTTAACACTGCAACCACACTATAGCACATGGAATAATGCTGTACTGTCATCCTTATAAAACACTGGCACCACAATATACTAACTGGAGTAATGCTCTGTCATACTGTAAATAATGGCAATCTATTAACAGCATATGGAGTAATTACTGTACTGTCGTATTGTAAACACTCGGCACCACACTATAGCACATAGAGTAATGCTGCACTGTCATACTGTAAACACTGGCACCACAATATAGCACGTGGAGTAATGCTGTTCTGTCATACCAGAAAACACTGGCACCACACTGTTGTACATGGAGTAATGCTGTGCTGTATTATTGAAAACACTGGCACCCCACCATAGTACATGGAGTAATGCTGTACTGTCATACTGTAAACACTGGCACCACACTATAGTACATGGAGTAATGCTGCACTGTCATACTGTAAACACTGGCACCACACTATAGTACATGAAGTAATGCTGTATTGTCATACTGTAAACACTTGGCACCACACTACAGTCACATGGAGAAAAGATGTACTGTCATACTGTAAACAATGGCACCACAATACAGCACATGGAGTAATACTGTAGTGTCATACTGTAAACTCTGGCACCATACTATAGCACATGGAGTAATGCTGTACTGTCATACTGTAAACACTGGCACCACAATATAGCACATGGAGTAATGCTGTACTGTCATACTGTAAACACTGGCACCACACTATAGTACATGGAGTAATGCTGTACTGTCATACTGTAAACACTTGCACCAAACTATAGTAAATGGAGTAATGCTGTACTGTCATATTGTAAACACTTGCACCACACTATAGTACATGGACTAATGCTGTACTGTTGTACTATAAACACTTGCACCACATTATAGCAAATGGAGTAATGCTTTACTGTCGTACTGTAATCACTGGCACCACAATATAGTATATGGAGTAATACTGTACAGTCATACTGTAAACACTTGCACCACACTATAGTACATGGAGTAATGCTGTACTGTAATGCTGTAAACACCGCACCACAATACAGTACATGGAGTAATGCTGTACTGTCATAATGTAAACACTGGCAAAACAATATAGAACATGGAGTAATGCTATACTGTCATGCTGTAAACACTGGAACCACAATATAGTACATGGAGAAATGCTGTACTGTCATACTGTAAACACTGGCACAACAATATACTAACTGGAGTAATGCTGAACTGTCATACTGCAAACACTGGCACCACAATATACTAACTGGAGTAATGCTGTACTGCCATACTGTAAACACTGGCAACACACTATAGTACATGGAGTAATACATAGATACATAGATACATAGACAGTGTCGGCAGATAAGGGCCTATGGCCCACCCAGTCTGCCCATTTGAGCTTGTAAGTTCAGTTTGTTTTCCTAGAAGTCTGTTTCCTCACCACTGACCTCTAGAATTCCTTTATGTCTATCCCATGCATTCTTAAATCCTGTGATTGTTTCAGCCCCCACTACTTCCTCTGGCAGGGTGTTCCACTTGTCCACCACCCGCTCTGTGAAGAAATTCTTTCTCACGCTTCCTCTAAATCATCCTCCTCCAACTTCATCCTATGCCCTCTAGTCCTGGAACATCTTTTTTCGCTTAAAAATAGTGTTTTCACAGCACCCTGTTCCTCCCTGTAAGATACTTGTATGTCTCTATCATATCCCCTCCTCCTCTCCTCCAGGAGTACATGTTCAGTTCCTTCAACCTGTCTTCATAGGACTTGTGATGCAATCCATGCACCATCTTTGTTGCCCTCCTGTAAACCTTCTCTACCCTGTCTATGTCCTTACGTGAGGTATGGTCTCCAGAACTGTACACTATACTCCAGGTGAGGCCTCACTAGTGTCTTGTATAGCGGAATTATGACCTCCCTTTTCCTGCTGGTGATGCCCCTGCCTATACATCCCAGCATCCTATTTGCTTTACCTGCTGCCTTGTGACACTGTTTCCTACCTTGAGGTCCACAGAGATGACAACCCCAAGATCCCTTTCCTGCTTGGTATGCTATATCCTCACCCCCAACTGATATATTGTGCAAGGATTTTGTGCCCCATATGCATTATCTTGCACTTTTTGCATTGAATTTCAACTGCCAAACCCTGACCTAATCCTGTACTGTCATACTGTAAACACTGGCACCACACTACAGCACATGGAGTAATGCAGTACTATCATATTGTAAACACTGACACCACAATATACTAACTGGAGTAATGCTGTAATGTCATACTGTAAACACTGGCACAACACTATACTACATGAAGTAATGCTGTACTGTCATACTGTAAACACTGACACCACACTATAGCACATGGAGTAATGCTGCACGGTCGCATTGTAAACACTGGCACCACAATATACCACATGGAATAATGCTGAACTGTCATTCTGTAAACACTTGCACCACACAAAAGTAAATGGAGTAATGCTGTAATGTCATACTGTAAACACTGGAACCACAATATAGTACATGGAGTAATGCTGTGTGCTGTCATACTGTAAACACTGGCACCACAACTACAGTACATGAAGTAATGCTATACTGTCATACTGTAAACCCTGGCACCACACTATAGCACATGGAGTAATGTAAACCTGGCACCAAAATATACTAACTGGAGTAATGCTATACTGTCATACTGTAAACACTGGCACCACACTATAGTACATGGAGTAATGCAGTACTGTCATACAGTAAACACTGGCACCACACTGTAGTAAATGGAGGAAGCGCCACCGCCATATTGTAAACACAGGCATCACACTATAGCACATGGAGTAATGCTCTACTGTCATACTGTAAACACTGGCACCACAATATACCACATGGAGTAATGTTGTACTGCCATACTGTAAACACTGGCATCACACTATAGTACATGGAGTAATGCTGTACTGTCATATTGTAAACACTTGCACCACACTATAGTACATGGAGTAATGCTGTACTGTCAGTATTGATAAACACTTGCACCACAATATAGCACATGGAGTAATGCTGTACTGTCATACTGTAATCACTGGCACCACAATATAGTATATGGAGTAATGCTGTACTGTCATACTGTAAACACTTGCACCACACTATAGTACATGGAGTAATGCTACACTGTCATGTTGAAAACACAGGCACCACACTATAGTACCTGAAGTAATGCTGTACTGTTATACTGTAAACACTGGCAACTACACTATATGACATGAAGTAATGCTGTGCTGTCATACTGTAAACACAGGCAAAACACTATATGACATGAGTAATGCTGTACTGTCATACTGTAAACACAGGCACTACGACTATACTACACTGAAGTAATGCTGTACTGTCATACTATAAACACTGGCACCACACTTCAGCACATGGAGTAATCATGTACTGTTATATTGTAAACAAAGGCACCACACTATAGCACAATGGAGTAATGCAGTACAGTCATATTGAAAACACAGGCACCAAAATATACTAACTGGAGTAATGCTGTAAGTCATACTGTAAACACTGGAACCAACAGTATACATACAAGGAGTAATGCTGTAACTGTCATACTGTAAACACTGGCACCACACTATAGCACATGGACTAATGCTGTACTGTCATGCTGTAATCACTGGTACCACAATATACACATGGAGTAACGCTGTACTGTCATACTGTAAACACTTGCACTACACTATTGTACATGGAGTAACGCTGTACTGTCATACTGTAAACACTGGCACCACACTATAGCACATGGAGTAATGCTGTGCTGTCATACTGTAAACGCTGGCACCACAGTATAGCACATTGAGTAATGAAAACCCGCACCACAAAAATACTAACTGGAGTAATACTTATACTGTCATACTGTAAACACTGGCACCACACTATAGTACATGGAGTAATGCTGTACTGTCATACTATAAACACTGGCACCACACTATAGTACATGGAGAAATGCTGTACTGTCATACTGTAAACACTTGGTAACACACTAAAGCACATGGAGTAATGCTGTACTGTCATACTGTAAACACTGGCACCACACTATAGCACATGGAGTAATGCTGTGCTGTCATTCTGCAAACACTGGCACCACAATATAGTACATGGAGAAATGCTGTACTGCCATACTGTAAACACTGGCACCACACTATAGTACATCGAGTAATGCTGTACAGTCATACTGTTAATACTGGCACCACAATTATAGTACATGAAGTAATGCTGTACTGTCATACTGTAAACACTGACACCACACTACAGCACATGGAGTAATGCTGTACTTTCATACTGTAAACAATGGCACCACATACACAGCAAAGGGAGTGATACTGTACAGTCATACTATAAACACCGGCACCACACCATGCACGTATGAGTAATGATGTATTGTCATTGTAAAGACTGGCACCACAATATAGTACACGGAGTAATGCTGTACTGTCATACTGTAAACACTGGCACCACACTATAGTACATGGAGTAATGCTGTACTGTCAAAATGTAAACACTGGCACTACACTATAGTACATGGAGTAATGAAGTACTGTCATCCCCATAAACACTGGCACCAATATACTAACTGGAGTAATGCTGTACTGTCATACCGTAAACACTGGCACCACAATATACTAACTGGACTGATGCTGTACTGTCATACTGTAAACACTAGCACCACACAATAGCACATATAGTAATGCTACATTGTCATATTGTAAAACACTCACACCACAATAGAGTAAATGGAGTAATGTGCGGTACTGCCATACTGTAAACACTGGCACCAAACTATAAAGTACTATAGAGTAATGCTGTACTGTCATACTGTAAAACACTGGTACCACACTGTAGTACATGGAGAATGCTGCACGGTCATATTAGACACTGGCTCCACACTATAGTACATGGAGTAATGCTGTACCGTCATACTGTAAACACTGACACCACACTACAGCACATGGAGGAATGTTGTACTGTCATATTGTAAACATTGACACCACAGTACAGCACATGGAGCAATACTGGTCTGTCATATTGTAAACACTGGCACCACACTATAGCACAAGGAGTAATGATGTACTGTCATATTGTAAACACTGGCACCACAATATTAAGCGGAGTAATGCTGTACTGTCAACTCATACTCTCTGGCACCACAAAATACTAACTGGAGTAATGCTGTACTGTCATACTGCAAACACTGGCACCACAATATACTAACTGGAGTAATGCTGTACTGTCATACTGTAAAACACTAGTACCACGGCATAGTACATGGAGTAATGCTGTAATGTCATATTGTAAACAGTGGCAGCACTACAGCACATGTAGTAATGCTGTACTGTCATACTGTAAACACTGACTCTAACTACAGCACATGGAGTAATGATGTACCGCCATATTGTAAACAACGGCACAACAATACAGCACATGGAGTAATACTGAACTGTCGTAATGTAAACACTGGCACCACAATATAGCACATTGAGTAATGATGGACTGTCAATTTGTAAACACTGGCACCACACTATAGTACATGGAGTAATACTGTACTCGTCATCCTATAAACACTGGCACCACAATATACCAACTGGAGTAATGCGTTCTTCATACTGTAAATAATGGCACCACAATACAGCACATGGAGTAATACTGTACTGTCGCATTGTAAACACTGGCCCCACACTATAGCACATAGAGTAATGCTGTACTGTCATACTGTAAACACTGCACCACAATATAGCACCTGAGTAATGCTGTTCTGTCATACTGTAAACACTGGCACCACACTATAGCACATGGAGTAATGCTGTGCTGTCATACTGTAAACGCTGGCACCACAGTATATAGCACATTGAGTAATGAAAAACTCCGCACCACAAAATACTAACTGGAGTAATACTATACTGTCATACTGTAAATACTGGCACCACACTATAGTACATGGAGTAAGTTGCACTGTCATACTAAACACTGCACCACACTATAGTACATGGAGAAATGCTGTACTGTCATACTGTAAACACTGGTAACACTAAAGCACATGGAGTAATGCTGTACTGTCATACTGTAAACACTGGCACCACACTATAGCACATGGAGTAATGCTGTGCTGTCATTCTGCAAACACTGGCACTTACACTATAGTACATGGAGAATGCTGTACTGCCACACTTTAAACACTGGCACCACACTATAGTACATCAGTAATGCTGTACAGTCATACTGTTAATACTGGCACCACACCATAGTACATGAAGTAATGCTGTACTGTCATACTGTAAACACTGACACCACACTACAGCACATGGAGTAATGCTGTACTTTCAGTACTGTAAAACAATGGCACCAATAATACAGCAAAGGGAGTAATACTGTACAGTCATACTATAAACACTGGCACCACAATTCATCAGCACGTGGAGTAATGATGTATTGTCATATTGTAAAGACTGGCACACAATATAGTACACGGAGTAATGCTGTACTGTCATACTGTAAACACTGGCACCACACTATAGTACATGGAGTAATGCCACTGTCAAAATGTAAACACTGGCACTACACTATAGTACATGGAGTAATGAAGTACTGTCATCCCATAAACACTGCACCACAATATACTAACTGGAGTAATGCTGCACTGCTATACCGTAAAACACTGGCAACTCATAATATACTAACTGGACTGATGCTGTCATTGTTGTCATACTGTAAACACTAGCACCACACACAATAGCACATATAGTAATGCTGCACTGTCATATTGTAAACACTCACACCACAATAGAGTAAATGGAGTAATGCGGTACTGCCATACTGTAAAACACTGGCACCAAACTATAGCACATAGAGTAATGCTGTACTGTCATACTTGTAAACACTGGTACCACACTGTAGTACATGGAGTAATGCTGCACGGCTCATATTGAAAACATTTGGCTCCACTACTTATAGTACATGGAGTAATGCTGTACTGTCATACTGTAAACACTGACACCACATACAGCAACACATGGAGTGAATGTTGTACTGTCATATTGTAAACATTGACACCACAGTACAGCACATGGAGTAATACTGGTCTGTCATATTGTAAACACTGGCACCACACTATAGCACAAGTAGTAATGATGTACTGTCATATTGTAAACACTGGCACCACACATAGTACATGGAGTAATGCTGCACTGTCAACCCATACCTCTGGCACCACAAAATACTTTAATTGGAGTAATGCTGTACTGTCATACTGCAAACACTGGCACCACAATATACTAACTGGAGTAATGCTGTACTGTCATACTGTAAACACTAGTACCACGGCATAGTACATGGAGTAATGCTGTAATGTCATATTGTAAACAGTGGCAGCACACTACAGCACATGTAGTAATGTTGTACTGTTACATATTGTAAACACTGACTCCACACTACAGCACATGGAGTAATGATGTACCGCCATATTGTAAACAACGGCACAACAATACAGCACATGGAGTAATACTGAACTGTCGTAATGTAAACACTGGCACCACAATATAGCACATTGAGTAATGATGGACTGTCAATTTGTAAACACTGGCACCTACACTATAGTACATGGAGTAATGCTGTACTGTCATCCTATAAACACTGGCACCACAATATACCAACTGGAGTAATGCGGTTCTTCATACTGTAAATAATGGCACCACAATACAGCACATGGAGTAATACTGTACTGTCGTACTGTAAACACTGGCCCCAATAATTATAGCACATATAGAGTAATGCTGTACTGTCATACTGTAAACACTGGCACCACAATATAGCACCTGGAGTAATGCTGTTCTGTCATACAGTAAAACACTGGCACCACATTATTGTACATGGAGTAATACTGTGCTGTATTATTGAAAACACTGGCACCCCACCATAATATGGAGTAATGCAGCACTGTCATACTGTAAACACTGGCACCACACTATAGCACGTGAAGTAATGCTGATCTGTCATACTGTAAGCACTGGCACAACACCATAGTACGTGAAGTAATGCTGTACTGTCATACTGTAACCACTTGCACCACACTACAGTACATGGAGTAATGATGTACTGTCATATCTGTAAAACAATGGCACCACACACAGCACATGGAGTAATACTGTAGTGTCGTATTGTAAACTCTCTGCACCATACTATAGCACATGGAGTAATGCATGTACTGTCATACCAAACACTTGAACTATTAATTATAGTACACGGAGTAATGTTACACTGTCATGTTGAAACACAGGCACCACACTATAGAACATGAAGTAATGCTGTACTGTCATACTGTAAAACACTGGTACCACACTATATGACATGAAGCAATGCTGTACTGTCATACTATAAAACACTGGCACCACACTACAGTACATGGAGTAATGATGTACTGTCATATTGTAAAACAATGGCACCCACTATACAGCACATGGAGTAATACTGTACTGTCATACTGTAAACACTGGCACTACACAATAGCACATGAGTAATGATACTGCCATAATGTAAACACTGCACCACACTATGGTACATGCAGAAATGCTGCATCAAGTCATCCCATAAACACTGGCACCACATCATACTGAATGGAGTAATACTGTACTGTCATACTGTAAAACACTGGCACCAATCATAGTAACTGGAGGATGCTGTATTGTCACACTGTAAACACCAGTACCAATATGGAGTAATACTGTGATGTGATATTGTAAACAATGGCACCACAAAAACACAAGGAGTAATACTGTACTGTTGTGCTGTAAACACTGGCACCACACTATAGCACAGGAGTACGTTGTACTGTCACACAGTAAACACTGGCACCATAATAAAGTACATGGAGTAATGTCTGTACTGTCATACTGTAAACACTGGCGCCAGTCACAGTACGTGAGCAATGCTGTAGTGTCATACTGTAAACACTGGCGCAAGATTCATATCATGTACTAATGCTGTACTGTCACACTATAAACACTGGGACCATGTTTAGCACATGGAATAATGCTGTACTGTCATATTGTAAAACTGGCACCGTACTTTCAGCAGCATGGAGTAATGCTGTACTGTCATATTTTAAACACTGGCACCACGTTCAGAGTACATGAGTATTGCGGTATTGCCATATTGTAAACACTGGCACCACACTATTATGCACATGGTAATGCTGTACTGTCATACAGTAAACAATGGCACCTTCACACTATAGTACACATGGAGTAATGCTGTACTGTCATACTGTAAAACACTGGTACCACGCTTAGCATGGAGTAATGCTGCACGGTCATATTGAAAACACTGGCACCACAGTATAATATATGAAGTAATGCTTGTACCGTCATACTCTAAACACTGGCACCACACTATAACACATGGAGTAATGATGTACTGTCATATTGAAAACGACTGGCACCACAAATCAGTACATGGAGTAATGCTGTACTGTCATCCCATACACACTGGCTCCACAATATACTAACTGGAGTAATGCTGTTTTATCATACTGCAAATGACTGGCAAAAACAATAACTTAATTAGTGCTGTACTGTCATATTGTAAACAATAGCACCACACTATAGTACATAGAGTAATGCTGTAATGTCATATTTAAACACTGGCACCAGCTGACTATAGCACATGGTAATGCTGTACTGTCATATTAAACACTGGCACGACACTACAGCACATGGAGTAATGATGTACTGTCATATTGAAAACAATGCACCACAAAACAGCACATGGAGAAATACTGTACTGTCGAACTGTAAACACTGGCACCACATTATAGCACAATGAGTAATAATATACTGTCATATTGTAAACACTGGGCACAACACTATAGTGCACATGGAGTAATGCTGTACTGTCATCCCATAAATCCTGGCACCACAATACACTAACTGGAGTAATGCTGTTCTGTCATACTGTAAACACTGCACCACAATTTACTAACTGGAGTGATGCTGTACTGTCATACTGTAAACACTGACACCACACTATAGCACTTGGAGTAATGCAGTATTGTCATACTGTAAACACTGGCACCACACCATATCTCATGCGGAGTATTGCTGTTCTGTCATACTGTAAACACTGGTACCACACTATTGTACATGGAGTAATGCTGCCCTGTCAAATTGAAAACACTGGCACCACAACATAGTACTTGGAGTAATGCGCATCGTCATACTGTAAACACTGGCACCACACTATAGCCTTTCGTGAGTACGTGCTGTACTGTCATATTGTAAAACAATGGCCCCAATACTATAGCACATGGAGTAATGCTGTACTGTCAATCTGTAAAGAATGGAACTACCATAGTACATTTAGTAATGCTTAGTGTCATATTGTAAGCACTTGGTAGCACACTATAGTACATGGAGTAATGTAGTACTGTCAATCTGTAAAGAATGGTGCCACATTATAGTATATGAGTAATGCAGTACTGTCATTCTGTAAACACTGGCACTGCACCATAGTGCATGGAGTAATGTAGTATCATACTGTAAACACTGGCACCACACTATAGTACACATCGAGATATGCTGTACTATCATACTGTAAACATTGGCACCAATAATTATAGCACATGGAGTCATGCTGCACTGTCATACTGTAAACACTGGCACCTATAATATAGCACATTGAGTAAAGCTGTACCGTCATACTGTAAACACTGGCACCACACCATAGTACATGAGGTAATGCTGTACTGTCATATTGTAAATAATGGCACCTTAATTATAGTACATGAAATAACGCTGTATCTGTCATACTGTGAACACTGGCACCACACTTCGAGCACATGGAGTAATGCTGTATCGTTATATTGTAAACAATGGCACCACACTGTAGCACATGGAGTAATGCTGTACTGTCATACTGTAAACACTGTCACCGCACTACTGCATTTGGAGTAATGTTGTACTGTCATATTGTAAACATGCACCAGACTATAGCATGTGAGTTATGTGTATTGTAATATTGTAAACACTGGCACCACACCATAGCACATGGAGTAATGCATATTGTAATATGTTAAAACTGGCACTACATCACAGTACATGGTCATGCTGAACTGTTACATTGTAAACACTGGCACCACAGTATACTAATGGAGTAATGCTGTATGTCATCCTATAAACACTGGCATTTCAATATACTAACTGGTGGGTGCTGTACTGTCATATTGTAAACACTGACACCCTACTATAGCACATGGAGTAATGCTGTACTGTCATACTGTAAACACTGGTACCACTTATTGTACATGGAGTAATGCTGCACTGTCAAATTGAAAACACTGCACCACACCTAGTACATGGAGAAAATGGCACTGTCATACTGTAAACACTGGCACCACACTATAGCACATGAGTAATGTTGTACAGTATACAGCAAGCAATGGCACCACTATAGCCCATGGAGTAATGTTGTACTGTCATATTAGCACTGCAAATAATTATAGTGATGGAGAATGCTGTATTGTCAATTTTGGAAGAATGGCCCATACTATAGTACATATAATGCAGTACTGTCATACTAAACATCGTCATTGCACTATAGCACATGGAGCATGCTACTGTCGCTACAAACACTGGCAACGACTGCAGTACATGGAGTAACTGTACCGTCATATTGAAATGCTGACATCACACTGCAGTACATGGAATAATGTCTTAATGTAAACAATGGTATCCTCAGCAGTACAGAGTAATGCTGTACTGCACTGTAAACCCTGGCCCAGCACTAATATGAGTAATGCTGTATTGTCATATTTTAAACTTGGCACCGCACGCACAGACATGGAGAAATGCTGTACTGTCATACTTTTAAACACTGGCACCACACGCGCGCACATGGAGCAATGTTGTACTGTCATACTTAAAACACTCTAACCACAATATAGGACATGAGTAATACTGTACTGTCATACTGTAAACAATGGCACCACACTATAGCATATGGAGTAATGTTGTACTGGGTTCCAAACACTCCTTCAATTATATTACATGGAGTAATGTTGAACTATCATACGTAAACACTGGCACTACACTATATCACATGGAGTCATGTTGTACTGTCATTCTGTAAACACTGGCGCCATATCAAGCACACATGGAGTAATGATGTTCTGTCATATTGTAAACACTGGCACCACACTAGAGTACATGAAGTAATGTTGTACTGTCACACTGTAAATACTGGCACCACACTATAGTACACATAATGCTGTACTGTCATATTGTAAACAGAGGCACGACACTCAGCATATAGAGTAATGCTGTACTGTCATATTGTAAACAATGGCACCGCATTAGCACATGGAGTATTGCTGTACTGTCATACTGAAAACACTGGCACCATAACATAGAACGTGCTGTAATGCTGTATGTCATACTGTAAACACTGGTACCACAATATGGCACATGGAGTATGCTGTATTGTCATATGAATTCTTAGTCCCTAAAAACAGAAGTAGGCTGCAAACCCATAAAAACATGAAATTAGATTTTTGTTTTCTACCTTGTACGGTTCCGGAGATATTTGCGAATTAGTATTCTAATTGCTCATTTTCATGTGCGTAGGCTGCTATTATGCCCTCAGTGTTAGCAGTCAAAGTGCTTTTCAGTAACCATATCTCATAAACAATGTGAGATACGGATTCCATGAACTTATGTTGCGAGAACTACTCACTCTCATTATTATAACAACACTTGAAATTTTTTTCTACCTGCTATGGTTCTCGAGATATGGGCAAATTAGTGTTACTGGGATCCTTGCCTTATAGGGCTTCTGGGATGTCTACATTCTGAGTGGCATGCAGGACCTGGGGGTCCGTTCCACAGACACTTATCATTATGCACAACTGGACAGCTTGTGAGTGTGGGGACCAAAACACATTCCATTTACTACTTACGCTACTTTTAAAAAAAGAAAGGAAATTATTTGCAAAAACTTAATTAATGCATCAGTTAGGGTTGTTTCCACACTGACAAAAGTGTGGAAATTCCACTTTAGGTTTACCATCCCACCACCCAACTCCCACTCCTCCTCCTCGCTTAAGATTATTCACTGTATTTTGAATAAAATATCACACAGAGATTGTGTGTTGAACTTGAATATCAGTGTCTGGTCCATCTGTTATCCCATAACCCTCCACAGACTTGGTGGCAGAAGTGCAATAACTTGCTAGAAGCATCTGGACTGGCCAAAGAGATGTTTTCTGGTAGATATCACCCAGATATGCCAGGTGGACCAATGCAGCAGGAGCTGCTTGAGAAGAATGTCTGTGGATTTCTGACCAGAACTATAACCAGAACTATGGCTGACAGATGGAGAGATGCTGCTGCCTGGACTGGACCTAGGAGCTCAGAGGAAGTCCAAGCCTGAAGATGACTAAGAGATGCAAATGGATAAAGAATTACCTTGGGGCCAAGGCAGACCAGAAGTGCAAAGACAACACCAAGGAGGTGGAGACCCTGATGAGCATGATCCACTGGATGAGTGAGCAATGGCTAGTGGCAGATGGACTGTGCAGAAAGGTGGAACACAGATATCAGGTGCTCAAGAGGTCCCTGCTGGAGAATTTGGATAAAGAATAGGAGGTGGATTTTTCGTGGGCTCAGCTGGAGGAAGACCCCCTGACTCAGCAGGATATTCCTTTGTTTCCTGTGTTCCTAGGAAGTTATCTGTTGGAAGTCGGAGATGCAAGTATGGAATTTGAATGTGAGACCCCAGGTAAGACTGTGCCTAGTGATATCATACTGGGGTTGAAGACTCCAATCAAGCAAGAAGAAGCGTATAAGGATGAAGGGACTTTTTCTTGTATTGATACAGCTAAATCTATTAACAGTGTTGACTGGAGTATACTGCAGGCTAAAGATGCTAATGTTGCCAGAATGTTACAATACGTTAAGATCAAGGAGGTGTGTGAAAAATGAATTGCAACCTGTGTTGGAGCAACACCTAGAGTGTCTACCCTCAGGTGCCTGTATCAGTATATATGTGAAATGAATGAATGAATCAAGAGAGGGTTTATGTAGAGGGGTTGAACCAAGGACTGGGCCCCTGCTTAAAACTGACATGTCTGGTGGGGTTGGAGCAGGTAATTACTCACCCCAGTGAAAGTCTTTCTATGGTACTGGACCTTACAGCTGTACGGATTTGTGGTTAAGAAATATGACAGACTTTCCCTAAAAGGAGATGAGAAGGTACCTTTAGTCTCTGCTGAAAAATGTGTTAATGTGTCAGGGTAAAAAATATTGATATCCACTATGTAAAACTTTAAATAATTTAAAATAAAAAAAAAATTAACATCCTTTTGCACATTGAATTTACCTTATTTTTCACGTGTTTGTATTTATTGGGTTATATTTATGAATAATATGTTGTAATAATTGCGATAAAGTAATGTTTACAGTTATTTATTATGTGTTCTAAAAGAGGTCATCAGTGTTGCTTTAGGTCACCAAAGCATTATTTCTTAATTAGCTTCAGCTGCACCAAAATCTGTATAAAGCTATATGTGACTTAACAACATTGCCTCCTGAGGAAGAATCTTGTTTTATTAGAAGCACTGGGGAAATTTTCTAGCTTGTGATACCCTTGGCTCTTTACATTTGGCACCATTAAAATTGTTTCTGTACCCAGCAATGTACGTGTTCACTTTGGATTTATATTCTTCTTAGTGTTGCTGCACAGTGCTTATCTGGAATAGTCACTGAACTAGTTTTTTTGCACTGCTGCACCTCTACGGAGCTGAGTGCCAATTTGTCCTGACTTCCTGGTTTGCGTTTTGTTCTTTTCCAGTGGCTCAGCTACACGCTTACTCGGGCATACATTCCCACTATGGATTACCTCACTTAAAGGAATTACAGTAGAATCCAGACCTTCTGGGGAACTGCCTCAAAGAGCTGGGTGAGCTAAATTATACCTTTGCTCAGTGCACTTTTAGAGTTGAAATGTCTTTTTTCTGTTTTGGTGCCAGGATCTTATTATAACGATCCAAGCTATAACCTATTCACTTTTTCTGTTAAAGCCAAGGGGTACAGACCTGCTTATGTCAGTACGGTAACACACCTTTCTTTACTGCGGCATCAGGTTTCATCGTAGCATCCTTAATTTGCTGTTACTACTTCTCATCTTCTCTTGGCAAAGGGCTTTAGCTCCTTTGTAAAGTTCTGTACAAAATCAGTCCTATATAGCCTGGGAATGAGTGATGAGTCGGATCAAGAAAGTGAAATAATAAATGACTTAATATCAGGGGTGCTGCCTCAAAATGGTGTAAAGCCTGCATTCACTAGGATTAGAGCATCAGTTAGATGCAGAGAAGAGGCAGGGGACATCTTTGCAGAAGATTTTGAACTGGATTCAGAATTCACTCACAATGTTAGGGAAAAGTTTGAAAAACTTGAGAAGCTAAAATGATCTGAAATCAGCCTGTACTATAACACAATATCCCTTGACAAATACACACAGTCCCAATACAATCCACCGGGACTAAGGATTGAAAAGGGACCTGCTGGAGGTTTCTTAAAAGATTACACAAAAAAGGTGGATCAATGCACTGGATTTCTGTTCACTTACATTAATCCAGATATTAATAGACCAGGATGTTGAAAAGCATAAATTGGTATTAAAAGAGATCGAGGAGTCAGAGAGGATTTGCTGGCAGAGGAACAAACAGAAGAGTTTCTTGATCTCAACACTAAATTAAGCCAAATAACTCAAACACATGAAAAAACAATTATAGCAAAGAAGCAAAATAAATTTAACAGAGATCAAGTCGATTATAAAAATAACATGGTATGTAAGTGGGACCAGCCACAGAAAACAAACCAAAGAGGAAGATCATGCAGTAGGAGGTGCAATCAGAGGTCTAACACTCATTTATCAGCATTAGGACAACAAAAACTGTGTATTTTTCTCAGGAAGCCCCACAGACCTCAGCAGCAGAGGACCTGCGTACATGGTCAATTCCCAAATGAGTCATTCAGCTGCCTGCACAGAAACAAGGAACAAAAAAAGGAGGGGAACAAGAGCAGGCAAGAAAAGAAAACAGCAAAAATTTGCAACAGGGCAAGCACAATCTGAGAAAGAGACAGTAATTAACATTTCAAAGGTACCATTAAACCTAGCACATTTTAAAGTACTATCCAAGGGATTGTCATTTGTCCCAACCCAAAAAATTGACTTTTTCCAGGTACAAGTGGATCTCATAAAAACTTTTAGGAAACTGCATCTAAAAAAATGTTTTGACAACAAATCAAGAATGGGACTTTTGCTGAATGAGAATGTGGGTGCGAGTGCCTTGGAGATACTTCAAATATATAGGGATCTCTCACCTGAAAATTTAAAAACCCAGAATGCATATAACGTGATAGTTATACATGACTTAACTAGAAATGTATCCCGAGACCAGATTTCATCACTTCCACTGGAGTGGGACTCAGAATTGGCACTCAAACTATTCCAAGACATGGAATTTGACAGCACAGGTCAGACATTTACACAAAAAAGGAAGCAGTTTCATCCTCAGTCCATTTTTTGCCTGAAGATAGACATCAGCTATTTCAACCTTTGAATCATTAGTTCTAAAATAAATTAATAACATCTTTAAGCAGTACAAACCAGGTTCTAACAACTTCACATCAGAAGAACCTACAGCATTACAAGAACTCAGTAATATGAAAAATATTGTGATCAAACCAATGGTCAAGGGGGGTGTAGTGGTGGTGCTGGCAGAACATATTACGAATCAGAAATACTTTCATTAACTCAGTGATGCTAAAAGCTATCAACTCCTGTCCAGTGATCCCACGTCTACATTCCAACACCATCTGGTTACTTTTTGGGGTGATTCTTTATATCAAGGGTATATCGCTAAGAAATAATTTGATTTCTTGTGCCCTACTTTTCCTGTAGTCCCAACATTTGACATCTTACCAGGGAGACCAACTGTAACTTCCATAGGTTCTCTGAGAACCTTTCAGAATTGTTAGATGCATTTTTTCAAGCAATTGTTCTTAACACCCCTTCATATTTGAGGGTCTCCATGGTGGTACAGGAGGCACTTGAACACTTTATTTGGGATGTTGATTACCTATGGCTCACTATTGATGTGAGTTCATTACATACCAGCATCCAACATCATTTGGGACTTCATGTAATTTCATATTTTATGGACAAGTGTGGTACAGAAGGGACCTTAAACCCTGAATCTGTCATTAAAACATTAGAAATAATTCTTACAACAAATTACTTTTGCTTTAATTCTAAATTCTACCACCAAATATGTGGAACAGCCATGGGGTCAGCAGTGGCACCCACATATGATAATATTTTTCTTGCATGGTGGGAAGAAATTCAGATTTATGACCATAGACAAAATCACTTTAAGAACCAAATTAAGTATTGGGGTCTCATTATTGACGACATCCTTTGCATTTGGGAAGGCACTGAACACGAGACTGAGCAGTTTGTAAAAATGCTTAAATGTAATGATTTTAATCTCCAGTTTACATCTACTCATTCCCAAACATGGGTCACCAGCATGGTGAGAGGTGCCTCGATCCTCTATGCCACTGTGCTGGCTTAATGTTTGCAGATCTTGATGTGCCGCAGTCATCCTCATGTTTCTCACTGTGACAGGGAGCTCCTGCCACTCTTGAGAACTGACTTTTTCTTAAGTCTGTTGCAACAGTTCTCCTGTTTCTTAACCTAATCTATCCTTTACAATTTCTAGTCCTTAACGTTGGCCACCTATGCCCCCCATTCCCTTTCTTGACTCTGCTATAGTGTCCGCTTTCATTTTCCTTTTCCCTCTCAGGTCCTCATACAGGGAGGTTATTGCTGTGACCTCTGAGCTGATATAAATCAACAGGCTGTGTTTATTGTTGTTGGGTTTAGTATGTAATAGCACTATGTCATAAAATACCTTAATGTATATACCTTGGCCCAGATATTCAAACTGCGCCACAAAGAAGCGCAATAGCAGGAGCAGGCACAAGTGCAATGCACCCATGAGCAACACGTGTGATATTCAAACACAGCGCAGGCCAAGGTGCACTTACGCAACACAACTGAATATCACACCAACTATGCCATGGCACAACCAGGGATGCACAGTGGTGCAGGGCTGATGCACAGTAGCACAACCAGGGATGCGCAGTGGAGCAGGGTAGCAGTACAGTAGCACAACCAGGGATGCGCAGGGACAGGATGCAGGGGTGCACCACCCATAGAAGACATGGGCAGAAGAGCACACAGCAAACCAGACAGCACCTCCCGCACCCCATAAACTGCTCAACCTGAGGACAGCTGGAAGAACCACCAGCCCAAGGACACCAGCAACAATCCCACAGCTGGGGCATGGTGCCCCAGCACACCCCCTGGCAAGCTGTAACTGAAACACAAGGAGGTCCAGCCACCTTGTGCTACTCCATCCCACCAATGCAGAGCACACCCTGCACAGTGATCCCCAGACACCCTGCCCAGGAGCAACACCCAACAGTGCATGTCTCAATATGCATGCCACCACCCCCACTGTGACAATGCAACCCTGTGCACCATGGAGCCATGCATGGCAGCCCCACCATGAGCACCCTGCAGTGGGTGGCAGCGGCCACTGATGCAACAACTGCAGACACAGTGCCACCATGCATGGCCCCCCTGAGGCACAGCTGAGAGAATGACCCTGCATCGGCACCCGAGGTACCCCACATGTGTCAGGACCTGCCCTGGACCCCAACACCAGCAGGACAGTACCCCACACACCCACTCAAGCACACACCCTGTTCCAGCACTGGCCCCAACAGCCAGCACAGATGACCACAGTGGTGCATGGAAGCATGTGCCACACAGGATGCAACACAGGGCATGGACAAACACCCACCCATACCCAAGGGCACCTCAACACAGGGACACAATAGCAGGGCAACAAACCCACTGGCGTGTGACCACAGCAGCCATGTACCCATGGCCAGCAGCCCTCCATGGCACAAGTGTACCAGCCACCCTGTGCATGCACCATGAATCTGTCTGCCACCAGCATGCAGCTGGAGCACAAGTGACAGACATCGGAGCACATTCCCTGGAACAGACACAAATGACAGCATGGAGGGGGGACAACAACAGCAGAGGCCACAGTGCCACCTGAGGCAGATGTGCACCATAATCAGTGACAGGAGGCAATCCGCCATTGCGCTGGGTCCAGGGGGTGGCCAGCATGGACAGCCACCACTGACATGCCAGCAGACTGTGCATAGCACAGACATGCAAGGGTGTTAGCTGCACAGTCCATGGACAGTCTTACGGGGCACCATGGACACAGTGCATGCACCAGGGACCACTGCACACAGGCGTCCAGTGCACAGAGAACAACACACATACCACAGACAGTGACCGAGTCCCCCAACCACGCCATAGATGGGTCCCTGCCAGACACACACACATGCCCAGGCCTGCACCACCCACAACGCCATGCACACCACTACAGCCAAGCACCATTAGCCACTGCAAATCAGAGATCACCACAGTTGTCATAACAAAATGTATATATTAAACAAATTCAACAACAAAACATATGTACAACTATATACAAGGGTGGGAGGAAGGGCCACAAACCAGGTGGGGGCAGACATGGGGCAGGAGTGAACAAATGGGAGAGGGAAGAAGGGGTGTGAGGATGAGTCCGGGGGGGAATTCAACAAGAGGGCATAGAGGGCCTATCACCTGCCCCCTCTCCCCTTCTGTGCTGACTCCTTCCTCTGTGGCGTCATACCCCATCCCGCTCCATCCTTTGCAGGATTTTCAGCATCACCCTGGCAAGCTACAGCAGCTCCTGCACCCCTCTCTCCATCGCTGTCCAGCATTGTCCACTTAAGACAAACTAGCAGAGTCAATACGTGTGACTGTCCAGCCCCCTGCAGCCCACCCAGTGTGCATGGCATACAGCTGTGGGCCATGCCCCTGTGATGGAATGCGACCACCCACAGTGGCCGTGTCCACAAGACCTGCCTACCCAGGCACCCACAGCCATGCAGACCGCTGTACACACCCACTGCCCATGTCCCACACAGCACCACTGTGGCCGTACAGTGACATGGCTATGCGGTGTGAAGGCAGTGACACAGCCATGTACCCAGTGCACCACGGACCTTCAGCGATGCCCACCCACACATGCAGTGCCACAGGACAGTGCTAAGTGCACCATGTGGCATGCACAGCAGTGGGACCAAGTGCTGGTGGCGATGCCCCACCACCAACCCTGCAACACAGCATGCACAGATGTGAGGGGAAAAAAGGCACTCACCTGCATCCAGGCCAGCTGGGTGCTGCTGGCCCATGGCCCCTCCTCTACAACCCTGCTGCAGTGCACCAGCCCGCTCCCACTCAGCTTAAGCTTCCCTCACCCTACAGCTCTCCTTCAGGCCTAGGGTGCAAACATGGAGAGGGGAACATCTGTACAAACCAGTAGTAAAGCCCCCCCTGGTTTTTGCATTCCCACACAGCCCAGCCATGCTGCAACCCCACCACCACCACCACGACCCACACTGGATGGTCCCCACTTCCCTGTGGGGTGGACACATGCACACCGTGATACCTGGATGGACGGATACTACCAGTGTATGGATGGAGCACCTACCTGGTCATGGCATGGTGCCTCACAGGGCGTGTCTCTGTAGATGCCCCAGTCTATCCGGGTCCCACCTCTGGAGGTCCCCATACCGGTGGTGACACTGCTCACTGGAACGGGCAATGCCTGTGGCCTCCTTCATGCCCTCTGCAACCTCCTCCCACACGGCACTGCGTGGCCTGTTCAGTGGGTCCTGGCCAAACAGGGCCCCAGCATGGGGCTCAACAATGGCCACAAGGTTGGCCAGCTCAATCACACTCCACTGCTGAGCTCACCTGTGTGACATCCTTCTGTCAGTACAGATAACAAAGTGGCTCTCTGTAGTGCACGTTTCCCAGGCTGCGCTGTACAGTGCTGCCATTCCCCATTGTGCTGTCACTGAACAGTGCGATAGGGGTGCACCCATGCAGATGCATGGCACCTAGGGGGCAAAGGCTGACCACAGGGTCAAGGGTCTATCTGCGTATGGAGCACCACAGCGCTATTGGGACTCCCTGCATGTAGCGGTAGGCTGCCTGTGTGTGACACCCTGCAGTGGCTCCATGGCACCTATGGCGCACCAGGGCATGAGTGCAACACAGAAGAACAGTGCACTAGAGCCACTGGCACAGTGGTGGCCATGCCCTGCACTGCCTCCCACACACAGCACATCATCAGTGTGGCACACATTGGCATCAGCACCCAGGGCATACGCCATGCGGTGCCTACTGCACATGTCACAGAGCTGTGCCATTGCCTCAGCATGCTCAACAACATTGCACAAGGTGCAACAGTGCGATATTCAGCCAGCATATGCAAATCAGCTCATCAGCAATTCCATGGCACAACCACTGCATTAGTATCCATTTAAAGTTGCGTCTCACCTCATTTGCATGCGTTGCGCTATATAAATGCGACATGGGGCTGCAGAAGACATAGTTTGGTATTGCAATCTATTGTGGTGGGTTGCATGCTGTTTGGATGTGTGGACTGTGGTGTGTGAGGGCTGAATGGGACTGCACATTCAAAGGTAACACCTGTCATTCCCACAGGCTCAATCATGACCAAACAAAAGGATGAGGAGGAACAGGGACAGGGAAGAAGGAGGAGGCCCAACTTCACCCGGGCTGAATCAGATGCCCTGTTTGAGGCCTATCTTAACAGGGAACTGCTGCTCAGTGGACAGCGTGGAACACCACAGGCCCATGCTGCAGTGTGGTGTGAGGTTGCGCATGCTGTGAACCAGCATGGCAGCCACCAGCGGTCTGTGCAGGAGTGTAAAAAGAAGGTTGGCATGGACAGGAGGAGGATAAAGGATAAGGTGGCTGCCATCAGGGCAGCAAGTGCTGCCAACGGTGGTGGACAGCTGGATGTGCCATGCCTGACACCACAGGAGGAGCGGGTGGCCAGCAGCATGCGGCATTGTGCCATAGAGGGCATTCCTGGTGGTGGCTTCCAGACTGCATGGTAGGTCCTGTGCTGTCACTGTGTGGGTGGTGGGGGGAATGCCACAGGGCAGGGTGGAGGCAATAACACTACTGTGTTCCCTTACAGCTCCTGAGCATCTACATGGGTCAGTGGTGGTGGGTGTGTCCACCAAGGGTGATGCCCTGGACATGGAGGAATGCCCATCCACCTCCACAGGTGTCCGAGGGACAGGATCAGTGCATACCTGCCTGTATGTCCGGACTGAAGATGGTGGTGCTGGTGCAGACAAGGCCCTGCCTGTGCCCCAGCGTGACAGTGCCCATGGA
The DNA here is from genome assembly GCA_016271365.2 of Neoceratodus forsteri. Taxonomy (NCBI): domain Eukaryota; kingdom Metazoa; phylum Chordata; order Ceratodontiformes; family Ceratodontidae; genus Neoceratodus; species Neoceratodus forsteri. Next base: position 155,401,168 of record JADMNL010000029.1, on the reverse strand, counting down.
CTCCAGCATGCTGGGACATGGACTGGTGCCGGATCCAGCACCGATGATGATGGATCACACATCCCGGACAGTGATACGTGTGGGATGCAGGATGGTCCCACAGCAGGAAACGGCATGGGCGTAGCCGTAGGTGGTGCCCCAGTGGAGGCCTGCATGACAACACAGTCCCAGCCTATGCCTGTATGCCCCAGTGGAGCAGCACTGGTGTGCATCCAGGCCAGTGGGGCTGTTGCAGCTGCTGCAGTGGTGGCACCGGTGAGCCCTGGTGATTGGCAGCCGGAGGGGCAATGCCAGCAGTCAGTCAATGGTGACGGGAGAACAGTGTCGGGGGGCGGTGACAGTGCACCGCATGTGGACATGCCCCGGCATGGCTCTGGTGTGCAGCATCCATCATCAAGGGTGCTGCCCAGCAAGGCCAGGAACACCACGAGGGACAGCATGCCAGACCGGTAGATGACCTCTTTGATTAGCACAGCTGCCTACTCCAGGCTTCAGAGGATCAGCAGTTGCGGCTTGTGACTGCAGTGGTTGCACTCAGTGTGGTTCTGTGCCAGGCAGAGGAGCAGCGCAGCAGAGACCGCGGTCTGCTCCTGGCAGAGATGGCCCTACAGCGGGAGGATGTGACTGCTGCCATTGACAGGCAGACACATGCATTCACAGCTGTCATGGCCACATTGGGCACCCAGTTTGGTGCCCATGTGCTGTAGACACCGTGCAGTGTCATGTCCGACCCCCCATTCCTGGTGCCGTGCGACACCTGCTATGTCGACACTGGGCTTGGCTGTGGGCATACTGAGCATGCCTGGCGTGGGCATGTTCAGTGAGCTGCTGACCCCTGCACGAACATGGTCATGTTCACACAGCATCACCCCTGGGGGACCGTCGGTGCCACCCCATGAGGCCAATGGTCAGCCTGGCACAGCTGGCAGGTCTCAGTGGGATCACCCATGCATCCATGGAGGCTGTGGCACTGTGCTACATGACTGACCTGTCTCCAACCATGGCCACTGTCTGCTGCTGCCCTGTGTGCAGTGTGGTGTGTATCATGCGATGCACGGGTGGGGTACCTGACCCTGCACACATACGTTCCCTGTGCACACCCTCCCGGCTGCTGGCCACTGTGGCATGTGCATGATGATGCCTGCTTTGTGCCGTCTGCCAGTGTGCAATGGTGCCCAGTGTCTGAGACACGCACAGTGATGGCTGCTGGGAGTGGTCATGTGTGGACCTGTGGGGTAGCGACATGCGGTTAGGGTGTCTACCCCTGCATGTCTTTGGGTGTGTGTGTGTGTGTGTGTGTGTGTGTGTGTGTGTGCACGACATGTGCACATGTCATGTTCGGCTTTGCCCATCCCTGATGGAGTGTGCGTTGCCATGCTCAGACCCATTCCCTTACCACCATCCACCCCTGGAGTTCATCCATGCCTGTCTGTGGGCTGTGCCCTTGCCATTGGTGGTTACACATGGCCCCGTGACCTACCTGTGTTGACCAAAGTGCTCTTCTGTGGTGGTGTCCCGGTGCAGCTGTGACATTCAGATCAGGCGGGGGTTCCTTCACCCAGGGGGTGACTGCCCATCACCGTCTGGACCGGTGTCCTCATCGTCCCCACCACTGTCCCGCTCTTCAACCTCTATGGCTATCCCACAGTCATTGGCCATGTTGTGCAGGATGCAGCAGGCCGGGAATAGCCCGCAGGCCTTTGAGGGGCTGTACTGTAGGGCACCGCCAGCCATGTCCAGGCACTGGAAACGTGCCTTCAGCATCCCGAACACCCGCTCAATGACATTCCATGTTGTGACGTGTGCCTCATTGTACCATAGCTGCGATGGGGTCGTGGGGCACTGGTATGGTGTGAGCAGCCAGGGATGGAGTGGGTAACCACTGTCACCTGTGTGTAGAGGGTGGACATTAGTATGGTGGTCTGCATCGCTTTGCCATGGGCCAACAAGGCTGGTACCCATGGCACCTCTGACTATGCATCCCCACGTCTGCTCATGTTGTCCTGCAGTATATGCATACTCACCCACTAGGTGGCCAGTGAGGATGTCCCCACTCTCAAATCTGTGGCACAGTATGGACTGGTGCCAGATGAAGGCATCATGTGCTCCCCCAGGGTGCATGGCACAGACATTGGTTATGCGCCCGCTGGCAATTGATGCTGGCATACCCATTCTGGTATATATAGGTCACACCATCCGGGCCAGGTGGCATGCAGATGGCTACATGGGTGCAGTCAATGGCCCCGAGCACGCCAGGCATCCTTGCTACCCTGTGGAACTCTTGTATGTGTGCTGTGTGCTCCGCGTGTGTGCTTGGAAAATGGATGTACTCTGCAGCATGTGGCAGCAGTGCATTGAGGAATTGTGTGAGTAGGCGTGACGCGGCTGACGGGGTTATGCCTGTTGTGTCCCCTGTTGGTCTGTAGAAGGTGCCTGTGGCGAGCAGGCACATGACAGCTGTCACCTTTGTCTCCACTGACAGAGCATGGCTCCATCATGTGGATGCCTGCATCTCATCACTGCACAGCTCACAGAGCAGCATCAGGATCACCCAGTTCAGGCAGTACCGGTCGACAATCTCTGTGTCAGAGTAGTCTTCGAAGGTGGTGCGGGCTCGGTACTGCCTGTTCTGGGCGTAGCTCTGACGGGCCCTTCCATGGCTCTGCCCTCCTGTTGCCTGCCTTCTCACACCCCTCATTACTGCCTCCATCTGGAAAGTGGTGCTGGCCATGTCCCTGGCTGGTGTTCCCCCCCGGCAGGTGTTATCCCGTTCCCCCACTGTCTGTTTGTGATGCTTCCCCTGCACTGGGTACACCTCCGGTCTTTGGCTGTGGCTGTCCTGACTACTGCCACTGCCCTCAGTCCACTGTGGCACTACACTTGAAATCCATCACAGTGGAACAGGCTCCCCACTCCTATCCTGTACCTGGTTAACTCCAGGTGTGCCCTGTCCTGCTACTGCCCAGTTCTGCTCACTGCTACCCTCTGCCTTGTGCCTGTCAGCTCAATCCCACCTGTGGCTTCCCTGTAGCGTTCTTGCACCCCTCTCTTGATCCTTTTTATTTTGGATAATTTCCGCTGTCGAGCAACTTCTGCTAGCTCCCCTATTGCACATGGCACATGCTGTTGAATTTTGCACTGCGCAAGTTATTCATGGTTCCGCCCCCTACGGTTATGCATGCATTCATTACTATTGCACTCTTGTGCATTGCAACTTGAGTGGTGCAGCTGCCTCCCGCTGAATATCACACAATGGCGCATTTCCGTACTTGCACTGGCACATCCCTGTTGCACATGGCGCATCCCTTTTGAATATCCTGGCCCTTATGTTTATGAAACCTGTAAATGTTGAAAATACCGTGGCACTAGGTGTTTTTGAAAAAGGTAAAAATTTACTAGGGGACTGTATGATACAAATTCAGTAAGTTGTGCTATTTAAAATGCATGTAAATTGCTGTAAATGGAACAAGTCTGAAATGTCATGGTGATTTACATATATCCCATGATGCTTTGCATTATGAAAGTATGTGTGATGTTGTGTTTCTTTGAAACTTGGATTATTGTCAGTGTTCTTTGGAGTAACCCTTGTTTCAGTGCTTCTGCACTAAGGTTCTTTGTCTTTAGCTTCTTTCTTTTTTTTTAGTTTTATTTGAGCCCCCACCACCTAAGCAAACAAGGCCTGCATAGGGGTGGAGGCTGAATCTCAACCGCTAAGTTGGATCAGAGATCAGTGTCAGTAGGTGCTGGCTAAGTGCAGAGAAAGTACATATATAGTCTGTTGCTGCAAACTGATGTACTGAACAAAGGACATGCCATTGCTTAAGGTGATACTCTGTATTTTGAATAAAACATCACACAGAGATTGTGTGTTGAGCTTGAAGTTCAGTGTCTGCTCCATCTGTTATCCACAATCCCTCCACACTCACCCTTTGAATGGTTGCACAGGCAACAACCTTAAGGGATGTCAGATCTCGTAAGAGAAATGTGGAAAGAACAGGCACATAGTCCCCCCCCCCACAGTGTGCTCCAATATGTAATGTAAATGGTAGAAAGACTGAACACATTTGACAGATTTGTCAGAGAAAGTTTATTCAAAGCACTTCAGACCCATGCAGAGCACTACAACCAAGGGGCCAAGCTATAGCAGTACACACCTGGTGGCAGAATGCTTATTCTGCTCCCTAGCTCTGAAAGTAAACTCCTGGCTAAATGGCAAGGACCATATGAGGTCCTGAGAAAAGTGGGACCAGTTGATTATGATGTTACAACCTGTCCAAAAAAGGAAAAACAAAAAAAAACACTGACAAAAAAAAGACAGGGAGGTTTTGGTAGTTGACACAGAGGAACATAAAGGGGTCCCTAGGTAGGTGATAGATGAGGACACTGAAGATCAATCAGTCAATCAGTCTTTATTTATAAAAAGTGTAATTCCATAAAATGACCAAAGTGCTTGTACAACAAAGTATTAAAACAGAATATATAAAGACACAGTATAAAAGAATTGAGTAAAAATCTAATAAATACAGCTTACAGATTAGTCAGGATCTGAAAACCAAGGTTAAAAGATGGGTTTTAAGACCTGATGGCCACGACACATTAGAACCCAGATTTGTCAAACTAGGGGCAGCAGCACTCGCTGCACCTGTCTGTGATCTTCTAAATAGATCCATCCTCTGGTGAAGTGCCAAGTCTTTGGAAAGTGGCTGTGGTGGTCCCCCTGCGTAATGGGGGGGCCCACGCTGTGGAAAATTATAGGCCTATTTCAATTCTCTGCCCACTGGCTAAGATCCTGGAGTAGATCCTGCATATTTAGCTACCATCCTACCTAGCCTTACATCATCTTCTCACAGACTGCCAGCATGGCTTCAGGAAGGGCCATAGTACTACCAGAACCCTTGTCAAAGTCTCAACTGACATTCTTAATGCAAGTGATGCTGGTCTTCTAATCAGTGGCATATTCGTCGACTTGACTAAGGCCTTCGATCTAGTCAACCACCACCTTCTGCTTGGTAAATTGCATCAATTAGATCTAGATCGCTTAGCACTTACATGGTTCTATGACTACCTCACTGGAAGATCGCAAAGGGTAAAATGGTCTGGTTCATTCTCCTCTTCAGGACCTATCTCACATGGAGTACCCCAAGGTTCTATTCTTGGCCCGATACTATTCTCGCTTTTTATCAATGAGCTCCCCAACTTCTGTGGCGGTGCATCCGTGTAATTATATGCTGATGAAGCAATCTTATACCGCTCATCTAACAATATAGACTGGCTTAACCAAAGCCTTAACTCTGATTTCATTGCACTTGAGACCTGGTTCTCTGACAATCACCTAATTCTAAATATGAAAAAAAAAACAAAAGCTATGCTTTTCCATAACCCGTCCCCCAAACCTACCAAACAGCTCCAGATCAGTACACAGTCAGGAGACCCCATAGAGGTGGTTAGTACTTTTAAATACCTTGGGGTTCACTTAGATGCCTTCTTCTCAATGGAGCATCATGCAACTCAGCTTACCAAAATGGTAAACCAGAAGCTCGGGTTATTATACCGCCTCTGCCCTCTTTTATCCAATGCCACCTGTAAAAAGATTGTGTCAACATCCCTTCTGCCTATTTTGTTCTATGGGGCCACTCTACTACTCTCCATCCAAATTCTCTTCCCTTGCACAGGTGCATCAACTCTATAATAGGACTGGACGTTTTCCCCTTGGAGCGGACTCCAGAAAACATCCCAGTGAGGCCCCGTATTCTCTTCTATGGCCTAAATATGACTCAAGGATACAGTTTCATACCTTATGCCTGTCACAAACCCACTCAGCTGGTCAGCCCTCTACTCCCAAAGTGACAACCTCTGAGCCTAGAATTGTGAACAGTTTAACAGAACAAGGTAACCTTCTTGTCTGTTTTGTGGATTAGAGTCACCTTAGTCTCAAGTTCTGAAGGGATTCCATCTGATAACCTCTTTTTAGCATACCCAATTGTCAGGCTCAGATAATTCTGTCTTCAGGGGGCCAGATATCTTTGCCTATGGGCACCTAATCAGGTATTACAAAATGAACCCTTAGAACTCTATGCAAGACCTTAGAGAACTCTTATCTGTTTCCCAATTTGGTATCACAATAAGCACATGCACAGTGTCAACTATAACCGTCTAAGCTTCACTTATATAAAAAGAAGTTTCAAGGCACACCAGGCAGTTTCTGTTTTTAAAATATATATCTTTACTTTAAAATAGATAAAATAGGAAAAGAGTAAAATACAGAACAAGATATCCCAACACATACAGCCTTAAAACAAAACAGGTTTAAAAGTGCAAATTCCTACAATCATTACCCTCAGACTGGTCTTAGCTAAGGTCTCCTTACTTTCTTAATCTTTCAGTGCTTTGATGTTCCTCCTTTCTCTGTCTGTCAGAAGAATGAATGTCATTTCAGTGAGGTCTGCTCAGTGTATTTCAAAGTAGTCTTGAGTTGGCCTTCTCTCTGAGGTCACCTAACTCCGCCATGGTGTATTAAAATTTATATTTTATAACACAGGCTGCCCTACTAAGATATTTAAAAAAATAATAGATGACATAATAAATCTCCTCTCTTCCTGTAACTTGCCCAAACCAGTCTGTGATCTGCTTCACCGAGACCTCAAAAGTCTCTGTGATGTAAGCCACTGTATATTCAAAGCAAATGTATATTGGACTCCTTAATTTAGTCTGGGGCCTGGTATCCCCAGACATCAAAGGTCTCTTTGATGAAATGAGCTGGCTTCCTGGGAGGGCACCCATAACACTGACCTGTGTCCCTTTTCTCAGGACACCTAGTGCACATCAAAGGATCTCCCTGAGGGCATTATAAAATGGATATTTTGGTTCCTGTTTTCAAAGCAAACTAACAAGATAATTGCACCTCAGATATCTGCAGTTTAAGCTACCTCCTGTCCTTTGAACTTATCCCTGGGGGGTTTTGATGTGTCAGTTTCACATGTTGTTTCAGCATCTCTCATGACAGACAGTCCATAACCCATTTTTATGTTAACAAAAAATGATCATACAGCACTCAGAACTGGCTATCCATGTCACAATGCCTTGTATTCAGACTTACCAAGCTGTTTAATCCCCCTTGCCTAAGGGGAATCGTTTACAAAATAGCACCCACATGCATGCTTAGATCTACTTCCTTACCCTTATTAGCAATCCAGAAGATGCAACGCCTATCGGGTAAGCGCTCATTCTCCTTCTCAGCTCCCTCTGCTTGGAATTCCCTCCCCCATAACTTACTCTCCTGCCCCACCCTATCTTCCTTCAAAAAAGTGTTTACCTCTTTCCTACTAACTCCCTCCTCTACAATTGCTTTAAATAACCCTTATAGAGTCGTTAATGCCTAGTCTATGTTACTCTGATAGATGTATCTTGTAATCTACCTGCTCTCGTGTTCCTGCTATGTATATATTGTATAATATTAGTTATCCTGTTTATTTATATATGCTTAATGCCTAATCTGTTTTAAGTCACTTACCTGGCTTTCCACTGTAATAATTTTTGCAACATTGTTAAATCTCTCTGTATCCTGCATATTATTATTGTATTTTTTCACCCAGGTCATCACTGAAAAAGGGAATGCATGGTCTCAGTGGACTTACCCAGTTACCAACATTTTAATAAATAAATTAATAAATAAATGATTTGAAGATCAAATCCATGACTTAGGCACAAAAAGTTTAAAAGATTCAAGCCCCATCCCATTAGACAAATGGCTCAACCTGACCCAGACAAATGAAGCCCAGCAACTGGTAGCAAATTTTGGGGATGTGTTCGTGTTCTCCTCAAAACCAGGGCAAATTCATGTGATCCAACACCACAGAGACACAGACTCAGGTGTCCAGATCCACCAGTAGCCATAAAGGCTCTTGAAAAAAGTCAGAGAGATGGTACAAGAGCTTTATGTTGGAATTGGGGGTCATTGAGGAATCTCAGAGTGACTGATCTAGCCCTATTGTGTTATTCCCAAAACCAGATGGGGCCACTTGGCTTTGTATTGACTTCTGAAAAGTTAGTGCATTCTCTCAAGTTTGACGCATATCCTATGCCTGGGGGATGGGCTCTTGGATTGACTAGGTAAGGCCCAGTACATTAGTACTCTAGACTTGATCACAGAGTATTGTCAAAATCCTGCCAATTCCTGAATCCTGAAAAAAAAACACAGTTGTCACCTTATTTGGTCTGTATCAGTTTAATGTGGTTCCCTATGGGTTGAATGGTGCCCAAGCCACATTTTAGAAAATGATGGACTGATTCCTCTATCCCCATGGGTTATATCCAGCAGCATAAGCATACCTGGATGAAATTATCATGTATAGCTCTGATTGAGAGAATCACCTGGCTGCAGTACTTCAGTCACTCAGGGAGGCAGGTATCACAGCCAATACCATGACACGAGCCCTCAGCCAACAGGAAACTGGGATGTTGAAACTAGGAGAAGGGAAACACTCCTGGCTCCTAAACGTGCAGCTGCAACAAACTGACTAGAAAAAAGGAAAAATAGTGCACCCGCCTTTGGGAGAACGGATGTTAAATGTATTAATGAAAGTGCATGGTGATAAGGAATGCTGATCTGCTACTCCTATTGCATGTATCATCTCAGCTAGAAGCTTCCTCAGGGGACCAGATACCTAGGATAACTGATCAGGAATGGCATTACATGCCTAATTGTTAATAAGGTAAAAGCCTTGTACTATCAAAAAGCAACTTACTGTAGATTCTTCCTTGGCTTAGCGGGGTAGTATTCCAGAGTTTTTGATACGTGCTGCCCCACTGACTAATCTGCCTAAAAAGGCTTCCCCAAATAAGGTGCTGTGGTCTTTTAAGTGTTAGAAGGCTTTTCAAACTATCAAAAGTGTGCTGTGTAACAGACCAGTCATACAAAGTCCTGATGTATATTGTATGTTCGTTTTGTACATGGACACCTCAGAAGTAGGGTTGGGGGCTGTATTGTTACAACAATTTAGCAATGAGATTCACTCCATCCGTTGTCCAGAAAATAATTTCCCATAGCCTTGTGCTACTATTTGTTGGGAAAATATTTCATCTTGGTCACTAACCATGCACCCCTCAAATATTTGCATTGAATGCAATTTGGGACATTAATTCCTTAGTCACCTGGTGGTACCTAGCTATGCAACCATTTTCATTCCAAGTATGTCTCATGGCAGATTTCCTGCATAACAATACTGTCAGCTCAATGATAGCCAGTGCCAATCATGCCATGGGTACAGCTCTGAGAGGGAGGCTCTTTGAAGGAGTCTATGCAGCCGTCACCTAGGATCCCATTTCAGCTAAGATACTAAGCCCTTGAAAAAGCTCCAGCTGTAGGAGCAAAACACGGTTGGGCTTTTAGGGTAGGGTGGCACTGTATTTATCTTAGGAAATGTGTTTTTATAAAAAGGTTAATACATTTAAATAATTTTATACACACTATGTGGTTATCTGCACTTTATTTTCTACATTTTGAAAAAAGAGTTGTGAGGCTTCTCTAGTTTGCTGCTTGATACTTCAGTCGTGTGCAACTGCAGTCGGTGGATGACCTCTCTGCAGCAGATACTTCCATTAGCATACCTAGGATTCTTTTCTTTTTATGGATGCATGGGTGGAGCCATGCTAATGTATTGCTATGACCTAGGAGAGAGAGAAGGGACTGTGGAAGCACATGACTGGATTCTTAGACTATGTCCTTCCACAGTAGAATTGAAGCACATGTTGTCCTGGCCATTGGCCACAGTGCTGTTCACACCCCCTCTCCCTCACACACTGTTTTCTAGCTTCATGCTGTATTCTGATATACTTCTGAATTCTGAAGTACCACTTTTTAAGGCAGTCTGATTTTATTCAGTTTAAATTTAAAAAAGCAGCATGAACTGGAAAGTACAGAGTTGCTCATCAGTTTTTGGAGTTCGTAGTCTGAGCAGTTCACTGGCTGTTGATTTTCAGTGTCAGTTTCAGACACCACTTTTTTCCTTAAAGAGCTTCTGATTATATTCATTAGGTTTCACTAGGTTTGTAGGAGCAAAAAAAAAGGCTATAGTTCATAAGTAGCTCCTTTAAGATTAGGCATAGTAATTCAAATTCCCTGACGTTGCAGTATATTCATCTAAGTTTGCTTTGAATTTGTCTTTGCTAGTACTTGAAATGACATCCAATTGGAGTCTATTTTAGAGACTTGCCACTCTCATAGTGTAGTAATATTTCCCTTTATTGGTTTTATATCAATTGCTTTTGATTTGAAGTGGGTGACCCCTTGTACCATGTTGGTATTCTTTATACTCAATGTTCATTTCTGTCATCAACAGAGAATCATTTGAGATATTATAATATAGTAACAAATCTCCACTTTTCTTCTTATTTCTAGACTATGTAGGCCTAGTTTACACAATCTTTCACTTTAAGAAAGGTGTTTCAATGATGAGTAAAAAACAGTGGGGGAATTCAAGAATGCATGGGACAGACATAAGACAATTCTAGTGGGAGGTAGGAGGAAGTAGGCTGTTGGTTAACTAGGATCTGCAGTTTATCCATTACGTAGGGAAATGAGCAGACTAGGTGGGCCAAGCGGTCCTTATTTGCTATCAGATTCTATGTTTCTATGTTAATATGGATTTGGTACATCTTTGTTGTACCCTTTCAAGTTTATTTATATCTGTTTTAGTATTAGGGTACCATATTTGGCTACAGACCTTCTGCCACTCTTACCTCCACACTCAGCTACACCTCACTACAGACTCTGATTGAACATTCTAAGTTCCCCAGAGCAGCTGTACACAGGAAAAGGTTATGCTGCTGCAAGAGTTCTAAATGACATAATCTTTCTTCTCTCAGGCTAGCTGAGTACATAATGATGTCATTGGGTAAGAAGACCCTAATGAGCTCACTACTAGCTGACTGCTACCTGTTTAGCACTAATACTGATAGGATTCTAGTAACTGCAGGGAACTGGGTGTTTTTTTTTTAGTTGTTTAACTACGAGTAGCACACTAAGCTGAAAGTTTTTTTACAGGCACGACCTGAGAGCACAGGGAAGTTAAGTAACTTGCTCAGGGTCACACAGTATGCAGGTGGAAGCTGTGGGATTCAAACCCCAGGTCTGGTCTGCTGGATGTCACCAGTTTTGCAGCTCAGAGCCTTAAATCACTGTGCTATACTGCCTCCCATATATAATGACATGTATGGTTACATATATAATTATGGTATTGTTTTCTATAGGAATTCAGTTGTCTCTGTGAACTCAGTAAAACATCCCTCCTGTCCATAACCATAGAATCAAATATGATTCCCTCTCCTAAAATAATTGGCAGCCTATACAGAGTTCACTGGCTAGTTATTTGGTGCCATTGTACACTGAACCTTCTCTAGAAGCACAGAATCATAGAATAATGCCATGAATTAAACAAAAAAAAAGAGAAACAATTCTTCTTTGCTCAGTTGTTACCAGAGTCTCAAAACAAGTCTGAACAGAGGATCACAAGGGGAGCTTGGGTGATAATATAAAAAGGGAATCTACATCAGGTAGACATGTCCCACATATTAATTTTATATGCATTTTCAAGTTAATGCATTAGCAGCTGTAGTACCTCTGACCAGAGTCTGATTTTATCACTGTCCTGCTGGATTCAGATGGATTAAAACTCTGTTCTACAGAAATCCTCTCCTAGTCGACTATCACTATGAAAACACCATAAAAGTATGCACACTTTAGATGTTATGACATTGTCTCTCTGTAAGCTGTCAATCGCCTATGTGTGTGCTCATGTCTAATGTTCACTAGTGAATGAGGAAGCCATGGAAACTGCTACCCCCTTGTCAAGTTCAGGAAATACCAGCAATTGTAGGTTGCTAAAATATGCTTCAATAACCCCGCATATATCATTTAGTGTTACTTAACACTGACTTTCTAACATTTTCAATGTTCTTACCTAGCACTCATAATTTCTATCAATTTGGTGAGGTATTGCAGTGTTTTACATCTCTGTGAGACACAGTTGCATAAGTGTTTTGTTTCTGAATTGAATGTTGAGAAACATAGAAAACACAGTAGTGTACAGGTGTGTGTTTTTTGGGGGGGTTGCAGGAGTGGGGTTAGGAGTTATCGGTGGGCGTTGTAACCACTAACTAAATTTTTATTTTGTTACCATGTTCTAAAAGCTAATTATGTGTGAAAACAGTACTTTTTGTGTTACCAGATTATTTGTTTTAAAAAAATATTATGAGCTAGCAGTTGCAAAAGATTGGTTTCCCTTGTACTCTGTTCCCTCCTGCATGGGCAGTCGTGTAAAAACAACCTTCATGTCTTAGTCACGCATGCAGCCATGAGTTCATTCAATTATAAGGGTAGAGGTGGGGTAGCCAACGAGTCATCACATCACTCAAAGGAAGAGGAGCATCCTAGTAGAGATGCAGAAACATTTGTATAGATCTCCACTTCTGTCATCATGGGTAATAACAAATCTGGGTCGCCACTGAACCAAGATTTCACATCACATTATTAACAAGCATGGTGCAGCTGTCTGACATACTGCATAGAGGAGTTCTGATTACTATCCATAATGCACAAAAATGTATCTCCTGTTTGAATCAAATGAGAGAAATGCAAAATGTTTTAAATTATGAAAAGTTAAACTAATTCAACCTGTAATATATGATTACACCTTGGAACCTTCTTCTTTCCCTCTTAGTATTGTTTGCTCTCTCTCTCTCTATCTTTCTCTCTCTCTCTCTCTCTGTATTCCTTTTTCTGATATACTATAAGACTATGGTTATATGTTTGTTCTGTTACCCTGTGCCTCTTTTTCTTCATTGATCACACTGTGTCTGATGTTCCACTGCTACCATGGTTTTACACAGTCACATATGATCTATTTTGTTTGTATTGAATATCATTCACCCAAGTATATTTCTGTCCTTATGATCAGAGGAAGTTGCACAGCTGATATTGTTACTCTCTCTATCTTCTCTGTTTGAGCTTTTCTTCCCATAACTTGCATTATACTTTGATTTTGTATGATTCAATCTGCAGGAGGGTGCTTTGGAGGTAAAGGGTGGGCTGGGGAGGGTACTAGGGAGGGGTTCCAAGCTAGGGAAAGTGTTGACTTTTGGCACAGTTTATGGATTGATTGATTTCAAAGGTTTTACCAGAAAAGATATACTGAGCTGGTAACAGCCCATTTCCACATGTATCCTAGCATGCCAGAATAAGGTGGAGATATTGAAAACATTGCCCTTTATGACCATAACAATCCTTTTTTTTTGTATTATGCTTTTTTTAGCCCTTCTTTTATTTATTTATTTATTTGTTGAAAAGTTTTACCAGGAGAATTACACTGAGCAACAAGATGCTCGTCTCACGGTACATCCCGGGGGAAGGGGGAGAGGGAGTAGTTACATAGTACATCAGTATACAACACAATAGGAAAAATAGCTTCACTGTACATGATCAATTAAATGATATCAAGAGCAGGGAAAATTTACAGATCTGCAAGAAATAGCATGCTGTACATACACAGTTTACACCAGATCACAAGCTGCAGTAAATTTTCAAAATAGCGAGATCACAAGCTTATGAAATATTGCAGGAGGTTTCAGGGAATTGGACAGAGCATTAGTTGGTTATGCTGGAGGGTGGGGGAGAGACCAGTTGGACTAGATGCAATTGCAGTTTGTCACTAGATAGTTTGTTAAAGATGTGGAGAGAGAATTGGCTGAGGAGTAGTGTCGGATTTGGGATGATAGCTGGTTTCAAAGTTTAGGTAGTCGATGTGAGAAAGCCATTTGGCCTGACGTAGTGCTTCTATAGGGTATATTCAGGGAACGCGAGTCATCAGATCTGATGGTGTATTTAGAGGGGAGAGGAGGAGATAGTGATGAAGAGAGGCAGGCAGGGAGCTTACCTAGCCAAAATTTTGAGGTGAATTTTGCTGCATGCATGGTTCTCCTATGAGCAAGTGAGGGAAAGTTCAGAGAGCGGTAGAGTATGCAGTGGTGGGTCTGGGCATCTAAGGCAAACCAGCAGAAGGAGTTAAAAAGAGGGTCCAGCCTTGATAGGGAGGATTGGGGGGCAGCTCCATATGCTAAGTCACAGTAATCAAAAATTGGCATAATCATTTTATGTACCAATTCACGTCTTGCTGGAAAGGGGGATGCATTTACCATTTCGGTATAGGGCCCCTAGCTTAGGCCTGAGTTTCTTCTGAATAGCATTGATGTGGTCAGAAAAATGTAGGTTTCTGCCCAGCCAAACTCCGAGGTATCGGGAGGAGGAGGAGGAGAACCATCTAAGTTGTGGAATGTGGGTAAGGAGGGTAGTCTGACTAGCCTCTGCTGAGTTCCAAAAGTCATAGAGACTGTTTTCTTTGCATTTAGACAAGGTGGTGCTTTTTAAACCAGTATTGTGTATTGTTGAAGTCCAGTTGCAGCCTGGATTTGGCATCAGGAACAGATGTGCCAGTTGTATACAGTACCGTGTCATCTGCATACATGTGTATGTTTGTTGTTGTGCAAGCCGGAGGGAGATCATTAAGGAAGATAGAAAAAAGGAGGGGCCCAAGTACAGAGCCCTGTGGGACTCCTGTGGTAATAGGAAGTAGTGGGGAGATGGCATCCTCCATGTGGACAGATTGGAATCTGCCTGGCAGATAAGACTTAAACCAATCTGTGACTTTGGGGGATAAACCAGCTGATCTGAGGCAGGATAGGAGTAAAGGGTGTGAGACTGTATCAAAGGCCTTGGCTAGGTCTATGAAAATAGCAAAGGTTATGAGGCCATTGTCCATGCCCGTGGCGATAGTGTCAGTCAGCCATAGTAAGGATGTGGTGGTGGAATGGTTCTTTCTAAAACTAGCTTGAAAAGGTGTGAGAAAGGTGCAGTCAGTAAAATAGGATGTGAGCTGTACAAGAACTATATGTTCCTGGAGTTTAGCGAGGGTGGGAAGGAGAGAGATAGGTCGATAGTTGTTGGGGGAGCAGGAATCGCCTCCCTTAGGGAAAGGTAAAACTGTAACATGTTTCCAAGCTTCTGGGACAGAGGATAAGGCAAAGGAGAGGTTTAATAAGAGGGAGAGAGGGTAGGCAATGGCAGGAGCAGACAGAAAGAGGAGTTTGGGGTCCATGCCATCGGGTGAGGAGCCTTTGGCAGGCTCGATAGACAAGAGGGCTTCTAAGGCAGCAGCAGGGGAGATGTGTGAGAAGAAAAAGGGGGTCACTGGAGTGGGAACTGTAGGAAGAGGGGGGAGGGAGCAAGCAGACAGGTGGTCACCGAGGAGGAGGGGGGGAGCCAGAGGTCTGTAGGGGCAGCTAGGAGCACAAAGGCACAGGATGTAAAATGGGTACTAAAGCATTCAGTGACTGCCATGGGCTCCGAGATGACTGAGTGATTTAGCTTAAGTGCAGGAGTGGGGGGTTTGGTAGAAGGGGAAAAGAGGGACTGGACAACTTTCCAGAACTTAGAAGGTTTATTTGTGTTTGCTTGGAAGGTACCTGGTAGTGTTCTGCTTTGGCCAGATGAATAGCTTTGGTGCATTTATTACATAGCTCCCTGTAGTGTTGGAGGTCTCTGGGACAGTTGTATGCCTTATGTTTAAGACATGCAGTGTCACAAGTTCTTTGACAGGATAGCAGCTCTGGTGATACCAAGGGTAGATGGTTTCCATGGACTCTGGTTTTATGCAGGGGAGCATGGAGATTCCAAACTTGAAGGAATTTGTCACTGAACATTTGGAGAGCAGCGTCAATCAAGAAGCAGGCTGCTAGTGGAGAACAAAGTTGGCAAGGTCACTATGAAGGGGTTGTTTGTCAAGCGAGGGGTAGGCACGGGTTAGGAGGATTTTGTGTGGTATTTTTTGCCTGTGTATTTTGCGCACCATGTAGATAGGATGGTAATCACTTAGTGCATTAGGTAGAAGGCCAGCGGCCTTGACTCTGTGGGGATGTGTTGTAAGGACAAGGTCATTAAGGAAGTGGTTTTTGGTTTTGTTATTTAGTTAAGTAGGTTCCTGGATTAGCTGTGTTAGATTTAGTGGTTTGATGTAGGAGCAAGTTGTGGTTAGTTTGTTTGAGAGCCAGTTGATGTTAGGATCACCCAGAATGTACAGTTCATCAGAGTTAGCAAGGGCCATTAGCTGTTTTAGCAGCTCTGTGACTTGGGGGTGTTGTCCAGGATGACAATAAACCCCTGCAATAAAAAGTGGAGTGGAGTAAGGTACCTTGAAGTTGAGAAAGATAGCATCATGAGAGGAGGGAGAAGTAAATTTCAGCACAATTGAGTGCTGGAGAAAGGTAGAGAAGTAGATCACCACTCTGCCTCCTTGTCCGAGTCTATCCATCCTGGTTATAATGAACCCAGGGATTGAAATTTCTTGGTCTGAGATGTGCTCAGACAGCCATGTTTCAGAGATAATGATTACATCTGGTTTGTATTCAAGAACCATTAATTGCAGCATGGGGAGTTTGCAGGTTAGGCTGCAGGCATTTAGGTGGATAATTTTTAAGCAGTTAGGGAGGGCTAGGGGATTAGAGGGGTTGGATTGGCAGGTAGCAGAGTTTGAGGAGGATGGACCAGAATTAAAGTGGACATCGCCGGCAAGCAGTAGGAGGATCAGTAGAGTGAGAAATCTAGCTTTACAGTATTTAAGGTACACAAAGTAGTACCTAGTGGAGTGACCAGACAGTTTTACACATTGAGGGGCTGGGGAGGAGATTACAAGCAGTGTGACCACTAGATCAAGGAGGTCAGTCAGAGAGACACATAGTTTCAACAGATAATGTGGGTATTTTGAGAGGTCTAGGGTCAGGGTGTAGGGGAGTGTGCCAGTGTAGTTGATGGAGGTAGTATCAAGTTGGGGCACAGGTAATATAGCCGAGGATGCAGGCGGGACTGATGAGCCAGGAAGGATACTAAGAAATAACATTAGGACAGGGGAGATGTAGATGTAGATGAAACGGGCACTTGTTTGTGGGCAACATAATGACAAGAGATATAAAGTAGGCAGCTATATAGGGAGAGCTGAGAGAATGGTAGCCCTGTGTCTAGAATTGCAGGGGCCCTCTAGCGGAGAGTGAATATAAGAAGCCAATTGGAAAGTAGGCTGTTAGTGAAATGTGGCAAACGTGTGACTTGGTTTAGTTATAAATCAAAATGCTTAGATAGAGCAGGTGGGTGGGGAGCCGGCGCATAGCGCCGGTGGGGTCGTAGCGGTACCTTGAGCAGTCTTGCCTGGGCTTGCAGTCTCGGGCGGTGGCTCCAGGGATGCCATTCGTCCAAGGGGCTGAGTCCTAGAGGGCAGGCTGAGCTGTGAGCCCTGGTCAAAGGGCGGCTTCATCTGGGGAAAGGGGGAGAGAGAGAAGGTCGGGTTTAAGAGCTGAGTGGGAGCAGAGCTACAGACAAACACAGCAGGGAAGAATTTGCAAGACAAAGGTTTAGGTGCCAAAGAGGCTGATCGAGTGTTAAGTATTCAGGAAAGGGCTGGAGTCACTTAAACTTTAAACAGGTCACTTAACTGCAAACAGACAATTTTTTTTACAGATTCTAAGGCAATTACAGGTCTTTTTGGCAGTTTTCAGAGTTAAACAGCAGCAGATTAACAGTGCCAGGTGGCAAGCAAGCAGAAAGAGTAGAGGTGACCAATCGGAGTGAAGCCCGGAGAAAGTGCATGATTTCCGATTGGTGGAGGCAACAGCAGTATCTTGAGCAGTCTTGGCCGGGCTTGCGGTCTCGGGCGGTGGCTCCAGGGATGCCGTCCCTCTAGGGGGGGCGAGTCCTAGAGGGCCAGCTAAGCTGTGAGCCCTGGTCAAAGGGCGGCTTCAGCTTCTCCACACCCCTGGTTGGCCATTCCTTAGGGTCTCCTCATGGTCCTTCCTGTCTGCTCACACATCCTCATGCCACCCACTAGCCTCATATTGTTGCCCCCCAGGAATCCCGGTGTATCCCTTCGCCGGGTGGCTCCTTCAAGAGGGAAGGCACCAGTGGAGGACAGCCAGCACACTATTTACATTTAAGCCCGGGTGCCACTCAGGGAGTGCCTGCAATTGAGGCCTGATGGCAGTGGGGGACCGGAAGAACCATCATCTAGTCAACCAGGGCAGTTTCCTAGGTTTTCTGCCAGGGAATGGCATGCCACATGATGTCAAGGCATATGCCGACATCCGCCACTCCCCCAATGTTTCAGATCAGGCTACCGTGCTGTACTCCCAGCCTTCACCAGGAGTCCGCAGGTGTTGAGATGCATCCCCACCCTCCCCCCTGAGAAGGTGAGCCGTACAGGGATGCTTCCTTTCCTTCTCCCCCGGCTGGCCCTCCAGTGACCCAAATCTGTTCCCAAAACTGGGTCTCCAGCGTCGAAAGCGGAACTCCAACAATTGCTACGACAGGCTGGCTTCACAATCCCTTTTTACTTGATTTTTTCACAACCATGTGTTTCTCACCTAGTCACTCTGACTAGCTCATATTTGGAATAGTCCCCCAGACCTACAGTAGTCACCTGACATCCCTGGGACTTACCTGTTTCTTCTGTTTCCTGATACAGGACTCCCCCCCCAATCTGGTGGTGCCCTGTCACCACTGCAGGCCTTGCAAAGGACTGTGCTAATGCCATGCAGTACTAAGAGTGTTTTTTTCCACATTTTTTAAACTACATTTTATTAGTTAGTTTCTAATTAAATAGTGACAGTTAACATAGAAGTCAAAACAATACCTCTGTTACATACATGCTGTTCCATATAATGCTTCCATGCCTCTTATTAGGTTGACATAAAAACAGGTTAAATCAGCAAGAACATTCATGTAGGATATAATAACAAGGAACAATGCAAACAAAGTAATAAAAAAGGAAAAGACAACAAATGTAATAGAAACCTTTAAGTAACGATCTGTGGGGGATGATGGGTTAAAACGGTCTCAAATATCCAGTTGTATTCAGTCTTGTGGTTACAAAGATGATCTTGGAGAAGAATGTTTCATCTTTGTAAAAACCGGTAACAGTCGTGAAAGTTTTCCGTAATTTAGGGGAGTGCAAACACCTGGAGGTAGTGTTGGCATGCATATACTAAAATACAATCTCTGTTTTATATCTAGCCAAGTACATTAATCTAAGACCATTAGAATAATTGAGCCAGTTTAACAAGCAGGTTTCAACCTTGTGCTGGTAGTGAAAGAAGGGGAGCCAGTAGCTCTTGAACTTATACAAACATACAAAAACTGCTAGCAGATACAGGTCATGCAGTCTATCTAGTCTGCTCGACTATGCAAGATGCAGTCCACTACATACAGCTGCCCCCCTCACCTTGCCACATATCTGTACATGCTTTCTGACACCCTTCCCCTCAGTGTCCCACTGGTAACATCCCCCCCGACCTTGTCCCACCCCCTCTTAAAACTACCCACTAATTTTAAGGAAACTACCCCATCTTGCAGTGCATTCCACCTTGACACCACTCCTTCTCTACTAGGTGGAAGAGATAGGTGGGTAATTATATTAGGTTTGGGATGCTGGTTCCTGTACTGTGAATTGTGAGTATACTACATCATATACAGATGCTGCACTTCAGTATGTTAGTTTAAAGATTATATTTACACATATTGAACCAACATAATGAAGTTCTGTTTAGCAAAGTGTGGATTTTTAATACGCTAATAAAAAATGTTAGCATTTCATGGTTGAAAATAACTTTTTTTATATACAGGTATGTCAAATATTTATTTTCTGACCTGGGCATCTTACATAAGAACATAAGAAAAGCGTCGGTAGATGGGGGCCGTGCGATCCATCTAGTCTGCCCTAGATACTACCCCCCCAAGCAGCCTTCTTCCTAACTTATCCTTTATGTCTGTCCCATGTGAGTTTGAACTCCCTGATTGTCTTTGATGCTGCCACCTCCTGGGGCAGGTTGTTCCATGAGTCTATCACTCTCTCTGTGAAAAAGTACTTCCGAGGTTACTTTTGAACCTTCCTCCTACTAGTCTCATATCATGCCCACTTGTGCATGCTGCTGTGTTCTGTTGAAATACATTGCCTGTCTGAGCTGCGTTAAATTGCCTCACATACTTAAATGTTTCAATCATGTTCTCTCTGTTTCTTCTTTACTCAAGGGACAATAGGTTCAGCTTCCTGAGTCTTGCTTCATATGATCTGTGATGCAGTCCATGCACCGTCTTAGTAGCCTTTCTCTGCACCATTTCCAAATGGTCGATGTCCTTCTTGAGATGAGGTCTCCAGAACTGAACGCAGTACTTCAAGTGTGACCTCACCAAGGACATATAGAGGGGCATGATAACCTCCCTTTTTCTACTAGAAATAAGTCCACTTATACATCTGAGGATGCCACCCACTTCCTGTCCTGCTTTCTCACATTGTTTTCCCACCGTTAATTCATCAGTGATGATTATAATGAGATCTCGCTCTGTTTGTGTCTCTTCAAGTTGATGTCCTCCCAGTGTGTACTTTTTTCCAGGATTCCTCTTTCCCAAGTGCATTACCATACACTTTTTGGCATTATT
Organism: Neoceratodus forsteri; assembly: GCA_016271365.2. Taxonomy (NCBI): domain Eukaryota; kingdom Metazoa; phylum Chordata; order Ceratodontiformes; family Ceratodontidae; genus Neoceratodus; species Neoceratodus forsteri. The sequence goes on along the minus strand of JADMNL010000029.1, from coordinate 155,380,641 downwards.
TTGTAACTTCCAGTCCCTGGACCAGTCCTTTAGCCTTCTAAGGTTAGCTTCCATGTTGTCCACTCCTTCCCTTGTGTTCACTCTGTTGCAGAGCTTTGTACCAGCTGTGAACAGGCAAACCTTGCCTTTTAGTCCATTCGCTATGTCTGCTATAAATATGTTAAATAGGATCAGTCTCAGTACCGATACCTGCAGGACGCCACTGGTCATCCTACCCTCCCTTGACAATGATCCATTGACTAGCACTATCTCTGGGTTCTACCATTCAGCCAGTTACTGATCCAGCTGACCATCTTCTGTTCAACTCCCATATGTTCCAGCTCATTGGTTAACCTTCTGTAAGGGACGGAGTCAAAGGCCTTGCTGGAATCCAGGTATGCAATGCCCACCGCCCCTCCCTGATCCAATGTTCTGGTGACCCAGTTGAAGAAGTCGATCAAGTTGGTTTGACAAGAGCCATTTTGCTTTGGGTCCATTTTTCCATTATCTGTTAGGTATGCCACTAGCCTCTCTTTTAGTAGTGACTCCATAATTTTCCCCACAACTGAGGTCAAACTGACAGGGCAGTAATTGCCTGCCTCTTCCTTGTTTCCACTCTTGTGTAAGGTACAATGGTTACCTGTTTCTAGTCCTGAGGTATTTTTCCACTGTCGAGTGACTTGTTGAAGAGTTCAGCCAGTGGTGCGGACAGTTCCTCTTGGAGCTCCTTCAATATCCTAGGGTGCATGCCATCCAGTCCCATAACTTTTTTCCACTTGCATTTTATTGAGCTGTTTTAGGATCCTCTCCCTTGTGAAGGGGCTATTATCTACTCTCTAAGTATCTTCCTTTGTACTGCTCAGTGTGGGATCTTTGCCATTCTCTTCTATGGTGAAGACAGAGCAAAAGAACTTGTTTAGCACTTCTGCCTTGTCCTCATCACTCTTTGCCATCTTACGTTTCTTGGTTGCTAGTCGGACCGTTCCTCCCTTAGTTTTTCCTTTTTCTGTTATGTATCTATGGAAGGTTTTGTCTCCCACCTTAACACCCTGTGCTATTTTCTCTTCTGTCTGTGCTTTTGCCCTTCTAACAGCTTTCCCTGCCTCCTTTAATTCGTTCTTGGATTCTTCCTGTTCTGCTTTGTGTTTTGTTTTCTTGAATAGTGCAAAAGCCTTTTTTTTTCCCCTTCGATTTTGGATTCTACTTCATGAGAGAACCAGAGAGGTCTTTTCCTTCTTTTGGACTTGCTGATCTGCCTAGTGCATACAGTTGTTACTGTATGCAGAGCAGTCTTCAGAGTATTCCAGCAGTCCTCTACATCTCCTGTGATTCCTCCTTCTAGCATGGATGCGATCATAGTTCTCATTTTGAGGAAGCTGGCTTTTCTGAAATCTAGTACTTTGATTTTGGTGTGATTATTTTCCTCCATATTGTTCACAGTAAACCAGATTGAACTGTGATCACTGGTCCTTAGATTGGCTCCCACCTCTGCTTCTGGGATCCTTGTGCTGTTTGTCAGTGCTAGATCCAATATTGCTTTGTCTCTGGTGGGTGAGTTCACCAGTTCACACAAACCTGCTCCTTTTAGTGCAATTGCAAAAAGGAACTCTTTGCTCCAGTCTGAGGATGCTGTGTATGAGGACCCATCCACATCCAGTATATTGAAGTCCCGCACCAGCAACAACTCACCCCTATCCACCATCACTGAGATGGTCTCCAAGAGCTCCTTGTCTACATCAGCCTCCAGGGATGGGAGTCTGTATATGATTCCTACCTGTATAGAGGCTTTGTTCCTGGTTGCTAGTGTAACCCAAAAGACCTCTGCTTAAATGTGTTTTCCCTGGATTTCTGTAGTGCATGTCATCTCTGACACACAATGCCGCTCCCCTCCTTTCTTTCCCTTGTGATCATTCCAGAACAATGCATACCCTGGGATGGTGACATCCCAGGAGTGGTTACCAGTGTACCATGTTTCTGTAACAGCAACCTGGTCTAATTGTGCATCTGCCATTATGGCTGTGAGATCAGGGATTTTGTTTGGCAGACTATGAGCATTGACGCACATTGCCTTCCATCCTCTTCTGTTTTGGTCATTTACATTTTTAATATGTTTTGGTTGTGTAATTTTGTTGAAATGCTTGGTCTGAGTATGTTTGGTGCAATGTCTGGTCTGACCACGATTGGTGCATCCTTGTGCTGAACTAGTTGGTGATGGGGGAGGGGCATTTGCCAACCCTTTTTGTGCTGAGGTGCCTGTGCCTCTTCCCCATCCACTAGTTTAACTGACCGATGTGAATGTCGAATGTTTGCCCTAGCACTCAGGTCCCCTCCTTTGAGAGGCATAGGCTATTGAATTTAAAGAACTCCCATTCCCAGAAGTCCTGCCATTTTCTAATAAAGTGGTGGCCTTTTTCCTGGCACCAGTCCTTTAGCCAGGTGATTAGCTCAGAGATGTCCCCTTCTCTGATCTTCTGCCTCTTGTCTCCTATTGTTCCAGACTGGCAGAATTTCAGAGAAGGTGATCATGGGTGAAACAGAAGTGAGCTTGTTGCCCAGCCTGGTGAGATTTTGTTTTGTTTCTTCTACTGACTTACTGGCTAGATCATTCATACCTATGTGGAGAATGACGTGTGTCTCGATCAATGCCTCAAATGATTTCCTCAGGGAGGCACCTTACTAGCTGAAGCATGGTCCTGCTGGAGGTGAGTCTTTACACCCCTAATCGTTGAGTCACCAATTATTAGTACCAGTTTCTTTTTGTCCTTTTTAGTGGGTTTAGTTGTGTGCTCTACCTCCATGTGCCACTCTGGGTTCACAGAATTTTTGGCGCTCGTTATGCTATTCATTGTGGTAGACAGTGCAGTGTACCTATTCAATGTTTGAATAGGTTTGGTACCTTCCTGTATTGAGGATTTTGAGCCAGTTGTAAGAGACCTGACCTGTTGCCAGCTTCCTGGCCTGTTTGTCCTTTGGGGTAGGGGTACTGGTGTAGTGCACCTTGAAACTAAAGGTTTTATGCTGTTTCCCAGTGGGGGCTGATTTAGTATATCATGGAGTATTTTATCTCAGTCCATGCTGCAGGAAGCTGTGATCGGGGGTCTCTGACTGCGGAGCATGCTGGGCAGTGCCCCACTCTGTGAATGAAGGCCTCAGTAAAAAGTGTGCCACACTTACTGCTGTTCAACAGGTTCATGTTGGCTTTTATTTTTATGTTTAAGTTCCTGGCGAGAGAAGTAGGTTGTCTAGAGGCAATGTTCAGATGAAAGAAAAGGGATGCCTGCTATTTCACTTGGGTGTGTATCTGCTCAGCAGGGGGGGGGGAGGCTGTTGTCCTGAGCTGTTATGGATGAAAGTGTAAAAAAAAAAGTGTCAAAATAAAAGAAATCCTACATGTAATTAAAAAAGTGTACTCTTCTCAAATGAAGTTGATTTTAAGCTGTACAATACACTATATATAATTTTAAGCTGTACAATACATTATATAAATTTTACGTTTTGTTACAATATTTGAATTCTATGCCCCACCTTTAGCTTACTTGCACTTTTTACTTGGCATGGCTTCAACAGCATGATTTATCTCATTTACACAGGTTCATGTTCTACAAATGACTTCAAAGTGGTTCAAAGCTATGTTGGACGTTCAGTCATTCTTCACTGCAATTATACCAACAGAGAAGAATATATGAGTTCTCTTAAAGTGTGGTTCAAATGGAGTAGGCTGGGCTTCTGCCACCATGTCACGGATACAAATGAAAGTGTATCTTCACATTATGAAGGACGAACAAAAATAAAAGACAATAAAAATACCACAGAATTAATTCTAACTATGAGACAGCTTCAGAATGTGGATTCTGGTGTTTACAGTTGTGGAATACCAACTTCTGATGGTGCTATAATATTAGAAAATATAACTATTGAAGTAGTGAAAGGTGAGTATATCATGTTTGTCTTTAGAATAACCAAACGTTTCACTAAATCATTTTGTTTTCCACATGATGGGTGTATGTCTGTTTATAAAAAATATGTTGTTTGATGTATTTTCTGTTTTGGTTTTAAAATCTATGGCTTCATAGATTCAACATTCTTTTCCTGATTAGCCAGTTCAGAATCAAAAGTCTCAGGACCCAGTCCAGGTGAGGAGTAACAACATGGAGTGTGAACAGGTGCCTTGTGATCATACCTCTAATTGCTATTCACTAAGGGATGACTTGGTCATCAAGGTGAAGAATTTCTCAAGTAACTAAGTCCCGATGCAAATTAGCACTCAGAACTGTGAGTGTTGTACACAGGCTTTGAGTACATAAAAAGGGGAGATATTGCTGATGGGTGATCTGAATATGCCAGATGTTAACTAGAGTGCAGTTGCAGCAGCAACTTCAAAGAGTGGGGTTATTCTAGATGCCCTACAAGGGGCATGCCTTAGACAACTAGTATTGGAGCCCACTGAAGAGGGAGCAATCTTAGACTTGGTTCTCTCAAATGGAGATGGAGAGAGGATCACAGATGTAGAAGTGGGTAGCCATCTTGGAACTGGCGACCATCGAACAGTATGGTTCACAATAAACACAGCAATAGAGTCAAGCCATACAAAGGCAAAAGTACTGGACTTTAGGAGGGCTGACTTTGCCAAAATGGGTGAGTGCCTAAGGAATGCACTAGCAAATGGGCAGGAAGGAGGGGTGGAAGAACAATGGGGAATAATAAAAACTGCCATCACAGAGGTAACAAGCCTTTGTGTGAAGCAAATTAACAAAACAAAACGATGTAAGAAACCACTATGGTTCTCAAAGGAAGTGGCAGTGAAGGTTCAAGAGAAAAAGAAAGCATTCAGGAAGTATAAGGAATCACAGAAGGAGCAGGACAGAGAACTGCATCAGTTAAAGCAAAAGGAAGCTGGGAAGGCAGTCAGAACAGCAAAGGCCCAAACTGAGGAAAAGATTGCCAACTCAGTTAAGAAGGGGGATAAAACCTTTTATAGGTACATCAGGGAGTGAAGGAAGACCAAGGGAGGGTTAGTGAGGCTTAATAAAGAGGAGGGAGGGTGGGCAGAGGGTGACTGTGAAAAGGCAGAGATACTAAACAAATATTTTTGCTCAGTATTTTCAAAGGAAGTGGGGGAGGTACCTAAAACAAACAGTAGAAACACTCTGGATACAGAAGTTGATACCAGCCCATTTACAGAAGAAAGGGTTCTGAAAGAACTATTAAAACTGAAGGTGGACAAAGCAATGGGGCCTGATTGGATTCATCCAAGAATTCTAAAAGAACTAAGGGTAGAACTAGTGACACCACTGACTACCCTCTTTAACAAATCATGGGAGGATGGGGTGGTACCCGAGGACTGGAGAAGGGCACATGTGATTCCCCTTCACAAAAGTGGGAGCAAGGCAGAAGCAGAAAACTACAGACCTGTTAGTTTAACCTCAGTGGTAGAGAAAATGATGGAATCACTTCTGAAGGAAAGAACTGTTGAGTATCTGGAGGCCAGAGGGGCTCAGGACCCAAGGCAGCATGGATTCACAGCGGGAAGGTCATGCCAGACAAATCTGATAGATTTCTTTGATGGGGTGATGAAAGTAGTAGATCAGGGAGGGGCTGTGGACATGGACTACCTAGACTTTAGCAAGGCATTTGACACAGTCCCACACAAAAGATTAATATACAAGTTAGCCAGCCTTGGAGTGGGTCCCAAGATGACAGCCTGGGTAAAAAAATTGACTGGAGAATAGGACACAGAGAGTAATAGTAAATGGAGTCCACTCTGAAGAAAGGGGGGGGTTACTAGTGGGGTACCGCAGGGTTCAGTATTAGGACTGGTCCTCTTCAATGTCTTTATAAGTGACATTGCAGAGGGACTGGAAGGAAAAGTATGTCTCTTTGCAGATGACACAAAGATCAGCAGCAGAGTTGATGCACAAGGTGGGGTGGAAAGGATGAGAAGGGACTTGGCAAGGTTAGAGGAATGGTCAAATGTATGGCAGCTTAGATTCAATGCCAAGACGTGCAAGGTAATGCACCTGGGAAACAAAAACCCAGGGGAAGAGTACATAATGGGGGGTGAGATACTAACAAAAACAAAAATGGAAAGGGACCTGGGGGTAGTCATATCAGATGACCTAAAGGTGGGCAAGCAATGTTAGAGGGCAGCAAGGAGGGCTGGGGGGATACTGGGATGCATAGGGAGAGGCATCACCAGTAGAAAACAAGTTATTATCCTCTGTACAGACAGTTGGTGAGACCCCATCTGGAGTACTGCGTGCAGTTCTGGAGACCCAATCTCCCAAAGACATAGACAGGATGGAGGCTGTCCAGAGGAGGGCAACTAAAATGGTGCAGGGTCTGCACCAGAAGACATATGAAGAGAGACTTAAGGAGCTGAATATGTATAGCCTTGAAAAGGAAAGGAGGGACATGATAGAAACTTTCAAGTATCTCAAGGGAATCAACAAAGTCCAAGAGGTAGCATCTTTCAAAAAAGGTTTGCAAGAACAAGGGGCACAATTTGAAGATTGAAGGAGGTGGCTCAGAGGTAATTTAAGGAAGTATTTTTTCACAGAGAGGGTTGTGGATGCATGGAATGGCCTTCCAGAGGAAGTTGTGGAGTCAAAACAGTGGTGGAATTCAAGAATGCATGGGACAGTCATAAGGCAATTCTAGGGGGTGGGGGTAGGAAGAAGTAAGCTGCTGGTTAACTAGGATCTGCAGCTTATCCATTAGGTAGGGAAATGGGCAGACTGGGTGGGCCAAGCGGTCTTTATCTGCCATCAAAATCTATGTTTCTATCTATGTTAAGGGATGACTTGGTCATCAAGGTGAAGAATTTCTCAAGTAACTATGTCCTGATGCAAATTAGCACTCACAACTGTGAGTGTTGTACACAGGCTTTGAGTACATAAGGGCCTGATCCTCAGAAGGTTCAGGCCCTCTGCACCTGCAGAGGGCTGGGAACAGCCATGGAGTTCCCCCTTCATGCAGGATGAGCATCATCTGGGAAACATAGAAACATAGAACCTGATGGCAGATAAGGACTGCTTGACCCACCTAGTCTGCCTTTTTTCCTACTTACTGTAACACTGCAGCCCCTACTTGATTCTAGCTCCCCCCTTTCCTTACCAGTAAGGTTCCTTTGGGCTTATCTCATACCTTCTTGAACCACAAAATAGTTTTTGCCTCTACCACCTCCACTGGTAAGCTGTTCCAGGCACCCACCACTCATTCTGTGAAGAAACACTTTCTCACATTTCCCCCGAATCTATCTCCCTTCAGTTACATAACTTAACCCCTTGTTCTGGAGCATCTTTTTCTCTTAAATAGGCTTCCCTCTTGAACCTTGTTTATACCAGTGAGGCATTTGAAAGCCTCAGTCATATTCCCCTCCCTTCACTCCTCCAGGGTCCTTTTTGAGGTCCTTCATTTTCTCCTCATAGGGCTTTTGATGCAGCCCCGGCACCATTTTAGTTGCCTCCCTCTGAACTGCCTCTACTCTGCTTATGTCCTTCCAGAGATATGGTCTCCAGAACTGGACACAGTACTCTAGGTGAGGTCTCACCACTGATTTATACAGTGGTATCACCACCTCCCTCTTTCTGTTGGTGATACCCCTCCCTATGTACTCTAGTGGATGGCTGACTCTCCCCACTGCCTTGTCATGCTGTTTGGCCACCTTTAGATCATCAGTTATGATTACCTCTAGGTCTTTTTCCTGTTTGGTGGTCACTTGTACCACTCCTCCCATTTTGTACTCTGCCCCTGGGTTTGTGCACCCCAAGTGCATGCCTTTGCACTTCTTCACATTGAAACTTAGTTGCTACCCTCTTGACCACTGCTCTAGTTTTCTTAGATCACTGTTCATCCTTTCCACATACCCTGGGGTGTCTACCCTATTGCAGGTCTTAGTGTTATCTGCAAAATGGCATACATTTCCCTCTAGCCCCTCTGTAATGTCTCTAATATAGACATTAAAGAGGACCAGTCCCAATATTGATGCCTGTTGCACCCTGCTGGTCATCTTCCTTTCCTCAGAGTGGACTCCATTTAACACCACCCTCTGTTGCCTGTTCCCCCAACAAATTTCTTACCCAGGTCACTACTTTTGGTCCTTGGCCTAGGCTGCTCAGCTTGTTTATGAGTCTTCTATGTGGAACAGAATTGAAGGCTTACTGAAATCTAGGTAGACCACATCCACCGCTGTACTCCAATCTAATTATCTGGTTATCCAGTCAAAGACATCTACCAGATTTGTTTGTCATGACCTTCCTTCAGTGAATACATGCTGCCTCAGATCCAGCAAGCCACTGGATTCAAGGTTATGACTGGGGTTCCACAAGTTGTATCCTGGGTCCAGTTCTCTTCAACATGCTCATTAGTGACACTGGTGAGGGAATCCAGAGCAGACTGTGTCTCTTCACAGATGATGGAAAACTATGTGGGAGGGTGGATAACGATGAGGGAATAAGGAATATAAAGAAGTACCTACAAAAATGAGAGGGGTGGTAAAAGGTCTGGCCAATGCCAAAAAGTGGAAGGTTATGCACTTAAAGAAAAGGAATTACAGAAAGGCATACTTTATAGATGGGGTGAGACTTAGCACTGCAGAAGGGGAATGGGATCTAGGAGTTATCATCAGTAACTCCCTAAACAAACAAGCTAGTGCAACAAGGCCCATAACAAGGCTAACAGGATGCTGGGATATATTGAGAGGGGTATTGATAGCAGAAGAAAATAGGCAATACTTCTCCTACACATATTCCTGGTGAGGCCTCATTTAGAGCACTGCATCCAGTTTTGGAGCCCTCACCTCAGAAAGAACAGGGAATAGGTTGGAAAACAGTGTAGTGCAAAGTAACAAAAATTATTCAGGACCAGCAGGGCAGATCCTATGAGGAGTGTCTCAAGGCACTAAATACATATTCAATGGAAACCAGAAGGGAGCAGGGAGATATGATAGAGACCTTCAAGTTCCTTAACCCTTTGTACCCATTAGCATCATGTGGCAGCAGAACCATCCATTGATTAACCTGAGCCAAAATGGCAGCTTCAGATAGCATGAGTTAAAGTAATTAACACGGTAAATTATGGGGAATTATTTACCATGAATACCAATTTGAGATCATGTGGTCACAAGTGGGAATTAGTGGGAGGGAGATTCAGGAGGGACTTGTGAAAGTGCTGTACTTCTTTATCAGAAAGGGTGATAGAACCTTGGAACAGTCTGCCGGCCAAGGTGGAGGGTCCAAATACAGTTGGGATTCAAGCAGGCATGGGATAGAATGAAGGGAATAGTGGTCGCCCGGGGCAACAAGACGAGGGAGGAGAATGGAGTTAGTAAAGGAAGGGTAAATACCCTAGGGAAGGTTCCAAAAAGAATAGGGACTGTGGGCAGACTGGATGGACGTCTGGTCTTTTTCTGCCATCATGGTCTATGTTTCTGAGTTTCTATATCATCCTTTGTACAAATTCTCACTGTTAGTAACTGTAAAACAGTCCCTCACTAAGCAAAAGTGATAATAATGTATATTTTCAAATAAATCAAGATTATGTAGCAGGCAATGGGAAAACTAAAATATTCTTTTAAAACCAGCAAGCACTGTCAAAATAGCACATGAGCTCAGCAGGATTAACAGGGACCATAAACTGGCAGATAAAAACAACAAAAAAGTCTGGAACATTATAAAAACAACAATTCTGAACCTGAGTGATAAATATATACTGTACCTAAGATCCTCAAACATCCGTGTAACAAAACGAGACTGAAGCACGTAAACTAAACAAATTTTTTTTAAAACTACTAAATCAGAAGAATGAACTTTCTAGGTCACATCTCATACTGAAAAGGCAGGCATGGGGGCAGCTTCAACTAAAGCTCAACAAAAGTGTCACAGTGAACTCAGAACAGCCAGAAAAAGTGCAGCACAACCTGGCTATTAATGCTTAAAAGAGACAACAGCAAATCCATATATGGTTATATACTGTATATTCATTGAAAAAGCCCTAGACCAAAGTAAGCCCACTGCTGGATAGCAATACTCTCATAAACGACAATAAGGAAATGGAAGAAGGTTTTAATAGTCATCGTTGTGGGATCTTCACTCCCACAAATAAATCAATCAGTCATCTGGACACTACTAGCTGTGAGAAAATAGTTATCTTGAAATAAAAAACAAACAAACAAGATAAGTAAATTAAAAAGTAATTAATTGGCCAGACCTGACAGCATTTCTGGCCATACGTTTCAAATCATGTATGAGTTTTTAATATACCCTCTAATAATTACTGCACATTTGAGGAGTCAATCAACACTGAAAGTGTACACATGGACTGATGAACTTCAAATGTAGTTCCCATGTAGAAAAAAAGCACAAAAAAATACTTAATAATTATATACCAATCAGTCTTAATTCCACTCTCTTTAAAATATTAGAGAGCCTAATTAAGGACTCTATAACCTCCTCAGTAGATGACCAAGACCATAACCAGCATGGCTTCAAAGAGGGTATGAGAAGTACTACTAATTTTATCTGCTTTTATAAAAATATTAGTGAGACATTAGAAATATACAATGTGACAGAGAATATCTTGACTTTAGCAAAGCATTTGATTTAACTCCAAACAGGGCAATCATTGAAAAAATTACAAATGCTAATATTAATAACTGTATAATAAACTTGATCACTGACTGTCCGGTCACAAAGGGTAATAATAATCGGGCATAACTCAGATGTGGGGAGGATTACAAGTGGCATCCCATAGGGCTGCGTTTGGGGTCCAACTGTATTTCATGTATTAATTTCTGACCTAACAAAGCACATGATATGCTGGCCAGCGAAGTACACAGACAATTCTAAACTTGATGGTGTATGTAAAACATTAAACCAAGTAGAAAACTTATAAAAAGACTTAGACTACATATCTACACAGGTAGGGACCTGGGAGATTAAATTTGATATGGAAAAGTGCAAAATTATGCATCTAGGTAAAAAAATGCATGCCTTTATGTAGAGATACATGTTTTTCTTAAATAAAAAATAACAAGAAATTCAAGGTATAAAAAGAAAACTGAAAAAAAAACACATGAAAAAATTTTAAAAATTGCTTGTTTGGATAAAACTAAATAAATGCTTGCAGCAGTTGTTGTTTAGGCTCCATTGTTACCACAGAGATGGTACACAAGGAAGTGGCAGTGGAATTACCTAATGAACAAAACCTTTCAAGACCATAGAATGATGCTGGTTAGTTAAGCAATAAGCCACGAGGGGGTGTGGGTTATCGGGGGATTTACCACGGCTGGAGTGGTTTGCCCATGAGGGCACAGCTGGTGGGTAAATCTCGCCAGCCGTGGTAAACCACCGATAACCCACATCCCCGAGGAAGACAGTGATTATACTGGGTACCGCTTTATTATTAAAAAACAGTACTTGGTATATGCTTAAATCAGTTACTCAGTAGAACAGCAGTCAGTGTTGTTGTTTTGTTTCCCCTGATGTATGGAGCTGCTGTTTTACAGTATCCACTTAGCGGGGAAACAAGATGGTGGTCAGAGTTCCGCGATTTTGCTGTCAGATTGCTTTTTTACAAGATGTGGCTGGCTGGCACCTTTTGCGGTGATTATCAGAGGATTTACAATAGAGGTAAAGTGCCAGCCTGCCGTTTTCATTGGTCGGTCCGAGGTCCATGGTATAATACATTGTAGTATATTAGGAATGTGATTTCTAGTGTGTAGGAGGTCATTTTAAAGTGTTTTAAGAATGTAAATGTGATGACAAGAAATAAAACTACATTTTCAATAACTACAAAGAAATAACATGAAATTCCAGAAAAATAAAAATAATAAAAAATAAAAATAATTTCATGGGGCTCTACCTATATGCCTTGTGTTACCTCCTTAAATATTATTGACAATGAGAAGGACATGGGTATTAATATTTCTCATGACATTAGTACCTCAACTCAGATTAATGCAGCAATTGCCAAAACTAATAATGTAATCTGGGCCATGAGAGGAATACTACATCTACAGAAGAAAATATAATAATGCTCCTATATAGAAGCTATACATGCCCCCATCTAGAATATGTGTCCTAACTGTGGTGTCCTTCAAAAAAGGGAGCTAGCAATAACCTTGAAAAGGTACAGAGAAGATTTACATAACATATCTATGATATAAAAAATCATAGATATGAGAACCATTCACAGGTTTTAAACATTATGCTGCTTCAGACTAGATGATTGAGAGCAGTTCTCATTTTTGTGTTTTGACATTATAAATGATTATTATCTCCTAACACAGTGAGACATTGATTTTAAAAACTCAGTCAGATACATTAGAAGCCACCCTTTACCAATAGTTACAACATTCAACAATCTAAAACATAAATATTTTCACTAGAATACAGAGGCACCAGAGGAGATCTTTACCTTGTATATAGGGCTTTCGAAAACCAGGACCTCTGGAAGTGTTTGGGCCTACAAAGAAACATTATCATTAAATATTAAGAACTAATACCTTAAAACTGATGGGGGAGAAAAATAAAACCCAAAGTCGAGGTAGGTGGTTAAACCAATGAGTGGTAAATATCTGGAACACACTACCGGAGGCTATTGTTAACTGTCCTACTATGACATCCTTTAAACAGCAAGTAATAAATATTTTAGAACAGATTGAGTCTTTATGGTGAAAGCTCTTGACTCGAAACACTTCCTATGATTCCTATGATTTTTATGCATCAAGAATCGCTAACCCTTGCACTACGTTACCACAAGAAATAATTATTAGTACATCCAAGAGGGAATTTCAGAACCAGTTAGGTGAGTATATTTTATCTGGAGGGAAGCTCAGCTATTACCCACAATAAATCTTCATAGTAGCAATTCTGACCAACTCCGCCCTCTTGCTCTTTACCATCCATACTATGAACCATGGCTAACAATAGTGCTCTACTCGGTCCTTCAGCCTTTTTTTTCACATCTGCCAATGCCCCAGGCAAATGGCAATGTGCCTGAAGCCACTTTTTCACCTCTGTTGCCTTCAAAATCCATCTGTTCACTACAATTATGCCCAATGCAGACTAACTGTCCATAAAGTATTATGTTTTTTTAGCCTCTATTGGTGCACACTCTTTGCATGTAACAAGTTCTTAGAGCATGGTTTTTATACTCCATTGTTATCACAACTTGTTCTGGTTTCCCTGTCAGAGTTACTTCTAGAAAATCAATACTTGTTTTTTTTTTTTATTCTGTGTGCAAACCTGTGATTTATATTGTTTCAATTCAACCATTCAGCAATCTGGTTAGCTCTCAACTTCCCCTTTCCATATGCAATTGATGTCATCAATGTCCCATAACCATAGGATGAGATCATCTGCAAATGGAAAGGTGTCAGAAAACACAGTCTCATTGTCACACAGTCCCATGAAAATTTTTGGCATAGTATTGGGCAATATTGGTCCCCATAAGCCTCCCACAAGTTTGTAAACACAGTCGCTTGTCAAATTCAAATGCATGACATTTTAATATGAATTCCATTGATTCCACAATAAACCCTGACAGTATCTCCTCAGCTGCTTGATCATGTACTAGTGTCATGCTGCCACGCTACTGACATGTTCAGTAGAAATACAGATTGCATATCAATGGACAGCCAGTAGTAATAATTTCTCCAAACAAAATCATCAATTTTTTACAAAAGATCACTTGTAGCTCTGAGGTGGGATCTCAGCATAACCATCTCCATATTTAAGAAACAATTCAACACATTTTGATAAGTTCTCTCTCAGAGATCCCATCAGAGTGACACTAGGGCAACATGGCAGGTCCAAGGGATTTTAATGTATTTTTGGCAGGACATACAAATGGGGCATCATGGGGTTTGGTACCAATATGAATCTTAATTCCTGTTTCATTATTTCCCTCACTCTGAGACCACTTTCCAAAAGTGCATACAGTTCTCTTCTAAAAATCCCAGTTGGGCCACCATTCGGATAACAATAGCTTCTCTTTTCATATAGTACATTTCAAACAATTTTAAAATATGTACTTTGATCCACAACAGCAGTGTTGCCTCCTTTGTTGGCAGGTTTTACTATTATATCCTCCATCTCCTGGATTTATTAAAGTGCCATGTGTTCACTTTTCATTAGGTTGTATTATGTCATAGGACATGAATTCTGAGCTAGCAGTTCAATTTATCTCTTAAAGATCATGTGCAAAGGTTTTTGCATATTGTTAATAAAGCTTGAATTCAAGTCCCTGTGTCATGATTAGAGTTTCATGAAAATTCCATGCTGTTTGGTGTTGTGGTTTTCCTTAAATCAGCATTTGTTAACTCACTCTACAGTGGCTGAAAATAGTGGAGTTGTTTCTTTCTCTCTCTCCGTCAGGATTGGAGAGCAATGACATCATTTTGGAGTACTGCAGCTTGCTGCTTCAGATTCCCAATCACAGCTGGCTATAAAGTTAATGGTTTGCTCACCAGGTTTCTTATAAGCTCAGTCTGTGGTGCTTGTTTAGATAGATTAGCTTAAAGTCGATCATTTTCATCTTATAAAAGTTGATCATTTGAGTTTCACTCCTGAATTGAAGTAGTGGAAATCTTTATCTGTGAGAGATCAGCTTGTCTCTATCACAGCTCTTCATTCATTCTCATCAAAACTCTGATTTTTTCTAACTATATAATGCAGGTTTGTTTAACCAACTTCTGACAAGGGATGTAGACAGCAGGGTGTAGCAAAGGATCTGATTCAGGTGGCGGGGGGCAGCAAGATACAACTGCTTTAACCGTGGAGGCACACATCAGGGTGCAGCAAATGCCCTGACTCTTGTGGCAAGTGGCAGCATGGTGCAGCAGCCCTAACTGCGAAGGCACTGTGGCTCTAGGGAACAGCAGGCCATAGAAACCCCAACTGTGTAGACAGGGGTAGGGTGCTGCACCCCTGGCTGTGGTGGCAGGGAATAGAGGACTGCATGGTAAAAAAGCCTCAACTGTGGTGATGAACACAGGGGGGCATCAAGGTGCAGCAGCCCTGACTGTGAGGTGGTGTGTGTGTGGTACAGCAGCCCTGCCCATTTGAGGCAATGGAAGTTGGTAGCAGGGTGTTGCAGAAGCCCAACCTTGGGTGACCTAGGGCAGCATGGTGATGCAGCCCCAACTCTGAAGACAGGGCGACCTGGGACTCTAGGGCTTAGCAGAGCACAGCAGCCCTGACTGTGGAGACAGGAACAGGGTGTAACAGGTGCAGCATCCTGGACTGTGGGGGGTGGGGAAGAGAGGGCAGCAGGGTGCAGCAACTCCAACTGTTTAGGCAGGGTGCAGCAGGGTGCAACAACCCAGATTCTTTAGGCAGGGGACTGTGTGGAAGAAGACAGTGGGCAACAGGGTGCAGCAGTCTCAAATATGGAGCAGAAGGCAGGCAGCTTGTGGGGCAGGGGACAGGTGGCAGCAGAGTGCACCTGCCTCAACTGTGCGGAAAAGACACAGTGCATTGGGATGCCATATAGTGTTTCTATTTATACAGATACATGATGTATTTTCATACAGAAACCACCAAAGGGCTGAAATTTGTGAGTTCAGATGGCATGCACTTGAAATAGTAGAGTGTGACAGGCACTTGTTTGTCAATCTGACATTAAAAACATGTTCTTACATGAATGACAGCTACATTAAAGACAAACTGTTTCTTTGAATGACCAAAATTTAGATGTATTTTATATTCATTAAATACATCTCTGTTATATAGTTAGAAAAAAATCAGAGTTTTGATGAAAAAGAATGGAGAGCTGTGATTCAGATTAGCTGATCTCACAGAGAAAGATTTCCACTACTTCAATTCAGCACGGAAACTCAAGTTCAAGTTTATTGTAGGAAAACTCTGCTGAGCAAGCTCATTCACAAGGAAGTCCTTTGACACAGACAGGTAGTTACAGATTGCATAATCAAAAAAACAGTACAAATTCAAGCACAGAATTATGGGCAAGCATTAACATGTTGCATAAAAATGACAATGACAACTTGTTTCGGAGTATCATGGTGGCTAATTTCTAGGTAAGTAAGAGGAAGCAGTGGGCTAGGGTTAGAGCAGTGAGCTGGGATTTAGAAGCAGCTGTACATATCTTTTATTTTTGCTGCAGCCAACCTTTTAAGTAGGCTGACAGGGACAGTACTGGGAAGCTTCAGTATGCCTTGGAGCTGGTTCCAGATAGTTGGAAGTATGCTCAATATGGCCTGCTTGCAGAGTGAGCTGTGAGTTCTTGATACATCGAGGAGGAGGAGATCATATTTCCTGAGAGAGTAGGCACTATGGGAAATATGGAAAAGGGCTGTGGATAGTTAGGAACTTGTTCAGAGAATGTAAGTCAGTCAAGATACAAGCAAACATCTAGTTGAGTGATGTCCAGCCAGCAGCAAGGTACAAATCGCAATGGTGGGTTCGGTAGGGTAGGTTTGTCATGAACTGTATGACACAGTGGTAGAGGACGTCTAGTTTGTTGAGTCCTGAGGCTGCTGCAGAGGAATAGATTACATCTCCATAGTTGAGTAGCAGCAAGAAAGTGGCCTGGACCAGCCTAGTTCTGGTATCCAATGGAAAGAGGGACTTGTTACAGAAGAAGAAACCTAGCCTAATTTTTAGCTTCTTTGCCAGATCGTTGAGGTGGTCATGAAGGAAATCTTGTTGTCTAGCCACATACCAAGATATTTGAATTTCAAGGGGCTCACCTAAGGAGGTAGTGATGAATTCTTTATGCGTGTTTGCAAGGGAAATGGTGGTGGTGTTTGGGGCAAAGATCATGGCCTTAGTTTTCTTGGCATTGAGGAGTAGTTTGGCATTGATTAGGTTGATTTCTACAGTAGTTGTGCATGATCAGCTTGGAGTACACCCCTCACTTCAGCCAGTGTAGGATCTGATGTATACAGTAAAGTATCATTAGCAAAGAAATGCAGATGGGACTGGGATATATGTGTGTCAAGGTTATTGATGTACAGGAAGAAGAGGATGGGACCTAATATGAAGCCTTGCAGGACTCCCCTGACAACTCGGATGGATGCAGAAAAGAGGCCACCAGCTTTTACTTTCTGGGTCCTTCCAGATAGGTAGCTGGTAAACCACTGGGTAGCAAGGGGGTGGCACCTACTTTTATTAGGCTTGAGACTAACAGATTGTGGTCAACAGTGTTGAACACTTTGCTGAGAACTGAAAATACTGCACCAGTAACTTTCTTGGAGTCCATGGCTGTGATCCATTCATTGGTAACTTTGGCTAGAGCAGTAACTGCATTATGGTTGGTCCGGAAGCCAGATTGCACAGGGTTGAGGATTGGAGACGATTCGATATGGAGTTTCATTTGGGAGTAAACTAGCTTTTCGCGGACATTGGAGAGGACAGGTAAGATTGAAATGGGCCTTAAGTTGTTTAGCTAATATGGGTCCCCTGACTTGAATAATGGGAGGATGTGGGTATATTTCCAGCAGGAGGGAACAGTCACAGTGGAAATGGAAAGATTGAATATGTGGAGGATAGGGGCGGTGAGGTCGAGATAGCCTAGTTTAAGAAAAAAAATTCTAGACCATCATCCCCTGCACTTTTTTGATTGTCTATGTTAAGAAGTGAATCTTCGACTTCTTTATAGCTAAGCAGGCACAACTGGAGCAGGCGTGTCGAAGTTTGACAGTCAATATCATTACAGTCTTGGTTGCTACCACTGGCTGTATGAGGTGAAGAGTCAAAAGCTAGGCCAGCAGTTACAAAGTGATTGTTGATTTCCTTGAGTATTAGGCAGCTGTTTTCCACAGCCCTACCATTGCTGAGGATCTTCAGAGGGATGGAGGGGGCTACAGGCCGACCTTCAATGGACTTGAGTGTCTTCCAGATTTTTTAGGAATTCCCTTTTGCCTATTCAAGGGTGAAGACTTAATAGTTGGCTTTGCCTGCATGGATTTGTTTAACGCAGGTGTTTCTAACTGCTCTGAATAAGAAGAGAATGATATATATGTTAAAACTAATCTAAACACAAAGCACAGACTGAGGTTATAAGAAACTTGGTGAGCAAACCATTAACTCTACTGCCTGCTGTGATTGGGAATCTGAAGCAGCAAGCTATAGTACTCTACACTGATGTCATCGCTCTCCAAGCCTGACTAAGAGAGACAGAAACAATTCTACCATTTTCAGCCACTGTAGAGCAAGTTAACAAATGATGGCTTAAAGAAAACCACAAAACCAGACAACATGGAATTTTCAGGAAACTCTAATTATGACACAGGGACTTGAAGTCAAGTTTTATTAACAATATGCAAAAACCTTTACACATGATCTTTAACCGTACCTTCAAATGTTAATATTTTCATGTTAGTTATGTATGTACAGAAAACAGATTTGGGTTGGAATGCAATTTTATGTTGTTCCCATAAGTTTCCTTTTGAACCATTCATTTAATTGAAAACAGCATTTTCATTCTCATTTATTTGAACAACAGAGGGCAAACCAATAGAATGCAAATCATTATTTTTTACCACCTCCACTACTGCGGACTCCATATACTTGCATAATGTCAAGGCTTATTAGATCTTGCTTACTCCACTCCATGCTATTGCCCTCCAGTGATTCTTCTTCCTTGTTGTCCTGTTCTTCTGTGTTTTCAGTAAAACAAATCCTGTTATCTGATTTTTGAATAAAAAGATAAGCATTAATATCAAAGCAATTTACATTTGGTGTGGGGACATCATTCAGGCTTTTGTAGAGGATACTTTGCTGTGATGCTGTTAAAGTTTTTGATGATATAATTATAATTTGGTTTATCCTTTGTTCTTTATGTATGATTTCCCTGTCCCCCCATCCTACCTTTTTATGGCTGAAGTTGGCAGAGCCCTGCAGATGTTTTGCTATTACAGTAGAAAAGGGAAGCTCTCCAGATTCCTAACAGACTTGATAAAATTATAGGTTTTGTGCTATCACTCTGTTAATTAATGTGTTCATTCAGCTGGCAGTGTTGCAACACACTATTGTGTGTGCTAAGCTTCAAATTGGATAGAATTCACTTTCAAGAAAGTTTCATAGCTCATAAACATATCTGCTTAGTCACACATTCCCAGCAATGAATCTCGTAAAAAAGATTTACATTGCTTTTTTAACCTCTTAAGACACTATCTGATTTGCACTATCTCAGACATAGTTTATTATAGCAGAAGACATCTGGAGCCCAAAATTCAAAATGTAGCCCCAAGACAAAATTTGCACTGCCCAGCCTGCAAAATTAGCCCAGAACCATTAGCATGCTATATTCAAAGGAACAGCCCAGGGGCTAAATCAGTTGAATACAGCATGCAAATGAAGTCTTGCAAATAGGGCCAAGAATGCAGTGCAAAAACTGCCTGGAAAACAAGACAACTCTGAAAATAGCAAGGCAGATGGCTTTTAATATAGTAACCAGGCAGTGCAAACAGCAACAACAGCATAGTGCACAGGAGAACCATGTGTCCACTGGAGGTGCATACAAAGATGTGCAAACTAAAATGTGAACACCAGAGCATACAGCAGTGTACAACACAAACAACAGTAAATGAATCACCAAAGGCAATGCCAGGAAAAAATACAGTAACCCAAAAAAAAAAAAAAATGGGCAGACTGGATGGGCCTAGCAGTCATTATCTGCTGACAAATTCTGTTTCTATGCTTCTAAAAAAAATAACATGAAAGAGAAACCCCTAAATGTAGCAACACTGTATGGATGTGAACTGTGGAAAAGGTGCAGAGATGAGACAGTGGTAATGTGACCCACAGAAAATATAATCCATGCCTGTGTGTCGGTATGGACCCAATCAATGCCCACTGTGCACAGGAGGAGGGGATAAGGATCCCTGATGCTGAGCAGGGGACAACACACCAAGAAATACAAAGTGGGAGGACACAGGGGGATGGCTGACAGCTATGGCTACATAGATAAAGCCCCACATAGACCCACAGACCAAGGCTCCCCACCAGGCAGTGCCGTTGTGGTGCACCCAAGGAACAAGGAGCAGACCATGTCCACGGGCAACACATGACAGATGTTGCCTGCCTCACACACAGAACATGCAGGGTACACATGGATAACAGATTGTGACAGCCATGTGGAAGGAAAAATCACCATGCCCAAAACAAAAACAGTGCCACATGCACAGCCACAGACAGTGCAGGGAGAGCTGTTGTGAAACCAGCACCACAAGATAAGCCAGGATGGCATCCATCATGGTAAACTAGATAGTTAGTAGGTGCAGCACACGATGGCAGTCACACTGATTATAGTTACCCAAGAAAGAGACAGGCACAGGAATGCAACTAGAAAAAATATGCATTACATAAACATCACAGAAAACAATGTACAACTATGTACAAGAGAAAGAAAAATCAAAACGGGGGAAGGGACAGGAAAGGGTGAATAACAAGGGAAGAGAAGGATTAAGGGTTCAAAGCCTGGGCCTGCTTCTATGTAGGGAGCCTCTGCTCAAGGATGTCTGACATGTGCCTGGTCTCCTGGATTATGATGCCCTGCTGCTCAATAATGGTGCGCTGCTGGCACACAAGCCTCCGAAGAAGATCATGCCTGCCTTCCCCTTCTTTGGGCCACCTGGCCCACAGTGAGCTTAGATGTGTACTTATGGGGGAATGATGCACATTTAGGAATGGTGTGCTGACACTGTGGAGCAATGCAGAACTCAGGATGTGGCCCCAGGGAAGGACAGCATGTCCCAACCACCATGCCCATGTACCAAATAATGTAAACAGTGCACATACCACATGACCTGTGCTTGTATGCTGCAGCACAAAACCCCATGGTACACACGCTGATCCCATGCAGATGGCAAGGCCCTGAAGGCCATGGCCACCACCACCACAGATGGGGTGATGCCCCAAGCATGACTAATGTAGACCCTGTCACAGGACAGCTACACAACCCCCCCTGAGGTTAACAACAGACTGCCCCATAGCAATGACTAAACACTGTTGCAATGGACTGGGTGGGACTTGCTGCCCAATGGAACAGAAGGTAGAGCCAGGTGACCTTGCAACATCACAGCTGAAAACCACATAAACAATGGTCACATGTCAACAGACTGTGGCCCATATTGGCAAGCCACAGGGTTGAACAGCAAACAGTATGCAGGTGTCCCCATACCTCTGTCACAGTCACAGTCCCCAACCATGACACAAGTGTGATGTATGGACATGCAATAGCCACACTACTCCAGGGCAATGATGCACCACTGAGCCAGACACCAGCAGCAACCCCCCCCACAAAGACAATGGGTCAGTGGCCACAGTATGCAGCCCAGCCCTGACATGGTGGTACACTGAAACAGGGTAGTGCAACGAGACTGGTATGCATGTGTGATGCAGATGGCACACAACGCAGTGTCCACAGGGACCATGGCCAGGCCAGAGGCATCCCATGCAGTGTATGCATGCTGTGGGCAGACACCCAACCACATGAACCTGACAATACACCCACCCAGCAGCACACAGTCATGAGCACAACATACTACATGGCTGATGTACAATATATGTAGTGCAAACATGGCCACGACATATGTATGGGTGTTATGAAAAACAGCATGGGAGGAGCTGGCCACAAGCAATGGTACAATACAACTGTGGAATGGTAGTGGATACACCATGCAAAACACATGGAGAATGCATTGGGATAACAGCACCACATACACAGCCCAGAGGTGTTGACCGAACTGACCATGTGGACTGCAGGCACCATACACAGTCCAATGTGCAAGGAGGTAGTCATACACATGTCACCATGTCACAGACAGAGGGCCACCGAATGTCAGACAAACAACACCCAGGCTGCAGCTGCAGCAGTGCAGGACAGTGGCACCAAGAAGGGCATGTTCCTGCATAGGAGTATGCGATGTGCAGAGGATAACTTACACATGATTCGGCCATGCAAGACACACCATGGCACAGCAGTACAGGACTATGAGAAGCCATGTACTGCCACAACACAGGTTCAAAGTCTGTGTTGGAAGGCTGGGCCGTGTCCAGGTGCACCGTACCACAGGCAGCAGAATGTGTGTGTGATCCCCACTCCAGCAGCACAGCACCATGGATACCCCATGGCCATGGGCCCCCGGGAGTGGTGACATGACTCACATATGTTTGCAGCCCAGTGCCATACATGGTACCAAAGATGCTCCAACCAGCAATGTAGGTAACACAAGTAGATCACATAGGAGCATACTCACCTGCGGCATCCTGCTGCCCATCACTGCTCTCTGTCCCTCTCTGTGTGTGGACTTGGGGCCTCTGGCTGCACCCTTGCTGTCCCGTGGTATTGTGATCTGCAGTAGAGGCAATGCGAAGTTAAATGTCGTCTGCAAAGTTCACGCAAAGTGCCAGAAATTCACGCTTAGCAAAATTCGCTGAGTTTTTTGAACACTCCAACACTTCGATTTGCGCAAAATTTTTGTTCAAAATTCGTCTTTTTTAATGCAAAGAGTGAATTTTGCAGATGGAGCGTGAAATTCAAGGGGGAAATTTTATGCTCTGCAGTGAAATCTGTGAAATTCATGGCCACAAATTCAGTGAAATCTGTGAATTATCACATGGAACAAATTTTACGGACTTTGCACACCTCTAGTCTGCAGAGTGAAGGGAATACCCCGGTGTCAGTTACAGCATGGAGAGCATGAGACCCCACTCCAACTGTGCCAGATAAGCACTGTGCAATTGCCAAACAGTGTACTGTGCCCACACCAACACTCATATGTCATGTGGGACATACGTGCACAGTAGGTGCAATGTACATGTGGCTACACAACCAGTGATGGACAACAATGACTCCAGTCACATGATGCCATCAATGCACGTCACATGTACGACCACAGACACGGGCATTGTGGACCACACACATGGGCACCACTGTACCCATAGTGTAGCACACAGTGCACTGCATAAGCCATACCCAACAGCATGAGAGGCTGCCTGCTCCCCCCCGCATACATGTACCCCCAAGTGTAACATGTACATGACTGCCCACACCCACTGACATGCAGAAGGCAAAGCTATGTGACAGGTATCCACTTACCTGGTGCTGGCACAGTGCTAGCATGCACCATGTGCTGGAACCACCCCAGCTACTGCCTCTCCCAGCGGTTGCAGGTCTATGTACCTGTGCCTGCATTGCTCCCCAGTGTGGTGAATCCCCATCAGCTAAGAAACATGGTGCACAATTGCTGCCCACACCTGTCTCCTGGGCCTGTCTCCCTCATGGACTTTGCCAAACAGTTGGTGTTCACATGCCATGACCAACTGGTTCACATTGGCCATTTCTGCCTCCCCCCACCTCCGATCCCTCTGGATTACAGCCCTCACATGCCTTCTGGATCACATGCCCACAAAATAGCTATTCCTGTGGCACCACCCTGTCACTTCTGCTGCTCTGAGCAGCTTAGGCCACAAAATGAAGTGCACATATGGTAGCACCATGCTAGTAGTGTACAGCACAGTGCAAAATAGTATAGCACCACACTAGCCCAGATTGCTACCACTGAGCATGCACGATCCTTGAGTGACCTCCACCGTGCTGATGTCATCGCGTATGCACTCTAGGAGTGGTGCTAGTGGCCAGTGGTAAACAGTGCTGCAGTGCAAAGAAATTTCCTGGCCCAATTGCGTTTGCTCAGCACTAAATTTTGCAATATTCTAAGGTGGTATGCAAATGAGCCTACTTAGGCAATCAGACTGCAAACCACCACATTAGCATCCCATTATGGCCTTATTTGCATGCCCGGCCAGGCTATTGTGCCTGAGCACCACCTGCTGAGCTTCCTGGAACTGCAGGCAGCAGTAAGAAAGCTTTGCTGATGAAGGCCTCAACATGTCCCAGGACACGACTTCCATAGGTGCAGGTAGGTGTCCCCTCGGTCATTACCCTGTTATATTGATCTATAACTATGTACTGTGTGTGTCATGCTACACTTTCATGGGGCCACAGTTCTTGTGAGGAGTATCACTGGGATGTCATGTAATAGGAACTGCAGAACATTTCAATCACAGATGCAGCAGGCCCAGTATGCAGGTGTGTATAGTCATAGCACAGCACTGTTGCTGTGCCGTACAACAGGTGTATGCTGTGACAGTGGCTGTGGATGTGAACATTGTGACACACATACAGATGTACGTGCACATCCACAGGTACGTAGTATGGTTACAGGGAAGGGCATCACACAGCACAGACATTCTGTTCACATGGATGTGCAGTCCCACCATCATGTGCATGTGTAGCCCATGCTATGCTGTGCATTACGTAGGGCACATTGTGCACTCTGCCATCTCCACCGGTCCATACAGCCACCACCAGGTACACTCTTGTTGGTGTGCAGACAACACAAGGGTCCTGGTGCTGCACTCACACTGCAGGGTGATACTTGTATCCCTGTTGCACATAAACACCATCCGGTGGCAGACACCACCAGTCAGACATGTGGAGAACATTGCTGGGCATGTTTGGCATGTGGGGTGGGTAATGACCCACATCCCTGTGATGCACGGCCATAGCCTATGGCACACTGTGACCCTTCAGTCATGTGTAGTGGCCTTCTCCCACACACAGAGAGACACACACACACACACACACACACACACATACAGACACTGGCAACTAATGTCCCCAAACAGGTGCCTCTGATGGAAGGGTGAGGCTGTGTTTGCACAAGTTCTCCAGGGAGGAGCTGAAGGCCCTGGCTGATGGGTACATGTCCAAAGAGCAGGCAATGCAAAGTTACAAGACTACAGATGCTGCTGTGACCAGATCACTGCAGAACTGAATGCTGTGGGTGAACAGGGACGCACAGTGAATGTGGTACACAAGCGGTGGCATGATATGTAGCAGAGGGCAAAGGAGGCAGCATGCCACTGTGCACTGAAGGACACAGGGGGAGGCCCACGGCCAACGGAGCTTGCAACAACTGACCCCATTATGGCAATGGTGGCATCAACAATCTGGTCTGCGGCCATGGTAGGTGTTGATGGCGGTGGCTGTGAAACACCACTGGAGTTACACCAGGCATGTGAGTACAGGGTTGTACACCACCATGGCATGCATGGTGCTTCATGGGTTTATGAGTTGCACTGCTTGTGTTGTAGCCCATGGCTGCCCTGGCCTGTGCACATGTGTGTGCATTGTGATGGCCTGAGTGCAGTTTAGCACAGTCTGGTGGTGTGGCCTAAGCAGAGCTGTACCATCAGCATGTGCCATAGTGACACAGCCATGGTGTACCCTGCATACACTGTCCCAATGCCACTGCACATCGCATTTTTATTGGCAGTGGGTATGCCTTGCATGCTACCATGTGTGTCACTGTGTGATGCACCTCTTACCTCCCTTTTGGTGGTTGTCTGCACCTGTTTGTAGTGTGTTGTGTAACACAGAAACAGACTTTGATGGCAGATAAGGACTGCTTGGCCCACCTAGTCTGCCCATTTCCCTACCTATTGGATAAGCTGCAGGTCCTAGTTAACCAACAGCCTACTTCTTCCTACCGCCCACCAAAATTGCCTTATGTCTGTCCCATGAATTCTTGAATTCCTCCACTGTTTTTGACCCCATGACGTCCTCAGGAAGGCCAGTCAATGCATCCACCACCCTATCTGTGAAAAAATACTTCCTCGCATTGCCCCTGAGCCATCCCCCCTCTATCTTAAAATTGTGTTCCCTTGTTCTTGCACATCACTATTCCTGAAGGATGCTACCCTCTTGGACTTTGTTGATTCCCTTGAGGTACTTGAAAGTTTCTATCATGTCCCCCCTCTCCCTCCTTTCCTCAGGGGTATACCTATTAAGCTCCTTTAGTCTCTCTTTGTATGGCTTCTGTTGCAGACCCTGCATCATTTTAGTTGCCCTCCTCTAGTTGCCCTCCTCTGGACTGCCTCCATCCTGTCTATGTCCTTTTCAGAGATGGGGTCTCCAGAACTGCAAACAGTACTCCAGATGGGGTAGCACCAACTGTCTGTACAGAGGGATAACAACTTAATGTTTTTTACTGGTGATGCCTCTCCCTGTGCATCCCAGTATCCCCCCAGCCATCCTTACTGTCTTCTCAAATTGCATGCACTTTGTGGGATCCACAGGCCGAACGTGGTTGTGTGTGCACCTTGACTGTGTGGGTATATGTGCTGTTGTCACCTATTTTTGGGCTTGCACTGTGCATCATTTGCAGCACCGGTGTAGTGTGCATGTGGCAGCACTGATATGGGGCCACTGTGTATGGTGCATCACACTTGCAGAGTTCTTCACTGTCCACAGTGCAAGGAAATGGCCTCGCAGCAGAGGAACAGTCAGAAAAGGGGGAGGAATTCCCATGAACATCTGGTGTGCGGAGGCTGCTGGCACAAGTGGCTGCTGAGGGGGTGTCCATGGCCACAGTATTTTGGATGGTTCTGTTGATGATGACAAAGTGGACATGTACATCCCCACTGGGGATTACCTTGATGCCTTTGCCGGTCTGTGGGGGTACTCCCTGTCAGAGATAGGACAAGGCTTGGAGGATCCATTGGGGGCTGACAGCAGTGGCCTCACAACAGCCTCCACACCATCACTTAACAGACACCAGGCACTTTTGATGTTGTCAGGGTCCAATGTGGTCTATGCCCCCAGTACTATGATTGCCACCACCAGCATCACAGCCACCACCTCAGGAACAGGATGCCTCTGAACCCAGCAGCTCCTACGCTCTGTGGTGGACTCACAGACCACCACACAGCTGGAACTGCAAGAATTCTGGATGGGGGGCTATGCATGCAGAACTTATGGGGGAAGAACAGGGTGCACAGGAGCATCAGGCACACTTCCTGAATGGCATCCACCAAATCTATGGTGGTTTCAATGTGGCTGTGAGACAGCTCACAGCCATGGTGAGAGAGGTTGGGATGGCTGGGCAGTGTTGTACCACCATCACATGCCATTGGCATGCTGATAGTGTCCCCCAGCATGCCTCCACACCACGGAGTGGCAGGTCAGGATCTGCCAGTACTGCTGCCATGCCATCATCTATGGGCACTCCGCAGAACACAGGGTGGGAATTTTCACTAGCTGCACCAAGCCTGCATCAGTGCCGGGGTCATCCCAGGGTCTCCCCTTCATCACAGTCATTGCCTATCAGCTCCTTGGCCTGCAGTACACCCCACCGCATTCACATGGTAGGGTGTCTGTGAAGGTCCTTTGTGGGAGATTGTGATGATTCCATGTGTGTGCCAAACCTTCTTACACCTTTAACCCACCTGCACCCCTCACATGCACCTCTATGTACATAGCCATTTCCAGCTGCATTCCCTGTGTGCTATGCTTTATGTTTTGTATTGTTACCATCCGGTCACTATTCTGTGTCTGACACTGTACTGTTTATACTGTAAATACACATTTTGACTCATGTCTGCTGTCCATGTTCTTTTCTGTCACCTACCTATCTATATCAGGGTTCCTCTGATATTAGACCTGTGCTCTTGGGTCCTTCTGGCCATCCGTGGGTCATGCCTATTGAGCTGCTCCACTATCCCCTGGACCTCTGGCTTGATGTCACTGCCTGCATGTTCCTCAGGTTCTGGGAGGTGTATTCCATGGTTTAGCGCCATGCTGTGCAACATAAAGCAGGCTAGAAATGTGCAGCATTCCTTCTGAGGATCATATCGTAGGGCACCACTGGAACGGTCCAGGCATCAGAATCTCATTTTCAACATGCTAATGACATGCTCGATAATATTCCGTGTCATTATGAGTGCCTCATTATACCTCTCCTTGGCCATATTAACTGGCCAGAGGACTGGAGATAGGAGTCAGGGTCTCAGGGAATAGGCACTGTTACCTGTGGAAACATTAACAGTGGTTAGATATATAGTGTATATATATATATATATATATATATATACTATATATATAAATATATATATATATATATATACTGTCACACACCCTGTCCAGTTTGCAGTCCGTACTGTTTCAGGCTTCCGGTGCACCTGTGCAGCCTACCCTCTCAACCCCTCACTACTTCCTTTGCGTGCTCTATTGTGGCAATGTCCAGCCATTGGGGGCACTGTAGTTGTGCCTGCTGCAGGTACTCACCAACAAGGTATCCACTGGATATCCTACTTTCCACAAATGCCTGGCACAGCTGGGACTGGTGCAACATGAAGGGGTCATGGGCACTGCCGGCGAACCATGCAAGGACATTGATGATATGCCCACTTGCATCACACACCATTTGGCAATTTATGGAGTGGTAACCCTTCCAGTTAAGGAAGGTGTCACCCACTTCATCAGGTGGTGCACAGATGTCAACGTGGGTGCAGTCAATGGCACCGAGTATTGCTGGTAGATGAGCAACCCAATAGAATTGCTGTATGGTTTCTCTGCGCTCCACTGCCATATTGGGGAATATGATAAATTCAGCAGAATATGGCAGCAGGGCATCTAGAAACTGGGTCACAAGGTGCGATGAAAACAGCCACCTTTTCTAGTTCTAAATCTAAGTGCATACTGTAGTATAACCAATTACCTTAACCAATTATCTTAGACTTGTTACTGCCTTCAGAAGTATCTAGAATGCATTTTAGTATTGAGGAAGACAGCTGCTTCTTTTAACTCCTAAGACAAGTAAAGAACGGTATCATTTGCTACTCCTTTCACTGTGCTTTTTTGGGAAAAAATATTTATATTGCGCTACAGTATGACTGGCAAACACATCCTGTAACTTTTAGCCCTGTAAATAGCAACTTTTCTGGTTTCAAATCTAAGTACAGTACATACTGTATTGCAGCCTCCAGCACTATGTCAAGCATAGTTTATTATATCAGAAGACAGTTGTTTCTTTAACCCCATTTCA
Source organism: Neoceratodus forsteri (assembly GCA_016271365.2). Classification (NCBI taxonomy): domain Eukaryota; kingdom Metazoa; phylum Chordata; order Ceratodontiformes; family Ceratodontidae; genus Neoceratodus; species Neoceratodus forsteri. Next base: position 155,351,807 of record JADMNL010000029.1, on the reverse strand, counting down.
CTCAAACACACATATGCACACCATCCTCAAGGCCATAACATTTGAAATAAATTCTGCAGCCTAATGTGTTATAAAGCAATAAAGAAACTGCTTGTTTATATCAGTCATAGAATCTTAAAATCATAGAAATTTGTCAGCAGAAAAGGACATAAACGGCCCATTGAGTCTGCCCCTTTCCTCACCACCAATTTCATGGACCCTCCCCTTCCCACCAACCAACCCCATAGGTCTGTCCCATGCACTCTTGAAACCCTCCACCATTTCAGTCCCCACCATCCTCTGGTAGTTTGTTCAAGGCCTCCACCACACTGTCTATGAAGAATCGCCCCCTCACATTTCCTCTGAATCTTCCTCCCTCCAATCTTAGGCATTGCTCTCTACTTTTAGCCACCTCCTTCCTTTTAAACAAGCTCCCCTCTTTCACCTTATTGATACCCATAACATACTTTAAAGTTTTAATCGTGTTCCCCTTATCCCTTCTGGTCTCCAGTGGGTACAGATCCAATTCCCTATAGCTCCACTCATATAGCTTCCCCAGCATACCTTTTACCACCTTGGTTGCCCTTCTCTGAACTCTCTCAATCCCATCTGTGTCCCTTCGTACATGTGGTCTCCAGAACTGGACACCGTACTCTACTGTAGGTGTGGCCTCACCATGACTTTGTAAAGAGCCATCAGAACCTCCCTTTTTCTGATTGTTATGCCCCTCCCAATGCATGCCAACATTTCATTCACCTTCCCCACAACTTTGCTATATTGGCTACCTACTTTAAGGTTGCTTGATATTATAATCTCCAAATCCCTTTCCTGCTATTTATTTATGATTTCCTCCCCCCCCCCTGAATGTAAGCTGCTCACGGGTTTTTGTGCCCCAAGTGTATCACCACACACTTATTTGCACTGAAATTCAGTTGCCAAGTTTCCAACCACCCCTCCAGAATCTTCAGGTCCCTCCTAAGGGCCTCCACCCCTGCAGGGTGTCCACCCTATTGCAGATCTTTGTATCATCTGCAAGGAGGTATAGCTTTCCTTCCAGCCCATCTGCTATATCACTGATGTAGATATTAAAAAGGAGGGGTCCCAGTACTGACCCTTGGGGCACCCAACTCATCAGCCCCCCCACCCTGGAGTGCCCCCTACTTACCATCATTCTCTGGCTTCTGCCCACCAACCAGTTTTCCACCCACCTAGTAATTTTCTGTCCTACCCCTAAGCTTTCCAGCTTATTTACTAGCTGTCATGGTTCAGTCTTGGTTATATACTGTATAACACAGTGAATTTAATTTTACAATGTGGAATTTGCTACCATGGTAAATGTAATCATTACATATTTACATTCAGCTGTTTAAGGATTAAAATAACATATTCATCAACATAGCCTCTTCTCCACTTCCACCACATAGCAACTGCATGATTTACATTATGATAGTATAGAAAGAATTATAGACTTTCTTTAAATATTTCTTAGCCAATATTTTGTATCCTGGATAGCACAAGGGAGTTGCTATAACTCATTCAGAACCAGAAGGAGAAGGGATCAGATCAGTTCCAGTACAATAGCTTCTTCTTGCTGTTTTTACATTGTTTCTTGTGGATTTTACTTGGTAGAAGGTTATTTCTTTTCTTTCTTACTACCTCTAAGGGGCTAGCAGGGTATTATTTTGGGGCTGTTGGAATTTTGAAACCTTTTTGGTGGCTATAAATGGGCTCATTTGTTTGATGTTTCATTGTCTAGCAGGCTGCATTTGTGGAGGTCTATTTCTTGTGATTAAAAACCTATTTTGTGTGATTTAATTGGGGCTGTTTCTTTGAATTGGAGACCTATATCTTTCAATTTCAAGCCTATTTTGATGTGTTGTTGGTGAGGCTGCTTGAATTGGAGACCTGTTTCTTTAGGTAGCAAACCTATTTTTTGGGCTTTGAGTGGAATTGTGATTCCTTTTTGCTGGCTTCACTAGCTGCAAAGTTTAGTGCATAGTAGGGGAAGGGTGCTAATGGTCTGACCAGGGGTCTCAGGTACCTGATTGTTTCTGGAAGGCACGGGCTGGTCCCACCCTCCCATCCCTCACCCCACCACCCCAAGTCTGTGATTTCCTTTATACCAGGGGTTCTGACATCACTTCCTCAAATGGGCAAAGGACATGCACCTGTAATAGCAGAAGCAGACATCCAGGAAAGGAAAAACAGTGAGTGAAGAGGTGATTGCAATCTCAGTAGAAGGGAAGTAACTGCAAATCAAGGAGCTTTCATTGTTACTTCTTTGCGTTGCTATTTGCATTGTGGAAAGGAGGAGTAGGAGTTTGAAGTAGGTTGTGCAATAGTTACTTAAAGTTTCTTTTTGGGTGTGGATAGGAAGGATAGGAATGTAAAAAGCAGTTGCCCAGTCTATCTAAATGTGAACAACGAAGGGGGTAAGGGAAATTAAGAAAAGAATGTTTTGCACTGATAGAGGGAGGAGAGGGGAGACTTGAAGGAGTGTTTGGTATCCTTCATCTGAAAGGGTGAGGGGTTGCTAGTGGGCAACAAGAGCAATGGGTAGGGTGGTAGGCTGCAACAACTGTGGTGCACCAATCTTTCTAAAAATTGCCTGGAGGGTGGGGGGATGTTTAGTGTGCAACCACATAGAGAAACTTAGAAAGGAGATTGAGGGTCTGCAGGAGGAACTAAGACAGGCAAGGCAGACTGGAGGTGGGTTTAGCCCAATACTGGAGGGAGGGAGGAGAGGAGTTGAGGGAGGGCAATTTGAGCCAACAGTGGTGAGAAGAAGGTCAGAAGAAGGGAAGCAGAGACAAAGGGGCCCAGGCCAGGAAGAACAATTGCTGGGGAAACCAGGCCAGGAGACAAAAGACAAACAGAAGGAGGAGACTGGGACTTGTGAGGGGAGGAGAAGAAGTGGCAACAGTCATGGAGTGGAAAGAAGGGAACAGGTTACTATGAAGAGAGAGGGAGCGGGCATTTGTGAAGGGTCTTCAGAAAATAGTTTTGCACTGCTAGAGGGGAAGAAGAAGGAGGGAAGTGATGCAATTGGAGGAGTAATTGATAAATGCCTGGACCAAACCAGAGTGGGGGGAAATTCTGCTGGGAGAATTGCAACAGGGGAAAAAGAGGGAAATAACGTGCAGGAGGAAGAAGAGGAGCCAGGAATGAAATATTTATTTATTTGGTTTAGATTTTGTTGACATGGTAAGCCCACTGGGCCTAGAAGTCCCTTTTTCAGGGGCGACCGAAGGTGGGGTTACAGATGGTAAGCAACTGAGATGGAACCAGATTAAGCTGTTGATGGAATTTTTAGTGAATGAGGGAAATTTGGCCAGGACACCGGGGAAATTCCCCTATTCGCTGCTGGGGAAATTGCTGGCCATCTTCCAAGATGGCCGCTTTGGTGAGAGATGGAGAGGCTGGTGGAGCTGCTGAGACAGGATGGCTAGCCTCACCTTCTGTCTCTCCCTTGCATGAGGCTGTTCTGATGCATGATGTGGTTGATGCTGATGATGCAATGGAAACTAGCTCTCTTGAATGACAGATGGCTGGACATGCTGGAGTGGTTTGTTGTGATTAACCTATGGTTAACGCAGGTTCTACCTGTGATGATTCGGGGCAGGATTCTGACTCCCATTCTGATGGAGTGGAGGTTCTACATGGTTCTAACGCTCCACCTGGTGACACTGTTGCCCTTCAGAAATTGCTTGAGCAGGAAGAACGCCAGTTTTGGATTCACAAAATTAAGTTAGAAAGACAGATTCAACAGTTAACGTCTGCCTGCAAACCTGGGGTTGTTGTTTCTCTGCAACCTTGCACAAACGTTCGAGACTCACAGCTGCCTGTCATGGCTTCTGCAATCCAGAACGCGAACAGTTCCTCTTCAGCAGCTGTGCATACTGCTCCTGACAATTTGCCTGTGAGAACTATTATTTCTTATACACCTCCTGCCCCCATCCTGTGTTCAACTCCTGAGAAACGCTATGATGCTACTGTCTCCGACTGGTCGGTAGAACAGGCCCTGGAAGGAGCAGAGTGGGAGCACACTGACTTGACTCTGGAATGGAAGTCAGGAACCTCCCCAATTTGCATGCCTGTTGCTGCTGACTTTCCTGCTTTGCCTAGCCACTATGTGAAACCCTCTGATAAGAGTGTGCAGTGTTGTGACCCTTTGGCTCTGTCTAAAGAATTGGACTTGACATAAAACCCTATTTTGAGACTTCTGACTCCCCTTAATCCTGATGGGGAGACGGCTGACCCCCCTGAGGCTCCTCTGAATGTTAGAAAGGAGGCTCCCAAGAAACCCTTTGCATCTCTCTCTCTTTAAACAGCCCATTTTGCCAGTGAAACAGCACAGTGCAGTGCGTCTTTCTTACATTGGTGTTTACCTGACCCCTCTGATCATTTTTATGTAGCTAGAACTTTGCTGAAGGACTCTTTCAAGTTCTTTTTGCATGAGATTTATTCCCTTATTCACGTTTTGGGCGAATCAGTCTTTGACGTGAGTTTCAAGACTTCTGCTGGTCTGGACAGATTCTGGTCAAGATATAATACCTTGAAATGTACTGCCCTTTGGGCTCCCTTTCTTGTGATTCCACTGACCAAGCCTGTCTACAAATCCGTGACTATTCTCTTCCGCAGTGAGGGGGTTCAAAAGGCAGATGTGGAATATTGGCTGAAGAAGCAGTGTACTGTCCTGGTAGCTCTGAGGCTATTTTTGATTCTGAGAACATTTGGACTGGGGGTGGAGGGTGAAAGTTTTGTTACATTCCTCTGATGATGGTCTCATTAACCTGCCTAATTCTTTCTTTTTAGGTCGTGATCGTGGGGTGTTATTTTATTTTGGACAGCCAAAAGCCTGTTACCGTTGTGGTGTCACTACTCATCTGAGTAATGCTTGTGACAAACTGAAATGTACCACCTGTGGGGATTTGGGACATGTCAGCTCCTCTTGTTTAAATGAAACTAAATGTAATTTGTGCGATACGGTTGGCCACACCTTCCAGAATTGTACCTGGGCCTGGCACAATAGGGTAGAACATGCTAGTGAAGATCAGCTTAAACTGATTACTTTAGCGCAAAAGATAAAGATTAAAGGTGGACTGTTGCCTGATCCCCCCCTTTTGACCAGCAAGGTACTCTCCCCCCCTCCTCTCGCTGTGGTTATACAGCCTCCTATAGAACCAGCTGATACTCTTACTGCTCCCCTATTTTGCCTCTTGTTGGATCGACAGATTCTCACCCTCTTGACATACCCCCTCCTGTGAGGCCTACCCAGGAGTCCCTATGGTGCTCTGCCCATACCAGACAGACTCCCCCCCCCAGAAAAAAACATTAGGACTGATGATCTTTCCACTCATAACAGGTATGAAATCCTTACTGAGGACCTCGCAGGCTCTGATGTGGATACTGATTCCTCCTCTGTGGCCTCCTCTCATACTGCTAGTGCCACATATTCTGAGAAACCTCAAGGAGGGACAGGACAACACAAGCTTAAGGCTAAGGTGAAAATGAAAGGGAGGGTGACATCAGATAAAAAGAAAACTTGAGGTTTGAGCAGTTGCCTTGATTTTTTTTCTCTCTCTCTCTATTTTGCCCTTCTCATGGGTGACCTTCTGCTTTGTTATACTCTCAACACTAATAGTATCAAGAGGGTGGCACGCAGACAGTGGGTCTTTTCTCTTTTACAGGACTGTGAGGAAGGTTTATTTTTCCTACAGGATGTCTGCCTGCATACCTCTCATGAGATCTGCCAGGCTCAATGAGGTTGGTTTTTTGGACCTTCTTTCTGGTCTATTGGCCAGGAGAGGAGTCTTGGGATGGGGGACTGTGGTTTGTCTTCCCAATTTTCGGGTGAATAAGCTTTATGATATTGTTCCTGGCAGGTTATTAATTTTAGATGTTGTCATTTCTCAATCTCAATTTTGACTGATTAACTATTATGCCCCCCAAACTATGGCTTTACAGACTGAACTTTTGAGTCTTATACAACCCTACTTGCACACCTCTAAATCAGTGATCTTTGCTGGTGACTTTAATTGTGGTTTAAGCCTCCAGGATAAAAGTAGTTTTTGTCGAACGTCTAAACTATTTTGTGACTCACTTTTGCTGTCCCAATTGATTCAACTTGCGAGATTAAAGGATAGCTTTTTGACCACACTGCCCTTCACTCTCCCACTTTTCAGAAAGGATACTTAGCTACGCGTATTGACTTTATTTTTCTTTCACAATTTTTGCTCATTCAAGCCGTACAGGTCTGACCAATAGAATTTTTGTACCGTAATATGGTTGTAGTTAATATTGGGTACTCTGCTACCATATCCCGTGGACCTGGGTCGTGGAAATGTATTACTTCTCTGTTATTGGAGGAGACCTTTCAGGCTGAGTTGCAAGCTTATTTTTTGGCCCACAAATCTGTGGTGATTTGCTATTCTGATATTAGAAGCTGGTGGGGTGATACAAAGCAGGGTTTGAGATGTTTATGTCAACAATATAGTCATTGTAGATCCTGCAGTAGTTTTTTGGTTTATTTACAACAGCGTAAACAGCTGCAAAATTTATTGACTTTGGCCCACATGACAGCTCAAGATTTGAGTGCTCACATTTTGTACTTACTTTCTCGTATAGCATTGTTTCATACACAAAAATCAAAGCAACTGTATTTCCAACATAAATTTGGGACTCGGGGGACTGCTGATGAGGTTTGCCCCATCCAACAAAATGAGTATAGAATTGGGAAGAAAGAAATGGTTGCATTATCTGGGCCAGCGGGTGAATTATTTCAGACCATAAAGGACATTCTACAGGCAGTCGGTGACTATTCCACTCAGCTATTTTCTTTCCTTCCTGTTGACACCTCTCAGTTTTCTTCCTATTTATCTGATCCTACTGTCTCAGTACATATTACTCAGTCCATGGACTTAACTGTTTCTGCACAAGAAGTCCAACAGGCTGTTGGTCTTAAAAACCAATACTACCCCTGGACCTGATGGCCTTTCTGGTGAAGTCTATAAGCTTTTCGAAGATTTTTTTCCGATGAATTGGCATTACTCTTCACTAGTTTTGTTACTGATGGCAACATTCATTTAGATTTCACTAAAAGGACTTTGATTTTTCTTTATAAATCAGGTGACAATCTGGACTTGCAGAATTGGAGACCGATCTGTATGTTGAATACGGATTGCAAACTCTATGCTAAAATTTTAACCAACAGGCTGTTGCCATTGGCTGAACTTGTCGTCACTTCGGCACACTCTTGTTCTGTTCCTAACAGGAGAATTGTGAATCATTCGATCCTACTTCGTGAGGTAATGGAACGCAATCTGCATCATCCCATGTCCGGCCTCTGGACCAATGCAAGGCATTTGATTCGATTAACCATGACTTTCTTTGAGCAGTTTTACATTTTTACGGTGTCTCTGACACCGTTTTATTTGGTATTCAGGCCTTATATCATACGGCCACTGTGGCTCCTATTGTTAATGGGTGGATGGGGGCTCTGGTTCCGATCCGTAGAGGGGTGCGTCAAGGCTGCCCCCTCAGCCCCTTATTGTATATGTTTTTTGTTGATCTTCTTTTACAGAAGATTAGTTCTTTTGGACAGATTCATCCTCTTTTGGATGGCTGTCTGATGGTCCCTTTTTCCGCTATTGCTTATGCGGATGACATGACTTTACTGCTGGCTGATGAGGTTTCTCTCACTCATACTTTGGGTCTTATCACTGATTATGGAGCTCTCTTTCTAGAGCAACCCTTAATAGAGCTAAATGTGATGGTTTTGCTTTAGGTCCAAGCTTACCTTATCTAAGACATGTTGATGGCATTTCTATCTCACACCAGCCACTTAAAATTTTGGGCATTACTTGTGGTACCCCTGATATGGATGTGGTTAATTGGGAAGAAAAACTCATCCTGGGGAAACAGAAAGTAGCTCTCTGGAACACTTGGAAATTTTGTAAAAAAAGAGGGTTTATTTGATTAAAATGTTTCTACTCCCTATTTTTTTATATATCATTTCAGTGCTTCCTGTCCCGAGAAGGCTGGAAACCACATTGGGATTTTTTTCTCAAGCCTTGTGGGAAGCCATTTGAACCCCATAAAATGAAACATCACTTATCTACCTTTTGCATCTGGTGGTTTAAAGATGGTTAATCCTTTGTTATTTTTTAGTAGTATTTTCTTGAAGGATAATATCAGGCCCTTATTGGTTAACACGCAGAAGGGGTGGGAGCCTTGGCTACCAGCTGCTTCCAGTCTTTGGTTCCACTCATGGGAAACCCAGAGTCCTTGACTGAATAGGAAGACCACAGGGACCTCAGTGCATGTTAAGGATGAGTTTTTTCATTTGAAACAATTGCATGTTTCTTCATGCATGCTGATTTCTCTAATTCATAAAACTTTATATGACACTATCTTGCTGGACTTATGTGCTGTACCTGCTCCATTCAAAAAATACCCAATCCATTATCTCAGTTCACTTCAAAATTTGGTTAAAAATGTTCGTGTCCCTGCCCGTATGTGGGACGTTCATTGGCTATTTTGTCATGAACATCTCCCTGTCAAAGCGAATCAGAAGCATAAGTCCATGCAGGAGCGTCTCTGTAGTCGTCCTGCCTGTATTAATGTAGAAGAAACTATGATCCATTTGTTTTTTGATTGTTCTTTTATTCAGAATTGCTGAGTGCTTTTATCTCAGTTTTGGGGGATGGGTCCTTTGCAGTCAGTTACCTACCAGAATTTGATATATAGTTTCCTTCCTGGGCCCTGGACTCGATGGAATTTGAACACTCTATGTCTTCTATTTACAGTTATTAAGTGGAACACATGGATGGCACGTTGTCTGTTTACGTTGCAACAGAAAGAATCTAGCCATATTGAATTAGCACATAAAATCACTAAGAAACATAGAAACATAGAATCTGATGGCAAATAAGGACCGCATGGCCCACCTAGTCTGCCCATTTCCCTACCTAACTGATAAGCTGCAGATCCTAGTTAACCAACAACCTACTTCCCCCTACCCCCCTACTAAAATTGCCTTATGTCTGTCCCATGCATTCTTGAATTCCCCCACTGTTTTTGACTCTATGACCTCCTCAGGAAGGCAGTTCCATGTATCCACAACCCTCTCTGTGAAGAAATACTTCCTCACATTACCTCTGAGCCGTCCCACCTCTATCTTCAAATTGTGCCCCCTTGTTCTTGCACATCTCTTTTTCTGAAAGATGCTACTCTCATGGACTTTGTTGATTCCCTTGAAGTATTTGAAAGTTTCTATCACTAAGGATTTGCATTCTGTTTATTTGCAGGAACAGCAAACTGTTTCCTGAGCTCAGCTGCAGGCTCTGTGGAAAAATTTGCCATGGATTGCTAATTTTGGAATTGATGTTCATTGATTGCTCCTTTTTTTTTCTTTTGGAAATTCACTTTTTGATGCTTTTTCCTTTTGCTTATATTTTAGATTGTTGAGATGTCTCATTTTTTTTGTGTTTCTGTTATGCCTGAGTTCTTTCTTTGGATGTTTTTGATTTCTTATGTGCTTCTGTATCAATGTTCTTGCCTAATAAACATCCCAATACTCTTTTCATATAGGGGGAAGGGGTACTTCCTTTTTAGTTTGGGGTTATGTACAATCTATGGGTTTTTTTGGGTTGTTGTTTTCTGGTTGAAGTCTGTTGTAATACTCATTTAGGTTGTCCTTTAGGTGAGGAAATTTTGTTTTTGAGTACACTTACTTCTACGTATGATGTAATAATTATTTTTGTTTTTCTGGTTTTGTGTGATGAAACACTGTTTGGTTTGTATCTTATTTTATGCTCTAATAAAAAATTCCCCTACTCTTTTCAATAAGTGCCATGTGGTCTTTAACATCCACCTGAACTACCACCAATCCAGGAGATGGGACATCGGTTTAACATCTCATTTGAAAGACAGCATCTCAGAAGTGCAGCACCCCTCTCATGCTGCACTACAGTGTCAGTATTGGGATATTAACTCAAGTGCCAGATGTGGGAACTGAGCCCACAGCCCTCTGATCTCCTGGCCTCAGAGGCAAGTGTGCTAACTATTGAGCCACTGACACTGTGGAGATGGAGATAAATGGAAGCAAGCCGGGAGTAAGGGGGTGGAATCTTAGTGCTGGGGGACTCAATACTAAGAGGAGTCAGATGGGGTAGCAAGGGGGAGAGGCATAGTTGCATTTGGATGGAGATCATGCCAGGAATGACAGTGGAAATGGTGGGACAATCTGTTCTGAAATATGCTAGAAGGGGTAGGGACAAGCCTCATTTAATTATACATCTCAGGATGAATGACGTGGATGACAAGACTGTAGATGTAGTCCAGAGGAGGTTTGAGGAACTAGGACAATTATGTGAGGGGCAGAAAGATCAGTAACTTTTTCAGAGATACTTCCAGTGCCCAAGGCAAGCACAACAAGAAAGCTGAGAATAGAGGAATTTAATAGATGGCTAAGAACCTGGTGTTATGCTAAAGGGTATGGGCTGTTAGGGGGTGGGGAGGGACCTGGGAGGACAGTAGTCTCAATGCCAAGGACAGACTACACTTGAGTGAGGAGGGGAAAGAAAGTGTTGAAACAGAGGATGGAGGAGTACATAGAGGAGGAAGGGAATTTAAACTAGGAGCGGGGGGGGTGGCAAGTGGGCAAGAGACATGCAGAGACCACAGGTTGGGAAACCATATGAACTTACTCCCCATAACAGTGACAAAGGACAAATGGCAAGTACTATTGATGATGCTAGGAAAGGAGGGCAAGATGGTAGGGGGAAGGGTGGAAGGTGGTTACCCTAAATGCTAGGAGCTTTGGGAGGAAAACTGCAGAGTTACAGGTGCTCATGGCAGAGGGAGAGGTGGACATTGCAGCCATAACAGAAACATGAGCCACCCAATACAATGACTGGGACCTGTCTGTTCCAGGGTACAGGTTATTCCATAGGGACAGGGTGATTGGGAAAGGAGGGGGTGGCACTATATGTGAAGGAAGGACTGAAGTGTGTAAGGGAGGAAGGGGAGGAGGGTAGTACAGAGTCACTTTGGATGCAAATCCAGGATTTCAAGAATAGGATTCTCAGAATGGGAGTGGTGTACAGGCCACCATCTCAGATGGAGGAGTTAGACAGGTTACTAGTGGGACAGATCAGGAGGACCTGTGAGAAGGGCAGTATGGTGATTGTGGGGGACTTCAACATGCCAAGTGTTGACTGGAGTACCCCAACAACCAGGAACAGAAGGGAGCAGGTACTGCTGAATGCCTTCCAGGACAGCTTCCTGATACAAATGGTCAGTGAACCAACCAAATTAGGGAATACCCTTGACCTTGTGCTGGCAAATGTGGACTTTGTGAGAGAACTTACGGTGGAAGAACCACTGTCAGGGACTGACCACCACTCAGTATGGCTCACATTGAATATGGGCAAGGAAGGAGTGGAATCTGGCACAAGAGTGCTGGACTTCAGGAGGGATGACTTTGGGAGGATGGGGGAAGTGGCAAAAGGGTACCTGGCCAGAATTCAACCTAGTATGGGCACTAACCAGAGGTGGGAGCTCATAAAGCTGGGGATAGTGGAGGCAACCAAAACTAGCTGCAAGGCCCGCCCCAGAGCAAGAAGGCTAGGGTTAAGAAACTGAGCCGGTTGAGCAAGGAGGTCATGGAAAAGGTAAGAAGGAAAAGAGCTGCCTTTAGGAGGTACAAGAAAACAGGGAGGCGGGAGGACAGGGAGGAGTACTTGATGGAATTGAAGGAGGTGACACGGGCAGTAAGGGGAGCCAAGGCATCAACAGAGCTCAGGCTGGCACAAATCATTAAGAAGGGGGAGAAGGACGTCTTTAGGTACATCAGGGAGAAAAGGAGCTGTAAGTACCACATAGTAAGGATTAGGAAGGAGGGGGGGTTGGGTGGAAGCAGGGTACGATAAGGCAGAAGCACTAAATGATTACTTCTGCTCTGTATTTACTAAGGAGAAGAGAGGGGTGATACTCAAGGTGGGAGAAATGGCAGAAATAGGGGGAGGGGTGACAGATGGGGAAATCATGGTGGGCAGAGTTTGGGAGGGTTTGAAGGCACTGAGGGTGGACAAGGCGCCAGGCCCAGATGGCATCCACCCCAGGGTACTGAAGGAGCTATTTAATGCCTCACTACACTCAGGGTGTGTACCTCAGGACTGGAGGATGGCTCATAGTGTGCCCCTCCACAAGAGTGGCCCCAAACATGAACCAGGGAACCACAGACTGGTGAGCCTCACATCCATCGTGGGTAAGCTAATGGAGACTATCCTGAAGGAGAGGCTGGTGGCCTTCCCAGAGGCCAAAGGCCTACAGGACAGCAGACAGCTGTCTTCATATGTGGCAGATCCTGCCAAACCAACCTGCTGGCATTCTATGACTGGGTAACTAGGCAACTGGATGGAGCCATGCAGTGGATGTCCTGTATCTGGACTTCAGTAAGGCATTCCACTCGGTGCCACATGGGAGGCTGAGAAGTAAGTTAGAAGGCACAGGGGTGGGTGCAAAGCTGGTGAGATGGGTAGGAAACTGGCTTCAGGGAAGGCAACAGAGGGTGGTGGTGGGTTGGGAGCTCTCACACCCAAAGGTAGTGACAAGCGGTGTTCCACAGGGTTCGGTGTTGGGGCCAGTGTTGTTTAGGATATTCATTGCAGACATATCATTGGACAGCAAGAGCAAGATCAGTCTGTTTCCTGATGATACCAAGATGAGAGCAGTGGTGGATGACCCACACGGTTGGCAGGGGTTGCAGGATGATCTGGAAAAGTTTGAAACCTGGTCAGACACCTGGCAACTGGGCTTTAATGCCAAAAAGTGCAAGGTGCTGCATTTTGGGATGAAGAACCCATGGAGGAGTTACCAGTTGGGGGGAGTGCAGCTGGCACAGACAGAGGAGGAAGAGGAGGAGAAGGATCTGGGGTGCTCATTACAGGGTCAATGAATAACTCAGCACAATGTAGGAAGGCAGCTGCAAAGGCCAACAAAATTCTGGGTTGCATTGCAAGGGGTATATCCTCGAGGAGGGAGGAGGTGATTCTGCCACTGTATAGGTCATTAGACCACACCTGGAGTACTGCGTGCAGTACTGGTGCCCATATCTGAAGAGGGACATTAAGTTACTGGAGGGGGTGCAGCGCAGGGTGACAAAGATGATCAAGGGGCTGGGGGACTTATCATATGAGAGGAGGCTGAGGGAGTTGAACATGTACTCACTGGAGGACAGGAGGGATGGGGGGGCATGATTGAAACCTTTAAGTACATGAAAGGAATAAACAAGCCAGGTACAGAGGGGCTGTTCAAAGTAAGGGAGGGGAAGGACACCAGGGGCCATGATAAGAAAGTGGAGAGAGGAAGGTTCAGGAGGGAGATGAGGAGACACTTTTTTACAGAGAGGGTGGTAGCTGGGTGGAATGCGTTACCTGCAGAAATGATATCCAGTAGAACAGTGGACTGCTTCAAAAGGGGATGGGACAGGATGGGGGGGTCAATGGAGGTGAAGGGTGGAATGGAGGGGCAGCTGCAGAATAAGGGGGCTAGCTGTAAATTTGAGTAGACTTGATAGACCTCTAGGCCTTTATCTGCTGGCAAATTTCATATGTTCGTATTCTCATAGGGATCTTTATTTTGCAAATTTTTGCATTGTATTTAGTCAGGATATCCCAGATTAGATGCAATATCTTGATTTCAGTGCGGTTATTATTTTACCTATTTTTGCAGTGTATTTATCAAGGGCAGCCTGGTCCAGATGCAAATATTGTATTTAGTGTATTCTGATTGTAACCCCCACCCCTGCCTTTTTGCAAATGATAGGTGGTATGCTGTTTGAATCTGACAGCAGTACCAGGTGGGGAATGGGTTCGGGAAGGAATAGGTTACTCGGCACAAGGGCTAGGTTTGGCTACTCTGCACAGGGACACCCAAGTAAATCCAAACACAGGAAGCAATAACTGTAATGTCCAATACCAGGAATGGGATTCTAAAGTGTGGCTTTATTCACATCCAAGTAGAACAAACAAAGCATAGACGGATCCACATGGGGCTACACTTCTGGTAATGTAGATTAAAAAGAATCAGAACACTTCCTCAACACTTCAGCCCTCAGGCTCTGAACCCACCAGACACACAGCCTGGACTTGCATGCTGCTTTGGGTACACAGCCCAAACTTGTACACTATTCTGGGATTTCTCTGGCTTGACTCCCCTGCCGGCCACTCGAACACCTTCCATTTGTCATGCAAACATTTTCGGGTGGCTTCCTAAACCATCTAAGAGCCTTCAACTCCATTAGGGAAACTTCCTTTTAATCCCACGTCTGGGTACTTTCCTCAGGCACTGGCCAAGTACCTGAGAGAAAGTAAAGGTACCACAGAGCAAATCAGTAGAGGTGAATTTGGTTACTACTGATGGGAGGTCTCCCAACTCTCACTTCCACAATTCATACCCAGCCATTTCTCTGGACCTTAAACATCTCTTTGGGTAAAGCTTGGCAATGTAGATTAAAGGGTAAATGCCTGTTGCATTTCCTCTACTTGTCTTTGCTTTCCCATTGTGCTAGACTTGAACATACTTAAACATCTCTTTCTGTAAAGCTTGGCAATGTAGATTAACAGGTAAATGCATGTCACAGTTCCTCTACTTGTCTTTGCTTTCCCATTGTTTTGGACTTGAACATACTTTTACTTGGCTTAGCCCATTACTCTAGGCCTCCAACTTATTAAGCAGTCCAATCCCCACTTTACTTTACTCTTCGTGCTGGACTTGAACATACTTTTACTTGACTTAGCCCATTACTCTAGACCTCTCACTTAAGCAGTCCAATCCCCACTTTACAACAGTTCAGGTGAAAACATAGGCCCTATGTCAGAGCAGACTCAGCCTTTGGTTGCAGGTGCCCCACAGGTGATTCCTCAAAGGAATTTATTTCCCAAAGCTTCTGGTGCCGCAGCACAACTTGAAATAAGGCAGCTTCTTCCCTAGCTGGAACCAGGAGGGTTACCCCTGGAATGACAGGCAAACCATTCCACCCCATCCCCTCAGGGATGGGACACAGGGACCAGTAACAGCGGTCTCCACCACTTCACAAACAGCTTACTGTGTTCCTCTTTTGGTGGAAACACACACCTCCCCTTACAGTAGCTCTATATCAGAGCTTTAGGCTCAGGGAGCCTGCCCACAGACTGCTGTGCTGCTCCTCTCTTCAAGACTGCACACAGACTACTGTTCAAAAACTCCCCAACATTCTATCCTAACCTTCAACTGCAGATTCCAGTGTAGCCCATGCAGCTGCGAGAGTTACATACTAACATACTAAAATGCCAGCAGAATAGGCCTAACGGTCTTTCGTGTATGCTCATTTGGTCAGCCCCCACCCTGGGAGCTGACCTTGTTGCCCCCCTCGCCTTCTCTGGCTTCTCCCTTCCCAGTTCCAGATATTCTCACTGCATTGGATTTTGCTTCCAGAACCCTTCCCCTGTACCTGTCGCACCCCCTCTTGAACCCCTCCACCGTGTCTGCCTCCACCATCCCCCTAGGCAGCGCATTCCATGGCTCCACCACCCTCTCAGTGAAGTAGCACCTCCTCCTTTCTCCCTTAAATCTTCCCCCCTCCAGCTTCCACCCATGCCCTCTAGTGCCCCCTCCTCCTTCTTTCGAAGCACCCTGACTGTTCTTCCCTTATTTACCCCTTTCATGTACCTGAAGACCTCTATCATGTCCCCCCGGTCCCTTCTCTCTTCCAATGTGTACATATTTAGCTCTTCGAGCCTCTCCTCATAGGTTCTGTACCCCAAGCCCCAAATAATTTTGGTTGCCCTCCTCTGGACCCTCTCCAGGAGTTTAATGTCCCTCTTTAAGTGTGGCCTCCAAAACTGCACGAGTACTCGATGTGCGGCCTCAACAAGCAGTTATACAGAGGGAGTATCACTTCCCTCCTTCTGGAGGTGATCCCCCTAGTGATGCATCCCAGAATCCTGTTGGTCTTGGCTGCTGCCCTCCTACAAGTCTCAGAGTTGTTCATCTTGACATCCACCACCACCCCCAGGTCCCTCTCAGCCATAAAGACTCGTAGCATCCCCCCCCCCAGGGTGTACACTTGGCCCGGGTTTCTGGCCCCCAGGTGCAGTATGTTGCATTCCCTGCATTGAACCTCAGCTTCCACTTTCTAGACCATCTTTCCAGAGCCTCCAGGTCCCCCTGTAGGGCCACCCTCCCCTCCTCCCCATCCACCACCGCCCCCAGTTTTGAGTCATCTGCAAAGAGACTCATCTCATTCCTGATACCTCTCCTTATGTCAGAGACATAGGCATTGAACAGTAGGGGCCCAAGGACTGATCCCTGTGGGACCCCACTAATGACCCTCCTTGGGGTAAGACTATCCCGCCAACTACGACCCTCTGGGTCCGGTCCTGGAGCCAATTGCCTATCCATCTGATTATCTGGTTCCCCACCCCCATTTCTCCCAGCTTATCCAACAAGCCCATGTGAGGAACAGAGTCAAATGCCTTGCTGAAGTCTAGAAAGCGGACGTCCACTGGTCTACCCAGGTCCAAGGCACTCGTCACCCAGTCATAGAACTCCACAAAGTTTGTCTGACATGATTTCCCCCAGAATGAATCCATGCTGTCTATCGTCCAGGCACCCTGACTTTTCCAGGTCCCCCCGTAGCCTCTCCTTGACAATGCCCTCCATCACCTTGCCCACCACTGATGTCAGGCTGACAGGCCTGTAGTCCCCTGCCACCTCCCTTGATCCCCCCTTGTGGATAGGCACTATATGCACCACCTTCCAGTCCTTGGGCACCCACCCTGTCCTCAGAGAGATGGTGAAAAGCTCTGCCAGGGGTTTTGCCAGGACATCCTCAAGTTTCTTCAGCACTCTGGGATGTAATTTATCCAGCCCCAGTGCTTTCTCTGTCTTAAGGGACCTGAGGGCTTCCCTCACTCTCTCTGCAGTGATTTCCACTTCTGCTACCTCTTCTCCCTGCTTAGCCTTCCCCCCTCCTACCAGTGATGCCTCTCTCTCTCCCCAGACCCACCAATCGGTAAGGGTCCCCCCCTCAGTATCTATGGTGATGTCATCCCTCAGTCTCTGCTGAGACTGAGCACAGAATGAGACAGTGTGAAATCCATTTAACTGAAGTTTCACTAGCTGCCTTCCCTGCCTACCACTAGGTCTTACTGGGATTCTAGTAACCCCGGGTAACGGGGGGGGGTTACATGATTTTATGTAATACAGCATACAAATGTGTAGATATAGTACCCCACTGAAAATAAGATGTCACATCTGTGAACTATCCAGGCCAATTATATAGCAATCAGCAAGTATATACTGCACTAGGAAAACACATTGTAAAACTGTGTAAAAGGAAGACCACATTGAAACTGCCTCACAGCACATTTGTGTTGTGTTTCTACATTAGGAACATGATAATTGCAGAGCCAATAGGGCTGCAGGAGTGGAATCTGGCATAAAAATATTGCATTTATTTTTTAAATATTTTTACACCAAATTTTCAACACAGCCTTGTGATGACCCTGCCTCATAAATAAGGGCAGAGAAATTGTTCATCTCCTGGCCTAAAGGTGATGTCATTCATGGACTGCAAAATCAACTTTTGGACAGCAAGCACACATTTTGGGCAAGAGTTGAAAAATAACAGCTGGCACATTCATGAGTTGCTGTACTGAAATGGCTATGTTGAAAATTTGTGGTAAAAATATTGAATATTACCAAGTTATGAGCCTGCATTTGCAAAATTTGACATAGCCTCATAACTTAATGGGTGAGCATATTAGAATCATAGAACACAAGAATGTGCAAAGTATAATGCCACCCCATATTAAAGTTATTCAAGGCCAGGGAATACATTGCTAGTCTTTTTTTGGCACTGGAAAAGTTTCACTTGGTCCACGGGGAGGAAATTTGGAAACAGCTTTACCTAATCAAGCCCTAAATATCATGATAACAGGGCAGCAAGAAGGTTAGGGTGCACTTGGATGGAAATGAGGATAAGGACAAGAAAATGTATTTTTATTTATTTTATTTATTTAGTTGTTTAACCAGGAGTATTGTGGTACTGTACTCCATAAAGACCTTGCCGAAAAAATGCGACATATATGAGAAGCAGAGAAACACCAGCTTGGCATAAATGCTGAATTCTTTGGTGCGGTCTTATACAACGAAGAATGCAACACTGCTTTATGGGGCCTAATGAAGTGGCGTCAGCTATGAAATTGTCACCCAAGGCTTTAGTGTGGACTTACTGACAAAAGCATGTGTGTGCTTGACTAATACAACTTGTGTATAGTGGAGTTCTTCCTATACTATTGTGTTGTTTGGCGGTCTTATAATACAGCAAGGTAAATTGTGTCAGTATTCATTTTTGAGTGTGGGATTGTGAAAAATGTCAGATGGTTGTCAATTCCAGTAACCAGTGGGGTCCCACAGGGCTCGGTGCTGGGGCCAGTGTTGTTCAATATCAGTGTCATTGGGGATGACATTAAGGGCAAAATGGGTCTGTTCACAGATGACACCAAGCTCTGCAGGAGAGTGGACACAGCTGAAGGGATACAGGACCTACAGGAGGATCTGGAAAAGCTGGGGAGGTGGTCCAGGATCTGGCAGCTTGGCTTCAATGCCAAGAAATGCAAAGTTATACATATTGGAGCCAACAATCCCAGGACAGAGTACTACCTGGGTGGCGTCCGAGTATCTGCATCAGAGGAGGCGAAGGACCTGGGAGTGATGATCACTAGTGACCTGAAGCACTCCACACAGTGCAAGAAAGCAGCAGCAAAGGCAAACAAGATGCTGGAATGCATATCTAGGGGGATCAGTAGTATTAGAGAGGAGGTTATACTCCCCTTATAGGAGGTTATACTCCCCTTATACAGGTCACTGGTAAGGCCACATCTAGAGCATGGAGTTCAGTACTGGTGCCTACACCTCAAAAAGGGCACTAATCTGCTGGAGAAGGTCCATTGGAGGGCTACAAAGATGATAGCAGGTCAGCAGGGTAAGGCATACAAGGAGAGGTTGAGGGCACTGAACATGTACTCCCCGGAAGACAGGAGAGAGAGAGAGAGAGAGGGGACATGATTGGGACCTTCAAGTACTTCAAAGGGATAAATAAGGTTGATAAGGGGAGTCTCTTTATGCTGAGTGGCAACCACAACATGAGGGGGGCACAGTCTTAAGCTAGAAGGTGGGAGGTTTGGGAGGGAGGTCAGGACACACTTCTTCACAGAGAGGGTGGTGGACACTTGGAATGCACTGCCAGAAGAGGTCATCTCATTGAAGACTGTGGGCAGCTTTAAGAGAGGCTGGGATAGGCATAGGGAGAGAGTACGGATAATGGATACGGAGGATGGGAGGAGTGGGGAGGGAGGGCAGGGACAGTAGCTCAAGCTGTGGACGCTGCAGTATTAGCAGACTTGATAGATCAAGTGTCCTTCTTCTGCTGATGTCTTCATATGTTCGTATGTAATTCTGACCCACCTTTTTCTTCCTTGATAACAAAACTGCTGCTTTAAGAAAATGGGCTCTGTAGACCATTATGATCTATCATATTTTCAATAACTCCAACTTTTTACACCCTGTGGGTCACTGCCCCACATAGGAAAACTGACCTTCTCACTCCTCTCTGAGTGCAGACCAAGCCCCCTTTTTTGTTGTCAGATTTCCCCCTTCTGTTTCTTGCTTAGTGGCAGTGAATTTATGTAGCATTTTTTTTAATTCTGCATATCTATGCAGTCACATAAAATGCCTACTGACATCCTTTGTAAGCTTCCCTCTATCAGTTTCTTCATATTTCCTCCAGTGTTTACATTTACTGCAGCAGTAAAGAGAATGTGTTCAGTCCTAAAAAAAAAAAAAATTTGCTGGTGGGCTTTCTGTTTAGATGTCACTGTTAAGGAGAAGCGGCATTTTCAAAACAGGAATACCTGGAAGGATCTAACAGATAATATTCACATTTATGTTTACTAATAGTTGTTACTGTCTTCTCGCTCTAGAACAGCAGGCTGAGATGGTATTTGATCTCAGTCTTCCCATTCTCAGGGGTATTGACAAGATTGAACATATGAATATGTTCTCCAGCAGGACACAGCGACATGCTCTGAAGGTCACAGATGGCAAGTTTAGTGGTAACATTAGGAAGCATATTTTGTCACAGAAGGTGGTGGCCTTCTAAAATGACCTGCCAATAGTGACTGTGGACATGAAGACAGTACAGCGGTCCCCAGTGTTGCCCATCCCTTAGCTTCTGCCAGCACTGAAACCATCAGTGTGAGAACCCTGGACTGTTCTTGCCCATGCTGTACCTACCTATGTGGATAAACAGAGGGCTTCCACCTCTAATGTTGTCTGGCTGCTGCCTTTTTATCAGCACTATATCTATCATAGTGGGAAACCCTGGACTATCTGTACTACACTGCATCTGCCCCTGTGTATTTATAGAGGGTTTCAGTCTCCAGTGGTGCCAGTCCCTTACTGTTCACCAATCACACACTGTACCTGTCACTGTAGACAAACAAAAGGCTTTAGTCCCCAGTTCTTGCAGTCCCTCACCATTCACCAGGATTAAATGCAGACAATGTGGAAACCAAGCACTGTCCATTCCCCCACACTGTAGCTGTCTCTGTGGATTAGTCAGTCCCTCACCTCTTACCATCACTTAATCCATCACAGTGTGGGTAAGTTTGCACTGAGCCTGCCCCACATGGTACCTGTGGATAAACTGAGGGCTTTATCTACTTTTTACCAGCACTAAATTCATCACAGTGGATGAGTGGGTGGGGGGAAGCCTGCACTGTACCTGTCCCTGTGGATAAACAAAGAGCTTTAGTTTACTGTCCAGTGCCATCTGAGCTGTACCTTTTATGAGCATCAAATACATCAGAGTGGAAAAGTTAGCAGTGAACCCAATTCTGTGGATAAACAGAGTTGTTGTAAGCCCCCACCTTTCACTAGCACTGAATAGCAAATGTACAAAGGTTGAATAGAAAAAATA
The DNA here is from genome assembly GCA_016271365.2 of Neoceratodus forsteri. NCBI lineage: Eukaryota > Metazoa > Chordata > Ceratodontiformes > Ceratodontidae > Neoceratodus > Neoceratodus forsteri. The sequence continues at coordinate 155,330,800 of JADMNL010000029.1, read as the reverse complement.
GAAAAAAAGGAAAAAAAATGATCTCAGATCCCAATCCATACCTCTCAAATGTCAATTATTTTCAGGGATGTCCCTGATTTTGCCTCAGATATTTCTTCTGTCCCTCTGAAATTTGGCATTCCTGTCACTGAAGAGTAGGGATTTGAATCACAAAATAATGGCAATCATTGGTGTTAAAGTCTAGTTCTCATTAAGAAAATGCCATTCACGCTAAGAAGCATGTTGTACTTAACTTCTGGAACTAATATTATTATTTTTTCAGACGTATCCCTGATTTTGGTCATTTGTCCCTGATCATTTTAAGACTTGTCCCTGATTTGCGATGAGGGAGGTTGAGAGGCATGAGCTGGACTGTCTGTAATTTGTCACTGTAGTTTGCCTGACTGCTTCAGTGCTTCAATAAGGGGAATTTCAGTATGTTTTGAGATAATGAGTTAATCCCTAGGCTGCTGAAAGAACTATGAATCTAATTGAGCTGGACAGATGCTCAGTCTGCAGCTCTGCATGGATTAAATTGAGAGTTTACACAGAGCAGCAAATAGCAAAAATCAGAGGTGGAGTGCACTGTTTTGCAGTTGTGGATGGATACTTCCAAAAGTTCAAAAAGAAAGTTCCACGGTAAGCCATTTTTAAAGCTAATGCAAGAGGGCTGCAGGCTCCGCCTACCTGCAGCCCTTAAAATGGGTAAAAGCATTTACACTGTAAATGACATATCAAATCTCAACTGACATATCCTGTAAAAATTCAATATTTAAAATGGGTTAAATGCGTTACCCAAATGAAATAAATATTTTAAATATTGGCTCGTCTTTCCTCATAGGTCTTATCCCACAGGTCTTGCACCATTTTAGTTGCTCTCCACTGCACTGCCTCCACCCTATGTTCTTTCTCATATGGGGCCTCCAGAACAGGATGCAGTATTCCGGGTGTGGTCCCATGAGTGTCTCACACAAGGGCAAGAGGACTTCCCTCTTTATACTCATGATACCCCTTGCTATGCATCCAAGCATCTAGCTAGCCTTTTAAGCCACCTTATCACACTGACTAGTTTCTCTTAGAATGTCTGAGGTGATAACTCCCAGATCCCTTTCCTGCTTCATGACTGTCAGTATCTCCCCACCTAGTTCATACTTTGTACCTGGGTTCTCGTGCCCTATGTGCATGATCCTGCACTTCTTTGTATTGAATCCCAGCTGTCATTATTCAGACTATTTCTCCAGTTTTTTAAGGTCTTCCCTCATTTCTTCAACACCCCTGGCATGTCCACCCTATGGCATACCTTTGCACCATCTGTGAAGAAGCATACCTTACCCTCCAGTCCCTCTGCAATGTCCCCAATAAAGACATTGAAAAGGACCAGCCCCAACACCGATGCCTGTGGCACCCTGCTCATCACCTGTCCAGTGCACTCTCTATTTACTACAACCCTCTGTTTTCTGCCATTCAGCCAGTTTTCTACCCACAGAACTATTTTAGGATCCACCCCTAGGCTGCATAGCTTCTGAGTCAGTTAATCAGCCTTCTATGAGGGATGGTGTTGAAGGTCTTTCTGAAGTCCAGATAGGCCACACCTATAGCACCTCTCTGGTCCTCTACCTTAGTTACCCAGTCATGCCATTTACTAGTACAATGAGTTAATGCAAAACACAGTGCTTATCCTAAATACAGTACAAGTTATGGTTGCATGTATAAGTAAATAAATGTCAAATATGGCAGTGTATGTGTGTTAGTGTGTGTGTGTGGGGGGCAATGCTCTGTGTGTGTAGACAGTGCACTGCTATGTTATACTGGAATATATATGCATATATGTTTATATGTATTAGTCAGTGTGTGTATATCACAACAATTAGAAAGTGAAGTTAGGTGGGTCAGTGGTTAGTGCAACAATTGCTAGTCTATATTCCCCCACTACCATTATGCATGTCATTGCTGATGCATGTCATTGCTGATTTGATTTGTGATTGTTGGACATCTCAGGGAGGGCCTGGTGGTGAATCTAAGAGCCCACTGTGGTTGGGGGGAGGTAGAACCATGGTGCTGGGTGACCTTAACATGCCAGGGTTGATTAGGGCACCATGGCATCTTCATCAGCTATGGAGCCATGCTTGCCGTGCGTTTTCCAGGATGTGTTCCTATCTTAGCTGGTGGCTGACCTGATGAGGGATGGTCACATCCTGGATGTGGTCCTGTTTGATAGTGATCTTGTTAGGAACCTAGTTGTAGGGAACCCACAGGTGGGGAGTGACCATACCTTGGTTTGGTTTTCCTTAGACCTGCGGGGAGTGGAGAATCACACAAAAACAGTAGTGGTGGACTTCAGGGGAGTGGACTTTGAGGAAATGGTGGGGATTTTCAAGAGACATTTGGAGGGGATCAGACAGGGCATGGACATGGACAGCAGGTGGGAAATTTTTAAAGAAAGGCTCCTTGAAGCCATCAAGGCCTGCATGAAGGTTCGATGCAAGTTTGGTAGGGCCAGAAAGCCAAGATGGTGGACCAGGGAGGTTCAGGAGGTGGTGAGGAAGAAAAGAGCGACTTATGAAAATACAAGCGCTCACGAGGATTATGGACAAAGAGGAGTATGATATGATATTCAAAAAGGTAACCAGGGTGGTGAGATCAGCCAAGGTGATGATGGAGCAGAGGTTAGCACAGGGGATCAGAAATGGGAAAAGGGTTCTTTAGGTAGATCAGGGAAAGGAGAAAAGTGAAGAGGCAGATTAGCAGACTGAGGTCAGGGTGTGGGTGGGCTGAGGAGGCCAGGGAGCGGGCAGAGGTACTTAGTGAATACTTTGCCTAAGTCTTCACAATGGATGATGGAGGGCCAACACCACACGAGGGGAGGCAGACTGAGAATGAGGAAGGGGGAGCTCTCAGATGTTGAAATTCCTATAGGTAGGGTGAGGGAGGCTCTTAAGTTCCTGAGAATGGATAAGGTACAGGGTACGTATGGCATTCATCCCAGGGTGCTGAAGGAGATGGCAGATGTCCTTGCTGCACCTTTGGCTGACCTTTTAAACTCCTCCCTTCAGATGGGTTGGGTGCCTTAGGATTGGAGGATTGCTCATGTTATGCCTAACCATAAAAGTGGCTCATGGGAGGAGCCAGGTAACTACAATCCTGTCAGCTTGACGTCAGTGGTGGGCAAGGTGATGGAAGATGTCTTGAAAGAGAAAGTCAAATGGGAAGCATCGTTATAAAACAAGCAAGGGAGGGGTGCTGGCAAGGGTAGCCAGCCCAGAGTCAACAAAGAATGTCCAAAGTACCTGCACTCCTGCAAACAGTTTTGGCATACAGCACACTCACAACGACTTTATAGCAAGTTTAGCTTTTTATTCAAGTAATCTTTGGTGAGTGTGTACAGACCTCTCCACCGCCATAATGCCCCGGTGCTTCAGGAAGGCATCCCTTCATCAAGGGGTGTGGATTTGAGGGAAAAATAGCTTATTTAAATACACATGAGCTCCTCCTGTTTTAAGACAGGTGACAGAAAAGTGCTGCCACTGTCATAATTAAAGATATAAACAGAATACAGAAATAATCTAACATGTACACTGCATTGCATCTATACATGGGTTACTAGAAGTATTTTATTCTAAATGCACAGTTAATTATATAATTGAATATGCTAATGCCAAAACAAATGTAAATATATGTAATACATAGGAAAATCCCTGTAAGAAAATAGTAGTCTTGTCTGCGATCTTTGCCAAATCCCAGCGATCAGCAGAGTGCCAAGATAGCTATAGTGTTCTTTTGAGAACCACAGTCCAGGAGAAAACCGAAGTCTGGAGAAAAACAGAAAACATTTAACTATTAATAGAGCTTTTTATATAAACCAACAGCTACAAGTACAATATAAAGTGTATAAGTTCCCTTTTCAAATAATGATCCTGATCTGATGAAAGAGTGTAATATTGTTATGCCAGATAAGCCAATAAACTTCAGTTGCCACAGTAAACAAAAAAGATACCTAGAGTGGTCAGTAATAAACGCAAATGTACTTTACAGTAAGGGCCCCATTAATTTGGAATTTACTTCCACAAGACATGGTTGACATGGGAAGCTTTAACGAATTCAAAAATAACCTGGATAATCTATTATTTGGGATACAATAATATATGCCCTACCAGTGTAGGGAAGATGGTCATGATGGACTTTATGGCCTGGATATTCAAACTGCACCATTCTGAGGCGCAAGCCCTTGCGCTGCTCAAAATAGTTGCGCAGGGGTGTGGCCGAGGCGATATTCAAAGGAGTTGCGCTATTGAGCAACTCCTTTGAATATCACCCCCCAGCCACAGCCACTGTGCATGGTGCAGTGGAACTTGTGCCACCGCAAGTTGTCAGAGAGAGTATCTAGCTTGGCGGTGGCGCGAGCTCATTGCTTCATGCGCAATTCCGATATTCAAAAGGTGACATGCAATGGGGCCATAATTCATCAAGGCACAGGGGCCATTTGCATCTGATTATGGCCCCATTTGCATGCCATTAGCATGTAGGTGCGCCGATCCCCGAGGACTTGCGCCTAGCCGCCCTGCCAGGCAGCAGCCGTCAGGGACCGACACACCCTGCAGCCCGATCGTGGGCAGAACATGAAACAACCCCTCCCAAATATCTCCTAATGCCCAATCGCGGCAGAGCGTGAAAACAACCCCCGCCCAAACATCTCCACTAATACCCGATCGCGGGCAGAGCGTGAAAAGAACCCCCAAACATCTTCCTAATCACCCGATCGTGGGCAGAATGTATAGTGACAACCCCAAGTGCCCGATCATGGGCAGATGTAAAAAATCCCCAACCGAAATATTTCCATGGGTGGTCCAGTGGACCCGTAATGCCCTTCATGAGCAGGCAAGTGAAAGAACCCCGGCAAACATCTCCCTAATGCCCGATCGTGGGCAGAATGTATATGACAACCCCCAAACATCTCCCTGGTGTCTAGTGTCCCCCACCCACCCACCACGAAGACCACCACCCGCTCCCCGGCAGCGGCGGGTGGCAGCATCCACCCGCCTGCCACCCCGCGCCCACTGGCTGACTGTCTGGTGGGGCTGCATGCCCATTGGTGGAGCAGAGCCAATGGGCGTGCCTTCATACCATCCATGACAGTCAGATTTGTGAATGACATCATTCAAATCTGGACACAATAATATCGCGGTATGGGCTGGCCATGCGTGGCTCTTCTGCACAATGTGGCATGCCACCGACGACGGTCGGCGGGCGAAGCGGCACAGTGGGTGGGATGCTGCCGCCGGCTGAGGCGGTGGTGAAGCAAATGGTGAAATGAAGAACACCCAGACACCAGGAAAGATGATTATCACTGCATTCTGCCTGGGCTGGTAATCACTGGACACCAGGGGAATGACCGGGTTGGGGGTCTTTACATTCTGCCAGCGATCGGGCACTGGGGGATACGTCACTGTACATTCTGCCCGGCGATTGGGCATTAGGAGATGTTTGGGAGGGGGGTTCTTTTCATGTTCTGCCAGCGCGATCGGGCATTACTGGTCCACTGGACCACCAGGGAGGTGGAACGGGAGGGGCACATTGATGCCCGCAATCGGGCTGGTGGGGGCACAGGGACTGAGTTGGGGGCCAGCCACGGTGGCAGCTGCTGTGTTGCGCCCTGCAATACAGCAGCTCACCTGTGGGTGGCCCTCAACTTAAGCCTTTTTTGGCTCAAAGTTGTGCAGGCGCAGGTTGGGGGTTGCGCCTGCACAACTCTGCACAGCCCGACTGAATATCGGGTTGTGCAGTTTATGCATGGTTCCTCCCCCTCCTATTGAGCATGCATTCATTTGCATTGCGCTGTTGCTCAGCCTGTTTTCAGTGGCGCAACTGCCTCCTGCTGAATGTCGCAGAATGGCGCAATGTAGGACTTGAGCATGTGCAGCCCTGTTGCGCATGGCGCAACCCTTTTGAATATCCCACCCTATGTCTTCTTCCATCTTTAAATAACTGAACAATACCAAGTAATACACTGCTGGGATTATTTTCACATTTTATTCAATGCCTCCAAGATTGTTTAATCTTAATAAGATCTTAAATTATATAACAAATCATTCTATACTTTCTCCAATATTATTTAAATTTTCCAGCAATATTTACAAAATTAGGGGAACCATCAAGAGGCATTATTTTTACACCCAGGTGGTAAATAAGACTCAGTCCTACTTTTCTTCATTCACATAGGCTATATGACTAGACAGTTACCCCTCAGATCAATCATGCAAATTGATCATACTTATTTTTATAGCTAAATGGTAATTAAAACAACCATTCAGACACATTATTATATCACTTGAATAAAAAATTAAATCCAACTTTTATATTATCAAATAGCTGCTTCAGACTAATAGTACCTTAAAAAGGGTTGGAGGGGAGAAAAGGTAAAGGGAAGGAACAAAGGGGGGTTGGGGAGTAAAAAGTTTACAATTTTTATGTATTCTTATTTAATATGCTCTTTCCATATTAAGTGACCTGAGTCATGCCTGAAAATGGTCCCTGGAATCAACGCACCTACCCGGTAATCAAAGTCAAATAAATAAATAAATAAGGTATGGTTTAAGCATATTTAAAAATTGTAAACTTTTTACTCCCCCCACCCCCTTTGTTCCTTCCCTTTACCTTTCTCCCCTCCAACCCTATCAGTCTAACAACAGTGGTGGGTAAGATGATAGAGGCCATCTTGAAAGAGAGACTGAAGGTGTTTCTGGGGGCATGAGGCCATCTGGATGACCACCAACATGTCTTCATTCAGGGTAGATCGTGTCAGACAAACCTTGTGGAGTTCTACGATTGGGTGACAAAGGCACTGGACCAGAGAAGGCCAGTGGATGTCCTCTTTCTGGACTTCAGCAAGGTATTTGACTTGATGCCAAACTCAGGGTTATTGGACAAAATGGGGTGGACTGGACTGGGGTGGGGAGAAAAGATGGTGGGCGGATAGGGAGCTGGCTAACTGGGCAGTTTCAGAGAGTGGTGGTTGGGGGGGCAGTATCATCTCTTAGGAGCGGGGTCCCACAAGGGTCGATGTTGGGCACACTCCTATTTAATGCTTACATCTCGGACATCAGGGACAGTATCTTTTTTTTAATTTATTTATTTAGTGATTTGGAAAAGACCTTTGAGCACAAGCTCTTTTACAAAGGTTCCACATCATAGATTACAAAACAAAGTACAATAGGAGAAAGCAAGGGTACATCACAATGAACGATACAGCTTGAATTCAGAACTTACAGAATAACTGAAAACATAGGTACAAGTTAAAATAATAAGAAAAACACATTATGAGGGTGGGGAAAATAAGCAGCCACAGAGTACCTTGTCAGTAGTCCAGAGGGACAGGGATAGCTGGCAGTGGGTGAAGAAAGGAGGTATGAGAGAGAGGTAGGTACTGCAGTGGAGGTGAAGGGTGGGGGAAGAAGGGGGATAAGGTATAAGGAGAAATGGAGGTGAGAGGAGGCTGAATGGAGAAGACGTGCTAGAGTAAATGGTGGGGTGCACAGGGGCATGGTCAGGCAGCTTGCATTAGTAGTGACTGTTAGGGAAACTCACAGGACTGGGAGTTGGGGGAGGGGGAGGGTGGGGTGGTGGGTGCCAAAGAAGCATGACACAAACTGATTGCTGAGGCCAGTCATGAGAAGCGACAGAGGGAGGGGGTACCTGAGGCCTGCCTAGTGCTTGCTGGGGGGCAGATAGAGTGGGTGTGGCTTGACTTAGGGGCCGGTGCACTTAGAGAGTGTTATTAGGTGCTGTATGAGGTCAGTTTTGAATTGGGCCAGACAATTGGTAACCAAGAGGTGACCAGGGAGTTCATTCATCCATCAATCCACAGGGGGCCCGGTAGACATATGCACATTGCCCAAGCGAGGTGCAACAGAAGAGGATCATCAAGGCCCCTCTAGTCCTCCCTCTGGTGACCTGCAACAAGTTGGCTGCCTTGATCAAATTGCCTACACAAGGTGGTGTTTTACCCAATAGAGCCTTCTTCCCTAGGACGCAAGTCTGGAATTTGACCCTGTTTCTTAATGACAGCCAATTTGCTCGTTCGAACAGAGTACAGGTGTGCATGCCACACTCAGCATCCAGGGTGTCTGCAGGCTTTGTTGAGTGCTGTCTGAACCCTCTTGAACACTGTATCTGTTGCTGCCCCCATAGACCATTAGTCCATAGTCAATAGTAGATGTGATGAAGCTGTGGACTGAGAGGCAGAGAGTCCCCAGAGAGAGGTGTTGCCTGTGCCTGTACAGGACACCAATCTTGGTATTGACTGTCTTGACCAGAGAGTCAATATGGTGCGCAAATGTGAAGGTATCATCTATTATGACCCCCAGATACTTGAACAAGTGGACTTGTTCCAGCAGCTCACTGCATGAGTTGGAGACAATGAGGGGATGATGCTTATTTTTGTTGTGGGGGCTGAATATAAGCATGGCCTTGGTCTTCTTGTAGTTCAGTAGCAACTTTTAATTTGTATATTTCATCCATGCAAACTTCAACACCAGTATGGCTTTCCAAGTTTGCCAATGACACTAGGACTGGCTTTATAATTAACTCTGAAGAAGATGCAGACATTTTTCAACTAGCCTTAAGGGAATTCGAACAATAGGCAAGAATGAAACAATCCACTTTTTATACCCATAAATGTACGGTTATGCACTTGGGGGAAAAAAAATAACCATTGTAAATATAGCCTAAATGGAGTAGAGCTTCAAGCAGTAGCAGAAGAAAAGGATCTAAGTATCCACATTACTAGCGTTCTCAGCTTTAAGACTCAGTGTAATCAGGCCATTAAAAAAGGCAGTGGGTTATTAGATTGCATAAACAAACATACTAAAAGCAAGGATAGACAAGTGGTGATGCCCCTGTACAAGGCATTGTTCCAACCACATGTAGAGTACTGTGCCCAGTTTTGGTTACCAGGGGGGAAAAAATAGCAATAAATGCTCTTGAATGAGTACAAAGAAGGGCAACTAAGCTAGTGGCAGGCCTAGAGGGGCTATGTTACCAGCAGAGATTGCAAGAACTGGGCCTTTATTCACTGGAGTTCCAAAAACTCAGGGGTGATATGTGCATGGTATACAGAGCACTGTTAGATGATGATTTATGGGTCCAACTGGGATTTGAGTTAAGGATCCAGGCTTATGACACTAGGGCACATCCACTTCAAATAAAGATCCCACCTATCATACAAACAGCAGAAAATACTGGTTTAGTACTAGAGTTAACAGAATATGGAACAGTCTACCAGTAGAGGTGGTAGCTAGCAGGACTATGACAGAATTCAAGATGCAATTGGATGATTATCTGAATGAACAGAGTATTACAGGCTACTAATGTATGACAAGCCATTATGGACTTCAGTCTCCTTGGCTTTGTATCTACTTATGAGACCTATGAACTTATGACTACAGAATCAGTCCTCGAGTTTGGAGGAGGAGTTCTGCAGCTCAGATTGTAGGGCACCCTGAGACATGCTGCTGCTCAGGAGCACAGCATCATCTGCATATAGTATGAGTTTGGTGTTGCAGGCTGTGGGAAGGTCATTTAAGAAGAGGCTGAAGAGTAGGGGCCCCAGTATTGATCCCTTGGGTACCCCTAATGATACCTCTCTTGTGCTGGATACTGTTTGCCCAATTCTGACACATTGATTTCTCCATATCAGGTAGTCTTGGAACCAGCAAAGGACATTGGGTGCCACACCCATGTTTTACAATTGGGTCAGTAACAGGGGTAGTTGACTGTATTGAAGGCTTTGCTGAGGTCAATAAAGACAGACCCCACCAGTTTGTCTTTGTCCAGGGCCTTATGTGCATAGTCCATGTAGTCCAGCAGGGCAGTGGTGGTACTGTGATTTTGTCTGAAGCTATGCTGGTTGGGGCATAGTAGATTATACTTATTGAGGTAGTTGAGTTGACCCACCATAATCTTTTCCAGTGCCTTGGTCGGGGGGGAGAGGATCGAGATTGATCTGTAGTTGTGTACCAGAGACTTGTTGCCTCCTTTATGCACTGGCGTAACTAAGGACTGCTTCCAAACCACCAGGAATTGGGCAAGACCAGGGACTTAATGTACAGTGTGGTAATGGGCACTTTAAGAATGTCCAGGGTGAGGGATAGAAGTTTCATGTCTATCCCATCACTGTCCAGTCTGGTCTTACCTAGTACTTTCTTGACCATAGTTAGAGCCTCCTTTGCCGTCACCCTTTTGAAGTAGAAGGTCAGGTGAGAATACTTGGTAGATACATTGTTGGAATGGTTCAAACCAGGTTGAAAATAGGCAGGTGGCAGCACTGGGGCAAGATCGGTGAAGGTCTTATTGAAGGTTTCCACACTAGCTACAGGGTCTGTATTGGGGGTGTTACGGATACTGAGCAGCTGAGAGTGCTTCTTGTCCTCCTTTCCAAGGATGCTTCTGATGTTATCCCAGAATCTTTTCCCATCACCCCAAGAATTGCAAAGCTGGGCCTTATGATAGTTGGCTTTGGCGAGCCAGATTAGCTTGGTGCAGCTGTTTCTGGCTGTTCTGTAGCACTGGTAGTCATGATTGTTACCTGTGTTTCTGGACTTCTCCCAGAGTATGCCCCTTTCTTTCAAGTGGGAGAGAAGCTCCCCATCAATCCAGCCATTTGCCTGTCCCAGAATTTTTCTTTTCATGACCAGGGCATGGATGTCACAGATGGAGCTAAAGCCCTTAATAAAGTAACTGAGGACCTGATCAAGGGTAGGTGCCAGGTTGATAGAAGTCCAGTCATGAAGGGCAAGGGCTGATTTGAGGGGTCCAAGTTTACCCTTCCTCAAGACCCTGCTTTCAATGAGGATGAGTGGGCTTTTGGTAAATTTATTAAACCACAGGAAGGTGATTGGGGAGTGGTCACTTAGTGTGTCTGGGAGAACCTTGATCTCAAAGATCTGGGATGGTGAGCTTGCTAGGACCCAGTCTAGGAGGGTACTGTTTCCTGTCTTATAGTTCTGCCTGGTGTGGCAGGTGACAAGTTGTGTCAGGTTGGAGGTGGCTATCAGATCCCTGAAAGGGGCAGCTTCCTTTCCATCCCAGTTTATGTTTAAGTCCTCAGTAATGACAAGCTCTTTCCCCTTTGGAAGGGTGCTGATAACATCCATCATTGTGAGAAGGCCTGCTGTGGCTTTCTTGGAGGATAGGTAGATCGTGGCAAGGCTGAGAGTTTTGCCATTCTGACTGACCTGTGCCTTTATCACTATTATCTCATGGTCCTCAGCCACCCTGGTTCCAGGGAGGATGGAGCACTGCAGAGAGTCCCAGGCAAAGATGAGGCATCCCCACCTCTCTTGTCTATTCCATCAATCCTGTATGTTTGGAAGCCTTTGAGGGCAACTTCGCTATCTTTATTCTTACTGGTCAACCAGGTCTCCATTAGGCAGAAGATGTCAGGGGGTATGCAGGGCCATCCATGCCTGTAATTGGTCAAATTTTGTGGTTAAACTGCACATGTTCAGTGATGCTATTATTAGGCCTTTAACCTTATGAACATCAGGACCCGTTGAAGTGAGTGGGCCTGGGTTCGAGTGAATGTTGCCAGAGAGGAGCAGAAGCATAAAGAAGACCTTTCTGGCAGAAAGGTTTGTGCTAAATTCTGCTCATACCTTCCGCTGCCAAGGCTTCAGGTGATTCAGGTGGTTGGACACTGGTTTAATTATTAGGGTATAGCTAACCATTACTACCCCTATGTGAGGGGAGGGAATATGGCCACCCATGTCTGTAGGGTAAGGCCAAGTGAGTCGCTACTCACAGCCAAGACAGGCAGTTTCTGAAGGTGCATTTGACAGCCATGCACTACCCAGTAGTGATTCAGAGGGGAGTAGCACCGGCCCAGCTTGGCATCTGGTGCCGGCTGTACCAAGCCAGGTAGCAAGGAGCAGAAATAGATAGCACCCTTTGATAGGGGACATGGCAGCTTGATTCAGTCATCAAGCCTGACACACTGGTGCCACAGTGAGGCTGTACAGTTAACCACTATACTTGGTGGGTAACGAACAGGCAGTACAGCTTTAAGAGGCCATTGGAAGTTTGTAGCTGAAGTGGGTGGAATTAACAAGTGTAGGCATAGCTACTGTGTATTTAACAGAGGCCGGGGGCCGGGCGAGCTGTGTGGGACAAAATTTGTTTAGCTATAAAATTAAAATAGCAGGCTCTGGTTCCTAAGAAAAAAAGCCATGAGAGAGAAAGTGTCAGGGAGAGCAAGGCAAGGAAGCAGATCTAGAAAAAGAGGTCAGAAAAGGCACAGCACAACTAGCTATATAGTGTAGGGGCAACTCAGACCCATGAAGGAAAGAAAGGCAGGTGTGTCCTGACTGATACAGCACCAGAAGGAAGTTGATGTTTAGCAGCTGCTAGCCTACAGGATAGGTTGTAGGAGCCAATAAAAAACAAAGGAACACAAGGGTGTGGCCTATTGTGTATTTAATAGAGGCCAGGGTTGGGGCGGTGGGACTAAAATACAGATGTCCATGAAAAGCTGTAAAAGCTGGCAAGCAGAAAGCCAATGAAGCCTAATATGCAGGTATATTAATGGCATTTTAGAAATTAAACACCTGCTTGACACTAGTCGGGGAGAAAATGGAGGAGAGAGAACAGAGCTAGAGGAAGGAGGAATCCTAGCTGGGAGAATATGCCTGTCAGGAAATAGAGGAATTGGAAACTTTTAGTTTGGGTAGCAGACAGGCAATGACAAATAGGTGGGCAGATCAAGTCAGGGAAGCAGTACGAGAAGGGAATGCACTTGGCAGGTGGGTAGCTGTCACTTTGACTTAGAGAAGCAGAGAGACAGCGAAAGAGCATGGAGAGATGAGAGAGCTAGAAGGAGGAGTTACACTAGTTAGGGAACGTATGTCACAAAAGACAGTGTTGCTGTCCCTTTAAGCTAGAGCAGCTGGCTGGCAGTAGCCTGTAAGAGTGAGCTATGAGCCGGGGCAGGGTTTAAGTGTATTTAAACAGGACCGGGGTGGGTGGGGTGGTGGGGAGCCAAAAATCAGGCTCCTAGGGCTCCCTTCCTGGAAGTAATCAGTCCCCGAGCGAGCCCATACCTGGTCTTCTGTGAGGGCCGGTGGCTTCAGACCTGGACCATGGATGGCAGTCTGGCAGGTCGGATTCATCAGAGAACCACTGCTGTGGCTCTTGGACTAAATGAAAAGAGAAGGACGGGGGGGAAATTAAATAAGAGAGACAGGGGGTGGGGCTGTTCATGGAGCTAAAAAGAAATGCAAAATGTCTTAAACAGGGGGTGAGTTGCAGACCAAAATGTTAGGCAAGATGCCACAGGGTCTGAGAGAGCAAGAACAGGGCTAATTAAAACACAATACCAGAGTAAAAAGGTGAAGGGGGGGGGAGTTCAAGACCTGAGATTTCTCCTGGGTCTTAAGAGGGAACACTCTACAGGCACTTAGATTAAATCAGCAAAACTTGAACTCTAAAATGCTAGCAAGATAGTATTAACAGAAATCAAAATCCAGTCAAATGTAATTCAAGCATTAACAATGCAGAGCTATACGGAGCAAATCAGAGTGCTCCTGGGGCTAACTGCAGCCAATGGGTCACAGCAGTAATAGATGCCAGATTTAAACCCAGAAACAACTTTCCTCATGTAAAAAAGAAAAATCAGGTTACTTGGGCTCCCTTCCTGGAGGTAATCAGTCAGGAGTGAGATGAACCTCTTTGCTGATGACTCGAAGCTGGGGGCAGTGGTGGATGGGGAGGAGGGTAGGAGAGCCCTACAGGGGCCCTGGAGACTCTGGAGAGGTGGTTATGCACTTGGAAACAGGTTTAATGCCAAGAAATGCAGTGTTCTCCACTTGGGGCTTAGGAACCTTGATCATGAGTACTTTTTGGGTGGGGAGAAACTGCAGGTTTCGGTGGGAGGAAGGATCTTGGGGTGGTCTTGGATGCCAAAATGAATAACTCTGAGCAGTGTAGGAGGGCTGCGGCTAAAGCAAATAGGATGCTTGGGTACATTGCCAGGAGGATAAGCTTGAGGAGACGTGAGGTACTTCTTCCTCTGTATAAGTGCCTGGTGAGACCACACCTTGAGTACTGCATGCAGGCTTGGTGCCCATACTTGAAGAAGGACATTGCACTCCTGGAAAGGATCCAGAGGAGAGCGACCAGGATGATACAGGGTCTGGGGGAAAGATCCTATGAAGAGAGACTTGAGAAGCTGAACATGTATTCCCTGGAGGAGGAGAGGAGAGGAGAGGAGAGACAGGTGGGATATGATCAAGGTCTTTAAATATCTAAAGGGAGTGAACAGGGTCAGCTTAAAGGGCACAATCAAACTAGTGATGCTCAGGCTGTGGGAGGGGTGAGGAGCAAGCAGGGGGCCATATTCAGGAGAAAGAGTCTGGAAGAGCACATACAGACCTGTGACCCCTAAGTTGCAGGGGGTGAGAGGAGAAAACTGGGGGACATAGGCAGAAGAGAAGCCTGGAAGGACCAGGGGACGTAGACAGAAGGAGTATGGAAGGGCACAAATGGGCTAGTAACTTGGGGGGAGAGGTGAAGGTGCTCCTGCTGGGTGACTCCATTATTAGAGGTATCTAGTGGCAGGGGGTTGGGGAGGGAAAAGGCAGCCCAGTCAAGGTGAAATGTATCCCAGGCCTATCAGTACATAAGGCCAAGTTCCAGCTATACTCAATGGGAAGGGAATGCGGAGGATCCCCAGACTTTCTAGTTCACCTGGAAAAAATGATTTAGAAGGGAACAGTGAACTGGAGATACAGGCAAGATTCAGGGAATTGGCCAGGGTTTGCCACTGTATTGGATGCTCAGTCTCCTTTTCTGAGATACTGCCAGTACCAAGGGCAAGAGGGGAATATAAGAAAAACTTAGGGGGGGTGAATCAGTGGCTCAGGGAGTGGGGCAAGTCAGAAGGGTATGGATTGATGGGGGACTGGGGTGATACATGGGAAGACAAGAGGCTATATGCCAGGGATAGGCTGCATCTCAACCTGGAGGGGAGGGAGATCTTTAAACTAAAACTTTTTTTCTTCATTGGTGATAGAAGGGGTTTAAGCTTGTAAAGGGGGGAAAAAAGACTGAAAGCCCCGGTGAGGAAGCTTGAGGGTTCAGGACTAGATCATGCAAAACGGGCTGCGGGTAGTGTTAAAAGACCAGGGGGAACTGAGGGGGGAAGAGCGACGGGGGATTGCACTGGGCTGAGAAGACTGGAGAGGGGGTCGGGTGGAGGACAGTCCTGATCAATGCCAGAAGCATGAGCAATAAAATGCCAGACCTCCAGGCAATGCTAATTGAGGGTGTGGCAGACTTGGAATCAATTACTGAGACATGGGCCACCCAGAGGCATGATTGGGACCTACATTTAGAGAGATACACAATGTATAGGAAGGATAGGGGGTGGGAAGGGGGTGTGTGTGGCATTGATAGTCAAAAATGACATAGTAGTTGGTGGAATCGAGGAGGCAGAAGGAGATGTGGAGGCAATTTGGGTAACCCTACAAATAAGAGGGGATAAAAGAATAAAAATGGGGGTGAGTACAGACCACCCCCCGCAATGAAAGCGGAACTGGAGGATGATCTGGCTGAGAACATCAGGGGTCACTGTGGCCTCAGAAAGGGCAGGGTGGTGATCATGGGTGACCTGAACATGCCGGGGGCAGACTGGGGCACTATGACATCCTCGGTGGCCAGGGAACAGAGGTTGATGGATGTCTTCCAGGATGCCTTCCTAGTCCAGCATGTGAGGGAGCCTACTAGGTAGGATCAGATCCTGGACATTGTCCTAGCAGATAGTGACCAGATAAAGGGCCTGGAGGTGAGCAGCCCGTTGGCAGGCAGTGACCATGCCACGGTCTGGTTTCTTATGTTCCTAGGGGGAGAGGAAATTTGCACTAACACAGAAGTAATAGATTTCAGGGGGGCGGACTCTGAGGGCATCAGAAGGATTCTTAAAGGGTGCTTGGATGAGATAAGGCCAGACATGGATGCTGGTAGCTTGTGGGAGACCATTAAGAAGGGGTGCAGGAGGCTTCAAGGGCCTGCTCTAAGGTAAGGCGCAAGCAATGTAGGGCCAGTAAGCCATGTTAGTGGACCCGGGAGGTGCAGGAGATGGTGAGGGAGAAAAAGGCTGCCTATGCGAGCTTAAAGAGCTCAAGGGAGGCTAGGGACAGGGGAGAGTATGAGTTCCTGGCTAAGAGGGTCACCAGGGTGGTAGGGGGGGCCAAAGCGAAGAAGGAGCTTAACCTGGCCACGGATATCCACAGGGGGGTGGGGGTTCTATAGATACACAGAGGAGAAAAGAAAAGTGAGGGAACAGATCTGCAGGATTAGAACTGGGGGGGATGGGCGCAGGAAGCTGGGGAACAAGCAGAGGTGCTAAATGAGTACTTTGCCTCTGTCTTTACCAGGGGAGGTGGGGGATCTTTCCAGCCCGATGGGAGGGTAGAGGAGCCCACTGAACCAGGAGGACAGTTGGAGACTGAAGAACTGGATGAGGCTAGGGCAGGACATGGATCATATTTAGAAGGGGAAGAGAGGATGCATGAGGAGTGGGGATGGGAGGGCGAAATCACAGCAGATAGGGTGAGAGAGGCCCTTCGGTCACTAAAGACTAAGAAGGCACCGGGGCCAGACGGGCTGCATCCAAGGGTGCTGAATGAACTGGCAGATGTGCTGGCAGCTCCACTGGCCTCACTCTTCAACATCTCCCTGATGACAGGGTGGGTGCCTTAAGATTGGAAGGTGGCTCATGTGGTGCCTATCCACAAGGGTGGTCCAGAGGGGAGATGGGGAATTATAGGCCCATTAGCCTAATTTCTGTGGTAGGCAAGGTTATGGAGGGCATTATCAAGGAGAGGCTGGGGGGCAGCTGGAAAGGTTGGGGCACCTAGATGACAGGCAGTATGGTTTTGTTCCGGTGAGGTCATGCCAGACTAACCTGGTGGAGTTTTATGACTTGGTGACGGGAGCCCTGGACCGATATAGGCCAGTGGACGTCCTTTATCTGTATTTCAGTAAGGTGTTCAATTCGGTACCCCACAATGGCCTACTAACAAAGCTGGGGGGATAGGGTGGGGGGCAGTTGCTCAGGTAGGTGAAAAACTGGCTTACATGGCAAATACAGTGAGTGGTGGTTGGAGGGATAGTCTCCTCCCCCAGGAGGGTCATCAATGGGTCCCCCAGGGTTCGGTCCTGAGGCCACTCCTGTTCAATTCCTATGTCTTGGACATAGGGTGGGGTGTTAGGAGTAGGTTGAGTCTCTTTGCAGATGACTCAAAACTAGGAGCACTGGCAGATGGGCAGGAGGGGGGAGAGAGAGGCCCTGCAAGGGGATCTGGATACCCTGGGGCGGTGGGCAAGGAAGTGGGGGGTGAAGTTCAATGCAGGGAAATGTAGGGTGCTGCATCTCTGGGTCAGAAACCCGGGACATGCATACACCCTGTGGGGAACACACTGCAAGTCATATTGGGAGAGAGGGACTTAGGGATAGTGGTGAACAGCAAAATGAATAACACAGAGATTTGTCGAAGAGCTGCAGCAAAAGCAAACAGGATACTGGGCTGTATGACCAGGGGGACTACCTCCAGGAGAAGGGAGGTGATCCTTCCTCTGTATAATGCCCTGGTTAGGGTGAATCTTGAGTACTGTGTGCAGTTCTGGAGACTCCATCTTAAGACGGACATAGCGCTGCTGGAGAGGGTCCAGAGGAGGGCAACCAGGATGATTCAGGGCATGGAGGGTAGGACCTATCAGGAGAGACTGGATGAACTCAATCTGTACACATTGGAGGAGAGGAGGGACAAAAGGGACATGATAGAGACTTTCAAGTATGCAAAGGTGATAAATAAGGGTGGAGCAAGGGAAGTGTTCAGGCTTAAGAAGGGGGGGACCACCAGGGGACGAGTGGAACCTGGAAGGGGAGAAGTACGGTGGGGAGTGCAGGAGACACTTCACAGAGAGGGTGGTGGAACCATGGAATGTACTGCCCAGGAGTCTGGAGGAAAAGACCACAGTGGAAGAATTCAAGAAGGGTTGGGACAGGTATAGGGGGAAGCTGAGGCCAGAGAGGGCCACCTCTGGGGCTGGGGGCAGTGGAGGAGCAAGCTCTCAGTAGGAGGCTAGCTTCCGAGCAGACATGGTAGACCATGGGGCCTATTCTGCTGGCTTTTACTATGATACTATGATAAATTGGGTGTTCCAGCTAAGGGAGGAAGGGGCCAAAAGGGGGCATTACATGAAGTTGGTTGGCGGGATGCTCAGGGAGGAGACTAGGAGACATTTCTTTACTGAGAGGGTGGTGGACCCATGGCATGCACTGCCTGTGGAACTGGTGGCTGTTGCTACAGTGGAGGGATTCAAGAGGTTCTGGGACAGATATAAGGGAAAGGTAAAGCTGAGGAATGCCAGAAATTGAGGTATAACTCTGGTGGGAGATGGGGTCTGGGGGATTTACGGAGGATGCAGGGTGAGCAACGATGGTGTCTTGATCGAGTGCTGATTTTTGAGCAGATTCTATAGACCTTTAGGTCTACTGTGCTGGCATCTTAGTATGTTAGTATGTAAATGAGGTGTCTTGTTGCAACCCCCTCACCTTCCAATGTCCCACAGAGCCTGAAAAGAAGAATACAGTCCTTCGATGTCTTTTTTTATCTGTTAAAAAGGTTCATCGCTGATGCAACCCCACACCCCCAGCCTGACCTTCCACTGAGCACCCAACATCCCACACCCTCCAGACCCCCACACAGACCCCCACTCACCTGAATAGTTCCCAGTTTGAAGATCCACTGTCCCATGGAAGACATATCTTTCTGCTGGAACCAGTGACTGCTATATGAGAAATAAGGTAAGTGCAGTTGAAAACCCATTGAAATACATTGAACCACACTTACCTTATTTCTCATATAGCAGTCATCAGTTCCAGCAGTGCAGACGTGTCTTCAATGGGAGAGTGGATCTTGACACTAGGATCTGTTCAGGTGAGTGAGGGTGTGGGGGGTCTGGGATGGGGGTGGTAAATGCTCAGTGGGATGTCGGGCTGGGGGTGGGAGTTACATCACCACCCAGTTTGCCTTATTAATCCCTATCTAGTGTGAGCTCCCATACCCAAACTGAATCCTGGAGCCTCTCCCTTGTCTCCAGGATGTTCTTGTGTCTATCCCACTCCTTCTTAAATTCTCTGACTGTTTTAGCCCCTACCATCCCCTCTGCTAGGCTATTCCAGGTGTCCACCACTCTCTCTGTAAAAAAATGTTTTCTCACGTTTCCTCTGAGCCTTCCTCCCTCTAACTTTATTTTGTGATCACCTTACTTGCAGCATCTCTCACTTTGGAAGATGCTTCCTTCCTGTTCTCTGTTTATACCATTGATGTATTTGTATGTCTCAATCATCAGTGTCAGTGGCTCAGTAGGTAGCACACTCACCTCTGAGGCTGGGAGATCAGAGGGCTGTGGGTTCAGTTCCCACATCTGGCACTTGGGTTAATATCCCAGTACTGACACTGTAGTGCAGCATGAGAGGGGTGCTGCACTTCTGAGGTGCCGTCTCTCGGATGAGACTTTAAACCGAGGTCCCATCTACCTGGATTGGTGGTAGTTCAGGTGGATGTTAATGATCCCATGGCACTTACCGAAAAGAGTAGGGGAATTTTGTATTGATATCACATCATCACAAATCATAATACATTGTACAAAAAATAAAGAGGAAAGAAAAAACAAACATAAAGAAAGAACAACAGGTATTCACTTCACACACTTGATGCAGTATGTTAAAGACCACACAATAATCACTCCTTAACCCCAAAACCTTCCCCTCCCCTTATTATCTTTCCCCATACCGCTGTGGCAGGAATTTTGCTAGTTGTAGCTCTCAAACCTAATTACTCTGAGTGTGTTAAGTCACATGAAAGAATACAATTTTAATCCCAAATAAACAAGTATTTCATTCATACTCTGGTTAAAAGTGATTGTTCAAAAAAAATTTTCCAACTACTGAGTAACCAATAAACCATTAGGGCAAAAATCAGTAGTACTTTTTAAACATGTCTTGTTTAGAAATAGGTTTTTAGTCTACCTCCTTACTTGTATTTGATAAATCCAAACAACCCTTTCCATTTCCTTAAAATATAGCTCTTAGGATTAGCCTGCAGATCTTTCTTAAACACTGCCTCCATAGCTTGTTCTACCAGTGTCTTATAGGTGGTATATGACATCAGTCTCTGTTGGAGTGTCCATTGACAGCGAGCCTGCCAAAGGTAAAACTTTAAACAGCAAAACAACACCATTAAAGTATCATAATCATACATTATCTTGAGGTTGGGACAATGCCCAAGGACCAAAGACTCATAGGTTAAGCTGTCTAACCACCTTAGATTCCATTCTGTCTTTAAATATCCCCATAGGGCTTTTGCATAGGAACAGGTAAAAAGGAAATGATCCATTGTCTCTTCAATATTTATACAACCGTTATATGGACAATTCCTTTCTTCTTGAGCCTTGTGTCTTGCATTGCCTCTTACATTCAGTCTCCCATAAGCTGAAAGCCATAATACCTCCCACATGTGCATTGGAATTCTGTTGTTATTTAATTGTTTTAACACCTTCCCTTTAGATCTGGTGGGCAATTTTTAAATTCAGGTTGTTCCGGATGGATTTGACTCACCATATGTAGTACAGTTTCGTCCTGAGAGTCTGGAGATATCTGCTTTAGTGAGCTCCCATTTGCAAAGCTTTTTGAGCGCTGGTTTAATGTATTCTGGTATTTTGATATGGGTGGGCAATTTTGGGGAAGGTTTCAGTCAAATTTCCAAATATAACTACAAGTTTTACAAAACAAATGGTATATACACGGTTGGTTCCCTAGCCCAATTTAAGATTGTGAGACAGGAAAAGGCTATGGAAAAAGATTATAGGGTCCACCATACCCAGACCCCCTTGTTGTTTAGACAAGTATGTAAAACACCTTTTTATTGGGTTCAATCTGGATCCCCAAACCATCTGAAAAAAGCATGCATATAACCTGGTTTCTAAGATTACTGGGGTGGGAAAATCATGGCTTAGTACAACAAAGTGGGTATAATGAACCTTTTAATTATGTGTACCCTTTTATTTTAGACAACCTCCATGACTTCCATCTCTGGACTTTATTTTCAGCCCCCTGAAGAGCCCTTTCCCAATTCTCAAGTGGGAGATTATGTTGTCCAAACGTTATTCCCAAGATTTTTAGTGGCTCTGAGGAGAAATAAATATGGTTTACTGTTACAGGTGCCCTCTCTGTATTTCCTAAGTACAACCCTTTACATTTATTTAGATTGAGGGTGGCATTAGATACTCTAGAATATTCCTGCAGTTGTTTTATTACTGTTGGTAATTGCCCCAGGTTTGCTATAAACAGGCATGTGTCGTCCGCATAGGCTTGGATTTTCAGTTCCATTTGGCCTGGGATCCCAACAAACCTTCTCATTCTTGAGTATTGCTCAGAACTCTAATCAGAGGGTCCAGGGAAAAGTTATAAAGGAGTGGGCTGAGGGGACAGCCCTGTCGAACCCTGTATTTATGGTGATACCTTTCATTACCAACCCTCTAATAATAGGTTGCACATGGACTCTAGAATATAGAAGTTGGATTTTATGCACAAATTCCTTTGGAATACCGTAATGTAATAAGGTCTGAAAGAGGAAAGGAAGGCATACTCTATCAAAAGCCTTGCTTTGATCTAAAGTAATGATACAACCGGATGTTTGTGCAGCTCCACATCTCTATTACATCTCTGATAATCATTAAGGCATGTTGTAGCTTCCTTTCAGGGATCCCACAAAACTGGGCTGGATGTATTAATAAGGAGCTATTTGCCTTAGCCTATTGTTAAGAACCTGAGACAATATTTTAAAATCAGCATTCAGGAGAGTTATAGGTCTCCAGTTTGAGATGTCTACCTTTCACCCTCCTTATATATAAAATTAAAAGACCTGCTGTGAATTGAGGGGACCACCCTTTGTCAAAAAATATTGAAAACAGTTCTACTAAACACCTTGTCATTATTTTGGAAAATGATCTATAAAACTCATAAGGCAGTCAATCAGGTCAGGAAGATCCATTTTTAGTTTCATAATTACATCTTCTATTTCCTGTAATTTCAAAGGAGAGGTTAAAATTCCTGATCCTCCTGGGCCAAGGTTACCTGGCTTTTCTCCAAATAAAATTAATCAAATTTGTAGAAGGAGGAGGAGACTCTCATGTGATGCCAAAAGCCCACAGATTATTTCATGGATCCCCATCTCATCTTCCACTATGTTTCCTCTATCATCTACTAATTGAAACATATCTAAAGTATCTTTCTTCTTTTACAGGCTTCAAAGGGTCTCCAATTGGGTTTTTGTGTTCCAAATTGCAATTCTGTATTTAAAGTTTTTGCCCTGTCATATTGAAATTTCCTCATTTCATCCTGGATCTGTTCAATGTCAGGGCCATAATCTTGTCTAGACATAGCAGACTGTGAAAGCATGTTCTGAAGTTTTGATCTTAGTTTTAAATAGCTAAAAAAATTGTTTTGTGCCCTATGCTTGCCATAGTTTTGGAACCATATTGCTATCTCTTTTTTGTGTCCATCCACCATACCCCCAAATCTTCGTAGAGATCACTCACTGAGGTCCTAGCCCAGAGTAATGAAGAAATTTTCTCTTTAACAAAAGGGTCTGTGAGCATTGAAACATTTAATCTCCATCTTTTCTCCCTCCTTATTTTCGGGGCTGTTTGAAACATTATTTGTAAAAGAAGGTGGTCTGAAAATTCTATAGGGATAGTATGAAAGTTTGGGTCAGGGAGATTCCTAGAAACAAAAATATGGTCTATATTTGATGTCAGGTGTCCCCTTTTGTATGTATATTTGGGCCCTTGGGATTGGTAGTGCGTACAATTCTTCAGCTCGCCAATATCAACACATTTTTGCAAGGCATTTGAATCGCAGTATGTTTTCACTCTTTCCCCTCAGTCCCCTTTGGGTAAATGTAATTAAAACCCCCCCAGGATTACATAAGTGGACGTATGTAAGTAAGGTTGAAGTTTGGAAATTAGAGCTACTCTATCTGCTTTTGTTTGTGGGCTGTATACATTTATTAATCTATATGGGACCTTATCCCAATATCCATCTAGGATGAACAGCCTCCCTGGAATCAAATCCACCATCTTGGTTATTTGGAAGGAAAAGGTACTAAATATGATACCTATTCCATTGGCCCTGTCTGGCCCAAAGGACCAATAGGATGCCCCCATCTCCATTAGCATGGAACAGCCTAAGTTGGTCCGATGTGAGCATCCATGTTTCTTGCAAAAACAGATATCAGTTTAGATCTATCAATAGGTGAAACAACGCCGTTCTCCTAAGGGAATGAAGAGGCTATGACAGTTACATGCCAGGGATAACTTAACCATTTAATTTAAGAGTTCAAGGCCCTTTCTTCCTCCTTTTCTTTTCTTCCCTTTGTACTCAAGCATATCATTCTTCCCTCCTTCAGCTTGTGTGGGTGTAAGAGCTACATCCATCTGTTCTGTGTCTGATTCTACCTCGGTGGGAGCCAAAACCTCGAAGGATTAGGTTCTGCTAGGCCTGCTTGCTCACTTGTGGGGGTGGGGGCAGGTTTGGTTTTGTATTCCTAGTTGTCCTTCTTGGAAGGTGTTTTTTTTTGGAGGGTGGAAGAGGGATCACCTGCACATCAGTGGATTGCTTATCTGTGTAGCAAACCGGCAATAGGTCCCCCCACTGGATAGGCTTATCAAGATTGGGACAGAGTGGATGATTCTCCTCATCTATTCTTATCTCTTCAGTCTCAACTTCCTCCTTTCTGCCTGGAATAGGGTCAGAAGCGTTATCTGGGGGATTGTGTTCCACAGGAGGGGCTTCAGCTTCTACCACTTTTTTGGCTGCTTCCTCTTGAGCTTGTTGGATAAGAAGCTCAGGGCTAATGACTATTGCCTTATTTCTTGCAGCCCACGGACACTCCGGAAATGTGTGACCTGTGTCCTCACATAACTCACATCGTGTGAGGTTTGCGCATTGCATACTTAAGTGCCCCACCTCCCCACAGTTGTCACAGCGAGGGCGATCACATACACTAGAGAGGTGGGTCCTAGCCCCACACTTGTAGCATGCTCGTGGCTGCCCTGAATAAAAACACACTCCTCTATCTCTACCCAGCATGAAGGAGTTTGGTATATGCACTATATCACTCTCCAGTTGCCTCAATTTAACCTTATATTTCCATCCCCCAGTCCAAAACATCTCAGAATCCAGTTGTGCTTCTGGTGCACTCAATACTTCACATTTTTGTTGAAGCCAGTATGTAATGTCATCAATGTGTACCCCTTCATTCCGAAACATCACTGTCACATATTTAATGAGGGGTTTTGTCAAGGGGATCACCATAAAGGGGGACCACAGAGGTGAAAATTTAACTTGATTGAAGCGTTGCCAGAACAAATCCAGGGTGTATGCAGATCTGAAACTAATGTCATAGTTGTCCTCTCCTGAGATGTTTATAAAAGCATAAACATCTTTTGGTGAAAAGTGTAGTGAGTCCTTCAGGAGCTTTCTCCCCACATATTGCCAATCTGGCCTGATTTCCAGACCCCCTTTGTACTGAATCCTAACTGCATTCCTTCTAGGAGCAGCCTCTTTTTTTGATTTAGCAAAGAGTTCTGACAATAGTGGGCGCTGGGCAGGGTGGTCAGTTTGTTTTTCTTCACCTTCAGGTGCCATTCCTCTTCTGAGATCTGGGGTCCCTGCAAAGGTTGTTTCATTCTTCCTGTCCTGTGTCGGATCCCCCCAGGGTTCCCGTATGTTTTTCTCTAAAGGCTCTTTGTTCAGTATAATCAGTTCAGTTATATTCTGAAGCTGTCCCATATTTTCATCCCCATATCTTGGGCAGAGTCTGGATTTGTACTCCCCTTTTCCCCAACAGAGATTTGAGACAAACCCCTGGGACACCATTCTGGGGTGTTTGCAGGCCACAGAGGGTCTGGCAACCACTGGCCTGAAGGCAATTTCTTCCATCCTGCCTCCTGTAGGGCTTTTCCCGGTGACCAACTGCAGAAGGGTTCAAGTCCCTGATTACTGTGTTGGGAAAATGCTTTGCCAATTGCCTCTGTTGTTGTTGTTGTTGGACAGGATTGCATAGATATATTTTGTACCTTGTGTTCTACAGGCCCTTTATGAGTATTAGGCCCAACTAGATTGCGTTTTGCCAACATAATAGCCCCTCTCCTGTTTTTCACTTGCTTTGATCCTGGTTTAGCAGATCGTGCTAAGAAAGAAAAAATGGTAGCATCAGTCTGTTCAAAGGGATTATTTTGTAAAATGACTTCCCCAGTTTTCTTTTCCTCTGTATTTGGGCCGTTTTGAATCTCTGTGTTGAACCGGGGGACTGTATTACCAGACTTAGGATTGTTTTCCAGTCCTGAAACTACATTAGGCATTTCTTTATCTTGTACAGCAGTTTTTAAACCTTCGCTCCTTTGCTCAGTTTTAGAGCTAGTTTCAGTAGGAACTTCTGCCTTAATATCACTGCCCTCTACCTCCCGCAGGTTATTCAAAACATTCACCTCTTGGGGCTCTAGGCACTCAAATCCCTCAGTTTTCCTGCCAGCCCTGTTCACATTTGCATCAGTGGTTGAAATAATAGGGTGAAGATTTACCTCGAGGGTGTCTGTCGGCTTGCTCCTTCCTCGTCCTTTGATGTTGAAGCATCATATTCAGAGCTGTCAGCTGGGCCATACCAATTGTCAATTTCTTCACTGTGATCCAGTAACTTTAATTCAGCTTGTTTCTTGCCATAAAAGCTGCATATTTCTCCTTGGCTTTCTCTAATGCCTGCAGAAGTTCTTCTTTACTTTTGCCTTTAATTCCTTCCATTGGAGTTCTCTCACAGTCCTTATTTCCATCAATATTACTCAAGTACTCGATTGAGAAAAACATCTCTTCTTGTTTATTTTGAGCTAATTCTTGGCTTATTTCCAGTAAAGTAGCCTCTTGCAATATGAGGTCATGGGAGGAGGCCATCTCCCCTGCCACATCAGCACTTCCTCCTTCTAGGTCCAGCTCCCAACTGGGCTCCTCCATCCCTGCTCACAGGAAGTCAAGCCCCCTGCTGGCAGGAGAGTAGGGGAATTTCCCAGGTGTCCTGGCCAAATTTCCCTCATTCACTAAAATACCACCAACAGCTGAATCTGGTTCAAGGTCAGTTGGCATTCATCTGTATCCCCCTCCCCCCGGGTCGTGCCTGAATATAGGCAGGATTTGTCTAGTGCACTTACCCAGTCAACAAAAACTAAATAAATAAATAAATCTCCCTCCCTCCCTTTCCTCCAGGGAATACATATCCAGCTCCTTTAGTCTTTGCTTATAGGTCTTATCCCACAGGCCCTGCATCATTTCAGTTGCTCTCCACTGTACCACCTCCACCCAGATCAGTTTTAGATTTATACATGTCATTGCTAATTTAAGTAAGGTTTCTAGTAGCACCCGCCCCCCCCCACACACACACACTCTGATGTCCTTTGGAGCCTGAAAAGAAGAAAATGGTTTCTTGATGTCTTTTTTTTCAATCTGTAAAAATATGTGTAGGCAGTGCCCTGCTATGTTACACTGGAATATATTTATTTATTTATTTAAGTCTGGGATTACAAAGTACCTTTGAGCCAAGACTCTTTTACAAAGGTTCCACGTCAGTAAGCACAGACAATACAGGATGTGAAGTTACAGAATAAAACAATAATGACACTGATGGTTACAAAAAATTGGTTACAGGTACAAGTACATGATACACTAGGAGGTGCATTAAAACATGGGAGATGGGAGAAGAGAGGATGGCAATGGGACAGGGTATATCAGCCTAGATGGCCTTGTCAAGACAGAGCAGTGGTGAGTGCATAAGTTGGGCATGGGAAAAAAAAGTATAAACGTGCTAGAAGTGGGGTAAGCATGGGCAGTGGAGGGTAAGGGCAGCAGTGAAAAAGAAAATTGCTCAGCTAGGGCAATCACAGGTGCTAGATGCAACAAGTGAGTGATCGAGCTTCTTCTTGAAGGTGCCCAGAGTTGGTGAGGCAGAGATGTCACTGGTAAGATTATTGATCCAGCTCAGGGCCCTGTATGCGAATAACCTTTGAGCCTGGGTTGTACGACAATGAGGGATTTGCAGTAATTGAGGTTTTGAGCTTATATATATCTATCATGGCAAAAAACTCTGTTTAATGCATCAGTTAGGGTTGTTCCACAGTGACAAAAGGGAGGAAATTCGGTGTTAGGGTTGAAAGCCCCCCTTGCACCCCCACAGCCCACTCCCCCAACCGGCATCGGGGTGTGCATTGGGGTCGTTGGTCCTAACTCTCACCCCATCTCATGTGTAAACAAGCTGAGGTATGGAGAATGGGGTGAGAGTTAGGACAGGCAACACCAATGCACACCCGATGCGGTTGAGGGGAGCAGGCTGGGGGTGCAAGGGAGCTTTCAACCTAACACGAATTCCTTGCTTTGTCGCTGGTGAAAAACCAACTGATGCGATAAACTGAGCTTTGCCATGAATTCCTTCTTTTGAGAATGGGACTATAAATAGTGAATGGAATGCGGTGGTGGGGGGCGGGGCCCTTTGGGCCCCATGCTCCACCGCGATGCTATCTGTGACATAGTAGCGGTAACTGCAATGCAAACATAAAGCGTAAAGGTTATACACATGGTGACACAGACATAAATGGTAACGCAAACGTTAGTAGAAATGCAAAGTGCAAAGCAAACAGTGACACAAACAGAGATGCAAGCGCGTATGGAAATGCAACTGGTAACGTGCACGGTGGTCACAGTACCGCTATTGTAAATGCAAATTTTAAGTGTTACAACAACAATAACACCAAAGGGAACAGAAACGCAAATGCAAGTATGTACAGAAATGCAAAGCATAATGCACACAATCAAGGTACTGCAATTGCAAACACAAATGGTAACAGTAACAGCAGCAATAACGCCAGAGGAAACAGAAATGGAAACACAAACTCAAGCACGTACGGAAACGCAAACCGTAATGCGCACAGTCACGGTACTGCAATTGGAAAAGCAAATGGTAATGGTAACAGCTAAAATAACGCCAAAGGAAACAGAAACAGAAACACAAACACAAGCATGTACAGAAACACAAATCATTACACGCATGGTCACAGTACCGCAATTGTAAATGCAAATGGTAATGATAACAGCAACAATATTGCCAAAGGAAACAGAAACGCAAACAAAAGCGTGTATGAAAATGAAAACCATAATGTGCACAGGCACGGGAATGCAATTGGAAACACAAATGGTAATGGTAACAACAATGATGACACAAAACGAAAGACAAATGCAAGCGCAAACACAAATGGAAGGGCAGTCGCAAACGCAAATGGTAATGCACACAGTGGAGCAAAGTGAAACACAAACAGAAACAGTACTGGAGACACAAATGGTAAGACTAATGCAAACGCAAGTGCAAACAGAAACGCAAAGGATAATGCACACGGTAGCATACACAGGAACACTAATGCAAACGGGTATGGAAACGCAAGTGGAAACGCTACATGTAACAGTAAGTGGAGTGCACACCCTTGTTTTCCCCAACAGCTGCATAGAGAAACACAGTGACTACAAAGAATGTATGCATAATAATGGGCCTGAGACCAGAAAATGAGGTCTTGGAATACTAAATTGCTTATATCTCAGGAACCGTATGATGTAGAGAAAAAATTTTAATTTCATATGAGTCGTGACTTTCCTGGCTAGTTTTGCATTTAGCCCCCTAGTGGGGGGGGGGCTAAGTGTTTTTCTGACGAAAAGTCTGTATCTCACACCGTTCCGAGATACAGGCCCCGAAAAGCGCCGCAGACGCCGCAATATTAGTCTATTGGAAAGTGTCAACTTCGGAGTACTGAAACTTTGCAACCCTGCAATATGTTTTCAACAAATCACGAAAAGGCACATCTATGTGATGTTGGCTTTCTTCTCTCCAAATTTCAGCCCAAAAGACCAAACCATTCTTTTGCAGCAGGGTGGCAAACAATTCCTGTTATTTTGGCCATAGTGTTGCAAAGTAGTGTCGTGATTTGCGACACTTTCACAAAAAAAAAAAAAAATCACGAAAGTGTCACAGGTGAGACACTACTTTGTGACACTACTTTTCCCAAAAATTTCAAAAACATGTTTCTGGGGTGTTTAACCCCAAAATAAAGACATGTCTAGCATCCTCAGGGCTCAGCTAAGTAAACACAAAAAGAATTGTGTCCCTAGATGGTTCCAATTTTAAATGCCAAGCATTTCTGTGATCAGTAACTGAAAAAAATGGCTGACTCACAACACTACAGGGGTCATTTGTGACACTAAAACTGCATTTGCGACACTGTCGAACTTTTTGTTAACTTTTCCCATTGACTATAATGGGAAACTTGTTTTTTGAATAACTTTTGAACCATTCAATATTATTTCACAAAGTCTTCAAAAGGCACATCGGGAACCTCAGCCACATATTCCCTGAAGTTTTTGGACCAGTCGCGCAAACCATGCATCCTGTAGGCGAGAGCAAAGAATGCGCAAAAAAGCGTAAATTTGATCTGGGATGTTGCTTAATATCTCCACAACCGTATATCCAACCAGCACAAATGTTGGCAAATCCCAAGATCTATGGCTACATTCCATACCTGCCTAATTTCAGGCAAATCGATTGAATGGTGGCAAAGTTATTAAGGTGAAAAATTTCACCATTTAACCTTAAATGGGGTACTCAACCCTAACTATGGTAGCACTACCGTGCTACCATAATATATATATATATATATATATATATATATATATATATACATACATATATGCATATGCATATATGTGTATATATATTAATCAGTGTGTGTGTGTATATCGCAACAGTTAGAAAGTGCAGTCAGGTGGCTCAGTGGTTAGTACAAACATTGCTAGTTTACACATTTCTTATTGCCCACAATACCATTATTTTGCAGCTGTATTGGCTCTTGCTAGAGATTGTTCTCATTAGTCTTGCCTCATTTTTCTTTTCCTCCATGGTTTGCCCTGCCTTTCTTGGTTGTTAATTCTTGCAGTTTGGGTTGAACTGTTTCCAAAAACAAGAAAAAGTAATCTGTAATAGCTTTATCAAATGAGACTGCCTTTATTCATCCTTATATTAAATTGGTTTCAACAGTATCGAACACAAAGAAAGCAAATTGTGGCCATAGGGGAATGGATGTCTGGTATAAGAACTATTAAGTCTGGAGTACCACAGGGCTCAATATTGGGCCCTGTTTTGTATAATATCTGTATGAATAATAGTTCTGTTTCAGATCCTTGGGTTAAAATACATTTATATGCAGATGATACTGTGATATATATGGAAGGAGTATCAGTTGAGGATATTCAACCTACACTCCAGCAGGCTTTTGATGAAATACAGGACTACCTGCTGAAGTCTAGTTTGATTTTGAATCCTAAAAAGTTACAGGTAATGATTTTCTCCAGGCATTAAGAGATTCTCAAATCCAATTTACAGATTAGAACTCTTGAAAATACCTTTTTAGAACAGGTCTATAGTTATAAATACTTAGGAGTCCTCTTTGATTCAGCTCTGACATGAAATTTGCACATAGAACTAACAGAACAAAAAATGGGGAAGTGTTTGGGATATTTATATAGAAATAAGTTTTGTCTGAGTGAAATGACAAGGAAGAGCCTAGTCCATACAGGATTATGCCCTTGATTGATTATGGCAATTTAGTTTACATGGGGGCTACATAAACTAATTTAAATAGATTAGATATAGTCTGTCATAAGCTAGTGAGATTTGTTTTGAATGCCCCAAAAAGAACACATAGAAGAGAGTTATATAGAAATCTTCTGTGGCTAAATCTTAAGGAAAGATCACTACCTGCACTTCAGTTTATCACAAAATGTGTACTAGGGAAGGCCCCAGAGTATATACTGAGTGAGCTGATTCCCAGGCCTATAAAAAAAGGCTTTAGAACAGCAATGGGCCTAAAATTCAGATTACCAAATTATAAAACACTAATGGGTAAATCTTTGTTCTCCTACAGGGGACCGAAGCTGTGGAATTGTTTACCACATGAATTATGTTTAAAACAAGGGGTAATTAGAAAGGGGGAAATAAATAAATGTTTTTTAAAAGAGGTAATGAAACGTACTCTGTTAGAAATACAGTAATAAGAGCTTAAGAAAAAAATGATTAAGGGATATGTAGGTGTAAGTGTGTAAGTGTATGTGTTAGGGAGGGTGTAATAGAATTTTTGTACTCAATTGTATAAGTAGACTGTGTGCATGTGATTCTTATTTACTGCAGAATTTGTGTTGTCTTCTTTACAACGACTGTATTTTATTTCCATCTGTATGTTGTATATTTGTACACTTGTAAAACAGGACCTCACTGAAAATGAGCTTGTCTCAGTTGAGCTATTCGATTCATACATCATTGTATGTAATGAATAAAATCCGATTCATTCATCATTGTATGTAATGAATAAAATCCGATTCATTCATCATTGTATGTAATGAATAAAATCCGATTCATTCATCATTGCATGTAATGAATAAAATCCGATTCATTCATCATTGTATGTAATGAATAAAATCCGATTCATTCATCATTGTATGTAATGAATAAAATCCGATTCATTCATCATTGTATGTAATGAATAAAATCCGATTCATTCATCATTGCGTGTAATGAATAAAATCCGATTCATTCATCATTGCATGTAATGAATAAAAACGTTACTACTACCACTTGTAAATGCTCTGCCCCTCCTCCTTGATCTCGAATGCCTCTGAAAAATGTTCTGATTTCTTGCGCCATTTAAAAATATTATTTTCCATAATCTTCTGAATCTCTGAGCAAGTTGAGCTCTTTTCTCTCTAGTAATGCTGTTTCGTGTTTAACTATCTGAGCTTGAAGATTCTTATCCAGAGCATCCATATCCTTGAGTACTTTGTTTTTATTGAGCTCAGACTTTAGTCTCTCACTTTCTTGCACTAGTTTGTGACACTTCCTTTGTCTTTTTTACAATTAATTGTAGGGAGGTCTTAGACCAAATTGGTTCTGTTGTCGCAACATTTTTGTGAGTTGACATGTTTCTAGTCCCCTGAGGGTATCTTTAAAATGCTCTGACTTCTTGGCACCTGTTCACACTCAATGTATGTCTCCAGTGTTGTCATATTATTTGTAATATTTAATTATGTGCTCAATAACTTTTCTAGTTTGTGAAATGAGCTTTTCAAGTCATTAACAGCTTTCCTTGGCTGAGTTTTTTATGTTGGGGTTGCTTGAAGTGGAAGAGCAGGTTTTGGAGGCACGGTCATGTTGTGGTCAGTGGCGCCACTGCTTTTTCGGGCTTGGCTGTGTGGCATGAATGAGACTGCATGCTATCTATGACAGCAGTTGCAAAGCGTGCCACCAATTTGAAACATTTTAGCCACTGCAATGAGGGAGCTCCACCTCATTTAAGGGCATGCCTTCCCTGGTGTAACATTTCAATGAGATTTGGTGGCAGCTGTGCTGTCCGCCTCTCACAGTCCCCAGAAAAGGTGACATCGAGGGTGCCTAATCCCCCTGTCAGAATCATCATGCCTCCCTCCCCAGTTAATTTACCAATGGGGGAGCCCAATCCCTGTCGGCATCATATCCCGTGCTGGTTGTTTGCTGAGGGGGTGCCCAATCCCCCTTGGCATCATCTCCCCCAGCAAACACCCTTTTTTATTTGCTGATGGGGTGGCCAATCCCCTTTGGCTCCAGTTCCCCCACCCCAAAACATGCAGGTGGCACGCTGGGAGCCCACCTCAGCATGTCAAATATACCTGCAGGCTCTGCAAGAGAAGCCATATGAGGAGAGACTAAAGGAGCTTAATATGTATACCCTTGAGGAAAGGAGGAAGAGGGGGGACATGATAGAAACTTTTAAGTACCTCAGTGGAATCAACAAAGTCCAAGAGGGTAGCATCTTTCAGAAAAAGAGATGTGCAAGAACAAGGGAACACAATTTGAAGATAGAGGGGGGATGGCTCAGGGGCAATGTGAGGAAGTATTTTTTTCACAGTGAGGGTGGTGAACGAATAGAACAGCCTTCCTGAGGAGGTTGTGGGATCTAAAACTGTGGGAGAATTCAAGAATGCATGGGACAGACATAAGGCAATTCTTGTGAGGGGTAGGAAGAAATAGGCTGTTGGTTAACTAGGATCTGCAGCTTATCCTGTAGGTTGGGAAATGGGCAGACTAGGTGGAACAAGTGGTCCTCATCTGCCATCAAAGTCTATATTTCTATGTTTCTATACCTGTCAAAAGAAAAAGCCTTCCTGCGATGTTTAATTTTTTTTTAACCTGTAAAGTAGAAAATGGTCCCTCACAGTCTGCCTACACTTACTTACCTGCACCACCCACTGCGTACCCCACCTCCCCACAGCCCCCTCACTGCATACTTACCTCAGGAGCCCAGTGCAATGATCTTTGGTGGACCGGGAACACGTCTGCTTTCTTCAAAGCCGACCACTAACTGAAGAAATGCCGGTAAGCTGTATAATGGCGTAAATAGGGTTTTTTTCAACTTTGGTGCATATCTTGGGCATTTGGGGGAATTTAGGCACCAAATTTTCAACATGGGACTATTGGGACCCCTCCTCATGAATTCAGTCTCTGTTGTGCTGTTATTCAGTCCTAAAAGGTGATTTCATGGTCACCATGTGGAATCACCTTTCAGGACCAATTAATGAAACAACAGTGCCACTGTTCATGAGGTGGGATCTCAAAAAGCCTATGTTGCTAATTTGGTGAAAATAAATCCAAAAAATTACTGTTTTACGAGCGTGCATTGTACAGTTTCCACACACGCTCTTAACTTTGCGAATCTGTAATATTTTCACTTCAGATTTTCAACATTGCCATTTTTCCACACCTCCATATGAACAGTACAGCTCTCATTTTTCACATCCTGTACGAAATGAGTTTTCACACTTCCCATGCAGAATAGCGTGGTCACTATGGGAAATCAGTGTTTGGGACAGATTAAGAAAATCACAGTGACTCTGTTCATGAGCAGAGGTCCTGAAATGCCTATGTTAAAAATTAGGTGACAAATGTCCATGAAATGACTGTGTTACAAGCATACATTGTGCAGTTTCCATACATGCTCTTAACTTCAATAATTTTTTATATTTTTTCTCCAGATTTTCACCATTGCCATGTTTTCATCACCTCCTTATGAACAGTACAGCTGTCATTTTCCACATCCTACTTGAAATGTGTTTTCACAAATCCAGCAAGCAGTGGTACAGTTGCTGTAGGAAAACAATGTTCAGAACAGAGTAAGAAAATCACAGTAACACTGTTCATAAGCAGAGGTTCCAAAATGCCTATGTTGAAACTTTGGTAAAAAAATTCCGTAAAACGACTATATTACAATCAATCAATCAATCAAAGTCTTTATTTAACCAGGCGATCACTGTTGAGCAAGCTCATTTTCAAGGTGGACCTGGGTTTGTTAACAAGGGACAATATAAATGGGATGCAACACACAAGAAAATAGTAATAATACAAATAAAGTGAGATACAATAATACAGTATATACAAAGTATCAGCAAGTACAAGTGTGCATTGTGCAGTGTCCACGCACAGTTGTATCTTTGAGAATTTGCAATATTTTCACTCCAGATTTTCAACATTGTCATTTTTGCACACCTTCTTATGAAGAGTATAGCTGCCATTTGTCACATCCTGCCTGAAATATAGTTTTGCACATCTGGGTCACAATCACGCAGTCGCTGTGGGAAATCAACGTTCAGGGCAGATTAAGATAATCATAGTGCCACTGTTCATGAGCAGAGGTCCCAAAATGGCTGTTAAAAATTTGGTGAAATAATTCCACTAAATGACTGTGTTACGAGCGTGCGATGTGTAGTTTTCACACACACTGGTAACTTCAAGAATGTTAAATATTTTCACTCTAGATTTTCAACATTTCCATCTCTTCACACCTCCTTATCAATGGTGCAGCTGACATTTTAATGTGGTGCAGAATGGCGCAATCACTGTGGGAAATCAATGTTAGAGACAGATTAACAAACTGAGGCACTGAGGGTTGAGGCACTGGACGCCACACCTCATGCTACGCCGGCGACCAGAGTTCAGGAACGAACTTGGGTCACCAGGGGTTCAGCTGGGGGAGGTAGGATACAGCATCCCAACGGATGCTCTCCTCCTCCATGAGGGGGTGGGTTACATGGGCAGTGCTGTCCACGTGCAGTACCGCCTGTGGAAGCACGGGCAGTAAGGTGAAATGCTAATTTCCTATGAGGGGTCGGGGGGAGTGCTGTGGATGCTTGATGGCGGCATGCATCTGCAAGTCATTCATCTGGATGTAAGTCCTCTGCATCAGGGTGCTCAGGGGGAAGGGACTGGGAGAAAAACCAAAGGCAAAAAATCTCCTGGCACCGTGCAGAATGATGCTGGGTCCACGCTACGGGAAAGTGGCCTGGCCGAAAAGACCATTGGATAAGATCCACTGGGCAGGGACCTGGAGAAAGTAAAAATAAATAAATAAATCACAGAGTCATTGTTCATGAGCAGAGGTCCCAAATGCTTTTGTGAGGTGGAGTCTTAAAAAGGCCATGTTTTAAAATTTGGAGTGCAAATACCAACACACGCCTAGGGTATTAGGGTTTCTAACCATTATGTCCCACCCTGTACAGACTAACAGGCATCAGGGGTGTGTCTTTGGATTGTCTGCTGTAGTGTTCATGCCATTGGTCCTCCACCACCACCCTGCAGCCACTGACAGGCATCAAGGTGTGCCTTGGATTCTTCAGCCTCAAAGTTCAACCCATTCTCCTATGCTGCACCCTTCTCAACATACTTCCTCATGAAATGGGGTGAACATAAGGCCCAACGACCCCAAGGCACAACACGACACTTGTCAGACTCTGCAGAGTAGGGTGAGGTGAAATGGCATGAGTGTTATGGCCAGTGACCCAAACGCACACCCCAATGCCTGTCACTCTCTGCAGGGTGGGGTGGGGTTGACGTCAGTTCTATACTTCAGTGCTATTCCTATTTTGTGTCTCTCTAACTCCTGCACTATCAATGCCAATACCAGCAAGCCAACATTCGGCATTGACAAATGCTTGTTGTTATTTATTTCCCTCCTTCCAATCAGATTTTTGCCTGCTTTACAATAAACCCATTTTAATCAAATACAGTGTTTCTCATTGATATTCTGTTGTTGCACTGCTAGTTACTTGATTCATTTTCCAACATTCCCACACTCAATGCAGGTAGTTATCCACTTGCAGACTAGCAGAGACATCCAACTGGCTGCCCATGGTCTGCTCTGGCTATGCCCGGAAGCACCAAGGGAAGTCGACAGTAAATGCCGACCTCCCTAACAATGGCACAATACCGATGCAGGTATTGTGCGCTCAATCCCAATGTTTTTCTGTGAGGCTGTGACCCCCACACCCTCTGGGAGATTTTGCCCCCACCCCAGTTCTCAACTCCAGGTCGAGTTGGTCCATGGAGGAGCAGAACACTGGGGAAAAGTGAGACATGAAAACAGACCATTACAGCGACTGTCGCTGCAGTGGTCTTTTTCTGTGTTTCGCTTTCAGGGTGTTGGGCAAAAGGGGGCAATCCCTATGCCCCATACCACCCTCTGCCCCAGTATAGGGTGAGGACTGTGGATGCCATCTAATGTGAACAGGCATTGGGGGTGCAGAGCCACTAAGTGATTTCAGTTGAGGATACTGTGCCAGTTGGATAGTGCTGTGCATTCCATAGAGGCGTGGGCACAGGCATTACTACCTATTATGAATCAGTCTGACTGTAACAATGAATTTCAGTATTTCTTATGCATTGTTCAGAAGCCGCCATGCACTAACTGCTCAGCTGCTTCCCACTGCACTTACTGCCACTGTCATGTCACACACCTTGGCATTCAAATCTGTCAGAAACCAGTTCAGCTACACTTCTCATAGGGAAATACAGCCTTCTAAATTCATCAGTGAGGGAAACCTAAAAAAATGAAAAAAAGGAGCCAGTAAATTTTAACATAAGAGTCCAATATAACAAGATTGAACCACTTACATAAGAAAACCTTCTGAATATTAGAGAAATTGAAGAAGAAGCTTTACAAACAGAGGCAACTGATAATGAGATTCA
Source organism: Neoceratodus forsteri (assembly GCA_016271365.2). NCBI lineage: Eukaryota > Metazoa > Chordata > Ceratodontiformes > Ceratodontidae > Neoceratodus > Neoceratodus forsteri. The sequence goes on along the minus strand of JADMNL010000029.1, from coordinate 155,293,580 downwards.
AACATTTTTCAAAGGTGATATAGCCACCTTGGAAGTGTAAACAATAAAAAACTAATACAAAATACCAGGAAAACAGAGCAGCTAAAATCCTACAAGACTTTTGTACATTGAAAGGTATATCCCCTGATTTTGACCTGTGATCTTCACCCTTGAGGGGCAGAGGAAGGGAAGTTTGTGGAGACCAGGTGATCTTTAGGTAGCCATTGGGGGAAAAGTTTAAGAAAGTGCTGCCAACATGGTCTGCACAGCTAAAGGAGCTGCTGTGAGCTTAGACACCCCACCCTCTGGCAGCTGAAGTCTTAAATGCTACATCAAGTGGTGCCACTGAGTCAATCTGCATGGCCAAAACTTGCCCTGGATCATAGGACATTCTCACCTGAAGGACAGAAAGAGAAGGACCCTGCCAGAGTCAACGGACTTTACCTCAAGAGATGAACTTCAAATTAGCAGAGCGAGACTGTCGGCATAAAGGGAGGAAGCCCTGGAGGTCATGCTATGGTTGTGGCTGGCATGCATCTGACTGCATTAGTAGTGGAAGGCCAGTGGTGAAGCCTGATGGCCATGAGCACCAGGTAGGCACAGAACATAGGCAAGGCTGAACAAATGATTGAGACATCCAATGACAAGCAGGACACTGTATGAAAGTAAATGATATGTGCTGGGACTGAATGGTAAACGCATGTCAACCAGTTCCATAATGGAGGTCAGTGTTAGTTGCTAATGTACTGCAGGCCCGATAGGCTGAGGAAGTATCATAGGTAACATAGGTGTATCAGAGCAATTTATTAGACCAAAGATCCATATATTCGCAAATATGTTAATACCCCAGGATTTGTTGTCCATCAAGTATCTGTCTAACTTGTTCTTGAATTCCTTGATGGTTTTACTGGTCACTATTTCGACCAGAAGTTTATTCCAAGTCTTTGTGACTCACAAAGTAGAGAACAACAAATGAAACTTCTTGGGAAAAACAGGAGCATATGGTCAAAAGACTAGTATGAATGCCAACTGGGACAGGACCAAACAATATGAGCACGGTCCACGTGCAGCTCACCGCACTGTCTCCAGCAGGTGCCCCCACGTGTCCTTAAGTAAGAGATAAAGGAGGCCAGGGTCTTAAAGAACTGCATTCTGCACTTCCAAGCAAATTCTCTAAGATATTACGTCATTGAAAGTAGAAAGAGAATACCTCTCCCACTGAGTGTTAACATAGATGTCTTGTAAATTTATCAGCCAATGCTGAAGGATTACAGCTGTTGACTTAGTGAAGGAAGAACAAAAAATAGAATATATGGCACTAATAAAATTCTCCCAAATCCTCCCATTTGGATAAGAAACCAACATTGCAGTAATACCCAACTTATTGGAAGCTGCTGTACTTCTTGGCAGGGAAGATTGCGGTAATTAAAATGATCATAGTCCCCATGTATTCACTGTCTGGCTCATTTGTCCATAGATATTACTACCAGATGATTCTCCAAAATGGACACACTGATTTATTAAAGGAGGGAAAGCTGCCTTGTTATAGTAGGCTAAGATGAGGGCCATTTGAAGGAAAGGCAGCTGCAGCCTTCCTTGGTTCTATGCACACTATGTCTCTTCCTGGTGTGCCCAAGCATTGCAATTGCTCTCCCCACCCTCTACTAATGGTCCCCATCTGGGGACAAATGGGCAACATCTGGTCCAAATCACAGATTCATTAACTTGTGTTTTCAGTTATCTTCCTACTGCTAGGAAAGCTGGTCCCACCTCTATATCCACCCTTAAGGCATGGTGAAAGTTAGAGACCGTGTTGCAGTCACCCATTGTACCCTTGTCACTGCTTCACCTCTGGAAGAATCCCCTAATCATGGGGCAGTGGGATTACCATTACAGTGGGAGTCCTGGTGTAGACGGGATTTATCCCCTGGCTGACCTATGGCAACCGTCCACCACACATCTGAACTCTTTTGACAATTTGAGAAGACTATTTGACCTCCACAAAGTGTACTTTGGAGGTACCTCCATGTCAAAAACACCATTGTTAACTGTCAGAAGTACCAGAAGAAGCTGTCTCTTCAGCTGTTCTTAATGCCTCCCCATTGTCTCCATGCTTGGCTAACATAAGCACCAGTGATAGAGTAGGCCTGATCTATAAGGGCGTACTTGGCTTCTCAGAATGAACTAGAAGGGGGACAGGATCAGATCTGTAAAGTACAGTAACTTTTTCTTGTTTTTACATTGTTTCTTGTAGATTCTACTTGGTAGAAGGTTATTTCTTTTCTTTCTTACTACTTCTAAGGGGTTAGCAGAGTATTGTTTGAGGCTGTTGGAATTTTGAAACCTGTTTTGGTAGCTATAGGTGGGCTCATTTGTTTGATGTTTCACTGTGTGGCAGGCTGCATTTGTAGAGGCCTATTTCTTCTGATTTAAAATGTAATTGGTGTGATTTAACTGGGTCTGTTCCTTTGAATTGGAGAACGATATCTTCTAATTTCAAGCCTATTTTGATGCGTAATTGGTAAAGCTGTTTGGAGTCCTGTTCCTTTGGGTAGCAAACCTATTTTGGGGGCTTTGAGTAGAATTGTGATTTATTATTGCTGGCTTCACTAGCTGCAAAGCTTAGTGCAGAGTGGGGGAAGGGTGCTAATGGTCTGACCAGGGGCCTCAGCTACCTGATTGTTTCTGGAAGACTTGGGCTGGTCCCACCCCCCGTCCATTATTTCCTTTATACCAGGGGTTCTGACATCACTTCCTCAAATGGGCAAAGGATATGCACCTGTCGTAGCAGAAGCAGACATCCAGGAAAGGAACAGCAGCAAGTGAAGAGGTGACTGCTATCTCAGTGGAAGGGAAGTAAATGCAAATCTAGGAGCTTTCATTGTTACTTCTTCGCATTGCTCTTATATTGGTGAAAGGAGGAGTAGGAGTTTGAAGAAGGTTGTGCAATAGCTACTTAAAGTCTATTTTTGAGTGTGGATAGGAAGGATAGGAATATGAAAAGCAGTTGCTCAATCTGTCTAAACTTGTGCAACAAAGGAGATAAGGGAAATAAAGAAAATAATGTTTTGCACTGATAGAGGGAGGAGAGGGGAGACTTGGGGCAGTGTTTGGTATCCTGCATCTGGAAGGGTGGGGGGGTCGCTGGTGGGCAACGACAGCAATGGTTAGGGTAGGAGGCTGCAACAACTTCAGTGCACCAATCTTTCTAAAAATTGCCTGGAGTGTTGGGGGATGTTTAATGTGCAACCACATAGAGAAACTTAGAAAGGAGATTGAGGGTCTGCAGGAGGAACTAAGACAGACAAGGCAGATTGGGGGTGGGTTTAGCCCAATACTGGAGGGAGGAAGGAGGGGAGATGAGGGAGGGTGATTTAAGCCAACAGTGGTGAGGAGAGGGTCAGAAGAAGGGAAGCAGAGACAAAGGGGCCCAGGCCAGGAAGAATGATTGCCGGGGAAACCAGGTCAGGAGACAAAAGACAAATGGAAGGAGGAGATAGGGACTTGTGAGGGGAGGCAAAGAAGTGGCAAAAGTCATGGAGTGGAAAGGAGAGAACAGGTTACTATGCAGAGAGAGGGAGCGGGCATTTGTGAAGGGTCTTCAGAAAATAGTTTTGCACTGCTAGACAGGAAGAAGGTGGAGGAGGGAAATGATGAAATTAGAAGAGTAATTGATAAATGCCTGGACCAAACTGGAGTGGGGGGAAGTTCTGCTGGGAGAATTGCAACAGGGGCAAAAGGGGGAAATAATGTGCAGGAGGAAGAAGAGGATCTGGAAATGAGAGAGGGAGAGGAATGGAAGCAAGCAAGGACTAAGAGTGGTGGAATCTTAATGCTGGGGAACTCAATACTAAGAGGAGTCAGGTGGGGTAGCAAGGAGTAGAGGCATAGTCGCATTTGGGTGGAGGCCATACCAGGAGTGACAGCGGAAAGGGTGGAACAATCTATTCTGAAATATGCTAGAAGGGGTAGGGACAAGCCTCATTTAATTATACATCTTTGGACAAATGACCTGGCTGACAAGACAGTAGATATAGTCCAGAGAAGGTTTGAGGAACTAACACAATTATGTGAGGGGGCAGAAAGATCAGTAACTTTTTCAGAGATACTTCCAGTGCCCAAGGCAAGCACAACAAGAAAGCTGAGAATAGAGGAATTTAACAGATGGCTAAGAACCTGGTGTTGTGCTAAAGGGTATGGGCTGTTGGGGGGTGGGGAGGGACCTGGGAGAACAGTAGTCTTTATGCCAAGGACAGAGTACACTTGTGTGAAGAGGGAAAGAAAGTGTTGAAACAGAGGATGGAGGAGTACATTGAGGAAGTTGGGACTTTAAACTAGGAGTGGGGGGTGGCAATTGGGCAAGAGATATGCAGAGACCACAGGTTGGGAAACCATATGAGCTTACTCCCCCATAACAGTGACAAAGGACAAATGGCAGTACTATTGGTGATGCTAGGAAAGGAGGGCAGGAAGGGGGGAAGGGTGGAAGGTGGTTACCCTTAATGCTAGGAGCCTTGGGAGGAAAACTGCAGAGTTACAGGTGCTCATGGCAGAGGGAGAGGTGGACATTGCAGCCATCACATAAACATGGGCCACCCAATACAATGACTGGGACCTGTCTGTACCAGGGTACAGGCTATTTCGTAGGGACAGGGTGATTGGGAAAGGAGGGGGTGTGGCACTATATGTGAAGGAAGGACTAAAGTGTATAAGGGAAGAAGGGGAGAGGGTAGTACAGAGTCACTTTGGATGCAAATCCAGGATTCCAAGAATAGGATTCTTAGAATGGGAGTGGTGTACAGGCCACCATCTCAGATGGAGGAGTTAGACAGGGAACTAGCAGGACAGATCAGGAGGACCTGTGAGAAGGGTAGTGTTGTGATTGTGGGGGACTTCAACATGCCAGGAGTGGACTGGAGTACCCCAACAACCAGGAACAGAAGTGAGCAGGTACTGCTGGATGCCTTCCAGGACAGCTTCCTGCTGCAAATGGTCATTGAATCAACCAGGTTAGGAAATACCCTTGACCTTGTGCTGGCAAATGGGGACTTTGTGAGAGAACTTACAGTGGAGGAACTGCTGTCAGGGAGTGACCACCACTCAGTATGGCTCACACTGGATATGGGCAAGGAAGGAGTGGAATCTGGCACAAGAGTGCTGGACTTCAGGAAGGCCGACTTTGGGAGGATGGGGGAAGTGGTAAAAGGGTACCTGGCCAGAATTCAGTCTAGTATGGACACTAACCAGAGGTGGGAGCTCATAAAGCTGGGGATAGTGGAGGCAACCAAAACCTGCTGCAAGACCCAGAGCAAGAAGGCTAGGGCTAAGAAACCGAGCTGATTGAGCAAGGAGGTCATGGAAAGGTAAGGAGAAAGAGCTGCCTTTAGGATGTACAAGAAAACAGGAGGGGAGGACAGGGAGGAGTACTTGACAGAATCGAAGGAGGTGACAAGGGCAGTAAGGAGCCAAAGCATCTATGGAACTCAGGCTGGCACAAGGCATTAAGAAGGAGAGAAGGACTTCTTTAGGTACATCAGGAGAAAAGGAGCTGTAAGGACCACATAGTAAGGATTAGGAAGGAGGGTTGGGTGGAAGCAGGGTGCGATAAGGCAGAAGCACTAAATGAGTATTTCTGCTCAGTATTTACTAAACAGAAGGGGGGTGATACCAAGGGGAGAAATGGCAGAAACAGGGAAGAGGTGACAGTTGGGGAAATCATGAAGGGCAGAGTTCGGGAGGGTTTGAAGGCACTGAGGGTGGACAAGGCACCAGGCCCAGATGGCATCCACCCCAGGCTACTGAAGGAGCTGGCAGAGGTCCTTGCAGAGACCTTTGGCAGACCTATTTAATGCCTCACTACATTTGGGGTGTGTACCTCAGGACTGGAGGATGGCTCATGTGGTGCCCCTCCACAAGAGTGGCCCCAAGGATGAACCGGGAAACTACAGACCAGTGAGCCTCACATCCATCGTGGGTAAGCTAATGGAGACTATCCTGAAGAAGGCTGGTAGCCCTCCTAGAGGCCAGTGGACTACAGGATAGCAGACAGCATGGCTTCATATGGGGCAGATCCTGCCAAACCAACCTGGTGGAGTTCTATGACTGGGTAACTAGGAAACTGGACAGGGGCCATGCAGTGGATGTCCTGTATCTGGACTTCAGTAAGGCATTCGACTCGGTGCCACATGGGAGGCTGGGAAGTAAGTTAGAAGGCACAGGGGTGGGTGCAAAGCTGGTGAGATGGGTAGGAAACTGGCTTCAGGGAAGGCAACAGAGGGTGGTGGGGGGTAGGGAGCTATCACACACAAGGGTAGTGACAAGCGATGTTCCACAGGGCTCGGTGTTGGGACCAGTGTTGTTTGGGATATTCATTGCAGACATATCATTGGACATCAAGAGCAGGATCAGTCTGTTTGCTGATGATACCAAGGTAGGAGCAGTGGTGGATGACCTAGGGGGATGGCAGGGGTTGCAGGATGATCTGGCAAAGCTTGAAACCTGGTCAGACACCTGGCAACTCGGGTTTAATGCCAAAAAGTGCAAGGTGCTGCATTTGGGATGAAGAACCCAAGGAGGATTACCAGCTGGGGAGTTCAGCTAGCCCAGGCAGAGGAGGAGAAGGATTTGGGGTGCTCATTACAGGGTCAATGAACAACTCGGCACAATGTAAGAAGGCAGCTGCAAAGATTGAATGCTGGGTTGCACTGCAAAGGGTATATCCTCGAGGAGGGAGGAGGTGATTCTGCCACTGTATAGGTCATTAGTTAGACCGCACCTGGAGTACTGTGTGCAGTACTGGCACCCATATCTGAAGAGGGACATTAAGTTACTGGAGGCGGTGCAGTTCAGGGCGACAAAGATGATCAAGGGGCTTGGGGACTTATCATACGAGAGGAGGGTGAGGGAGTTGAACATGTACTCACTGGAGGAGAGGAGGGACCGGGGCACATGATTGAAACATTTAAATACATGAAAGGAATAAACAAGACGAGTACAGAGGGGCTGTTCAAAGTAAGGGAGGAAGGGACACCAGGGGCCATGATATAAGACTGGAGGGAGGAAGGTTCAGGAGGAGATGAGGAGACACTTTTTTACAGAGAGGGTGGTGGCTCGGTGGAATGCGTTACCTGCAGAAGTGGTATCCAGTAGAACAGTGGACTGCTTCAAAAGGGGATGGGACAGGACAAGGGAAGGGTTAATGAAGGGGAAGGGTGGAAGGGAGGGGCAGCTGCAGAATAAGGGGTACTAGCTGCAGATTCAAGCAGACTTGATAGACCTCTAGGCCTTTATCTGCTGGCAAATTTCGTATGTTCATATGTTCATACTGCAAGAGGCCCTGGACACCTCAGATGAGGCAAGATGTAAATAGAAACATAGACATTTGATGGCAGAAAAGGACCTCCAGGTCCATCCAGTCTGCCCATTATACCCTGCCACATAGGTAACCCTAAACCCTAATTGGCTACCTTCCCCCTTGCACCCTCCCCTTGCCTCTCCCTTAATGAAGACTTCAGTCCTTGTTCCTTTTCCAGATTCCTCCCTCTCCCTCTTTTGGTTATTCTCATGTGTTTATCCCATGCCCTCTTAAATTCACTTATCATTTTGGCCCCCACCACCTCCACCGGTAGCCTTTTCCAGGGGGTCAACACCCTCTCCTTGAAGTAGTACCTTCTCCTATTCCCTCTGAACTCTCCTCCAACTTCAAATTGTGCCCTATAGTTTTCTAGTGTTTTCCTACAAAAGATGCTCCCTTGTTAATCCCCTTCAAATATTTAAATGTCTCAATCTTGCCCCCTTATTTCCATTGGATACAGCTCTAGCTCTTCCAGCCTCTCCTCATAGATGCATGCCCTACACCATTTTGGTCACCCTCTTCTGCGCTCTCTCCACCCTATCAATATCCTTACATAGGTGTGGTCTCCAGAACTGGACCCCATACTCAAAGTGGGGTCTCACCAGGGACTTGAAGAGTGGCAATAACACCTCCCTCTTCCTGCTAGTTATGCCCCTCCCTATGCACGCCAGCAAGCGAGCTGCCTTTTCTACCACTCTGTTGCATTGGTTAGCTACCTTCAGGTCATCTGCAATGATAATCCCTAGATCCTGCTCCTTTTCCGTTACCATAACTTCTCCTCTCAGTGTGTACGTGGCCTGTGGGGTTTTGTGCCCAATGTGCATTACTGTGCACTTCTTTGCATTAAATCTCAACTGCCACATATCTAACTACCCCTCCAATTCTCTCAGGTCTTCCTTCATCTTTTTCCACCCCCTCCGATGTGTCCACCCTATTGCATATCTTTGTATCATCACAGATAGGCACACCTTCCCATTCAGTCCCTCCACAATATCACTGATGTAGATGTTAAAGAGAATGGGCCCCAATACTGACCCCTGGGGCATGCTGCTTGTCACTCTTTCCTCCCCTGAGTGAACCACATTTTCCACCACCCTCTGGCATCTGCTGCTAAGCCAACTCTCCACCCATTTAGTTATTTTCGGCCCCGCTCCTAAGCTGCCCAGCTTGTTCATCAGCCTGCTCTGAGGGACAGTGTCAAAGGCCTTGCTAAAGTCCTTATAGACCATGTCCACCACCCCTCCCTGATCAACCACCCTCATCACCCAGTCAAAAAACTTGATCAGGTTCTTCTGACACGACCTCTCCTTTGTGAACCCGTGCTGTCCATCATCCTGGAGATCACTGACAGCAAGGCAACTGACAATTCTCTTCTTCTGGAGTGACTCCATAATCTTATCCACACCGAGGTAAAGCTAGGCAGATGTTAATTGCTTGCCTTTTCCCTGCTGCCACTCTTATGGAGTGATACCACATCCGTCCTTCTCCAGTCACCCGGAACCCTCCCTATGTTTAGCGACAGATTGAACAGTTTTCTCAACGGCTGTGCCAGTTCCTCCCTTTACTCCTGTGACACTCTGGGGTGTAGAGCATCTGTACTCATTGCCTTGTCCACCCTCAAGTTGCACAATTCCTCAAGTACTCTTTCTTCCTTGAACAGGCTAGAGTCTACCTCCCTGCCCTCTGTGCCCCTCCCACATAACTCTGGTCCCTTACCCTCCCTTTCCACTGTGAAAACTGAACAGAAGTAACTGTTCAGTAAGTCGGCCTTCTGGAGATCACCCTCCACTCGAACACTCCCCTTCCCTTTAAGTCTCACTATCCCCTGCTTTGATTTTCTTTTCTCACTGACATACCTGTAGAATGTTTTAGCCCTTCTATGGGCCTCCTTGGCTATTCTTTCCTCTGTATCTGCCTTCACCTTCCTAGCTGTCTGCCCAGACACCCTCAGTTTCTTCCTGTTAATGGTCCCAGGACCTTGCACTCGAGATCTCAGTGGCACATTTGGGCTCAGCTGTGGCTGTTTAGTTACAAAGCTTGCCTGGATACAAGAAGATTATGCAGTAATGGAACCACACACCCACCAGGCTGAAATCTCTTTGGCTCATGGATCAAATCTATGTCTGAGATGTGAAGCTCTAGGAGCAGACACATGCATATCATTTGGAACTGCCCAGAACGGCAGCCATTCTGAGCCCAAGTCTATAAATGCTGCACACAGATTCTGGGGGGGGGTGCTTTTCCCCTGTCCCCTCATTTATAGATTCTGGGCATGTCAGCTCCCACTTCACCCCTCCCTCACAGACACCTAAAATGGTTCCTGATGACCAGCATTGAGGCTAACTGATTAATACTTCAAAGGGGGTCTGAGGAGATTCCCTCGGTCTCCCACTGGTTGGCAGCAGTCAGGAACTTGGTTACTCTAGATAAAATGTCACATTTCCCCAAGAAAACCACACTGTCCTACCGAGGTGTGTAGGAGATCCAGTCCTCTCATCCCAGTATGCAGTTCGAGACCCCACTTGAAGTCTAAGCTCCTACATGCAGTACCCCTCTGTAAGCTGTCCTCTTGCTTATGTAAATATGTATTGACTGCCTCTGTTGAATATGGCTCTGGAAATTACCTGTGCTGTAATGTGGTGTATGTATGGTCCATTCACAGAGGAGAGGGTACTAAAAGAGCTCACAAAGCTGAAGGTGGACAAGGCTATGGGGCTAGATGGCATACACCCGAGGATATTAAGGGAGCTGTGAAGGGATCTAGCAGCGCCTCTGGCAGCCTTGTCCACCAAGTCACTCAATAAAGGAGTGGCTCCAGAGGACTGGAGGAGGGCACATGTAGTCCCACTACACAAAAGTGGCAGTCGGAAGGAGGTGAGGAACTACAGGCTGGTCAGCCTCACCTCAGTGGTGGGAAAGATCATGGCAACACTATTGAAAGAAAGGATAGTGGCACACATGGAATCAAACAGTGCCCTGGATCTGAGGCAACATGGATTCACAGCAGGAAGGCCATGTCAAATGAATCTGATAGAATTTTTTGATTGGGTGACTAGGGAAGTTAAACAGGTAGAGGCAGTGGACATCGATTACCTCGATTTCAGCAAAGCCTTTGACACCGTCCCACACAGAAGACTAACTAACACGATTTGTAGTTTGGGTATGGGACAAAAGGTGATACACTGGGTAACTGGCTGATGGGCAGGAGGCAGATGATGATGTTAAATGGGATCCAATCGGGAGAGAGGGAGGTGACTAGCGGGGTACCGCAGGGATCAGTACTGCAACCAGTCCTGTTCAATGTCTTCCTTAGTGGGTTTCATGTACAACGGTGATCACAGAAGTGCGATTGCCATTAGGGCGGGTGTACATTGCCGAAATTCAATTTAAGGGATGTACACCCCTGGCACACAGCAAAAGTGCGTCGGGACTTAGGATTTTCTTTTTTATGCGGGGGGCTGTGCCCCCCCCTTTATATTTATTTATTTAACAAATCAGAAAGACCTTTCAGCCAAGGGCACTTTTACAGAGGTTCCACGTCAAGTCACAAGAATAGCAAATTACAATGGTTTCAGTAAGAAGTACAACATGAGGAAAGTAATTACATAAACAAAAGAACAATATGGCAAGATAAATATTGTGTCAAGTGCAGTCAGTGGCCTTGTCTGAAGAGGGGTGAAAGGGATTACAAGATGAGAAGTACAGGGGGTGAATTGGGGGATGGAAGGAGCAAAATAAGAGCAAGCAGGGAGATTCCACAATGAAGCTTAAGCAGGAAAGAGCCATGGGGGCAGGGATTCTCAACCCAGGGAGATGCATGTCAGGGAGGTGAAAAATCCTAAAAATAATTGGGTCGGGCACAACAAAATGTACATGCACCGGACTCAGGCCAACACCCTCAGAAACTTCAGTCTGTCACCCACCACTTTCGCCCAGAATGCCAGCAGCAGGCCACTGCAGCACCAAGCCTCATAATCTCTCCCCTTCCACCCCTCGCTCAGTGTGCTCACTCCCCTCATGAGCGTGTACATGTAGAAACATCCTGTCACTATATGTGCGAACCCCCCTATCTGGTCACCCTCCCTGGTCAGTAGCCCTGTTGGCATACACCATGATTGAGTCGCCCTTTTTGAAAGTGCCCAATTGTGGTCACCTATATCAGAGGCTAGCCATTAGTGACATTGCAGTGGGGCTGGAAGAAAAGGTCTACTTATTTGCAGATGACACCAAGATCTGCAACAGGGTGGATACTTCAGAAGGGGTGGAGAAAATGAAGATGGACCTGGAGAAGTTTGAAGTATGGTCAGAGGTGTGTCAACTAAGGTTCAGTGCAAGGTTCAATGCAAACAAGTGCAAGATAATGCATCTGGCTAGAGGGAACCCTGGGGAGAGCTACAGAATGGGTAGAAATGTGTTGACAGTTACCAAGGAGGAAAGGGACATAGAGGTTGTAATTTCTGATGACCTAAAGGTGTCAAAGCATAATGCAAAGGCTGTGGTGAGGGCCAGTGGCATGCTGGGTACATAGGCAGAGGCATCACTAGCAGGAGGCAAGAGGTTGTGATGCAATTGTATAAAACATCTGGAGTACTGCATGCAGTTCTGGAGGCCACACCTGCAAAAGAACATAAACAGGGTGGAGTCTGTCCAGAGGGTATTCCACGGTAATAGTGCTAGCATATGGGCAAACATCAAAATTGTGATCCATATGAGGGCACTATTATCATGAGTGACCTGTTGGAATACCCAGTAGTGCTACTGCGAGGGGAGGGAAGGGTGAGTGGAAAGGGAATATAGCGAGGAGAATGGAAGGGATTGGGAAGAAGGTTATTACCCTCTAGTGTGCCTGTTCCACAAAGCCAGCCATGTGGTGTAGTGTGGTGTAGGGAGGCTGGCTCCAATGGAGCAGGTCCCGGGTTTGGGGCTGGGGGTCGAGAACATTTTGCTTGTTCCTGCGGCTGTGGGACTTAATTTTTTTTTTAAACTGGGCAGTGCCCCCTCCCCAACATGAACCCCCCAGGAGTTGAGAATCCATAATCAGGGGGGTGCGTGGGGAAAAGCTTACAGTACTCTGTGTGTGCCCAGCTACCTGCAAGTGCATATCGCTGAACTGCTTTTCGGCTATAATGCACTCGCCGTAATAGCGATCACTATTATTACATGGAATTATCCAGAGAAAGGCGACAAAGATGGTACATGGTTTGCACCACAAAACTTATGAGGAGAGACTAAGAGACCTCAATATGTACTCACTGGAGGAAAGGAGGGCGTGGGGGAACATGATAGAAATGTTCAAGTACCTCAAGGGCATAAACAAGGTGCAGGTGGGAGATCTTTTCCAATGTAGAAAAAGTACTAGAATGAGGGGGCATGATATGAAATTGGAAGGGTAGATTAAGAGGAAACATGAGAAAGTTTTTCTTCACAGAGGGGATGGTGGACACTTGGAATAGTCTGCCACAGGAGGTGGTAGGACGAAGCACAGTGGAGGGTTTTAAACATGCCTGGGACAGGCACAAGGGAACCTTGAGGTGGGGAGGGAGTGCTGAAAAGCCATTGACCACATAGGGTCAGTGGATGCATAAAAATATCGGGCTTACTAGCAGACTAGATGGGCCTAGCGGTCCTTATCTGCTGACAATTACTATGTTTCTAACTCCGGAGTGTTATCTGTATTACTGCTTGATTATGTATTTGTGAAAATCTTTCAATAATAAGGGATTAACTGCAAAACATAAGTATCATAACTCAGAAATAAAAACATTTAAAACCCAGAAACTCATAACTCTCAAGGACCAAAAACAGAAGACAGGTCATTCCTCAGAGGCTTGATGGAATATTAAGGTCTTCAGACTCTGCTTAATGGCCAGCACCGTGGCAACCTCAGGACTGAATACAATAAGACCAGGCCTGTTATCTCAAAGTCCCAGTCTCCTGAGATTTTCAGCTTGGACCTTCGAACAGCAGAGACCTAACTTGGAGGAGTGAAAAGAATGTGATGGCACAGAAGGATGCAAGGAGATCTAACAGCTAGCCAGGATCCAACCAGTTCAGGGACTTAAGTTAGCAAAATCACTTTGAAGGGAGATGCACCACTTAGCCTGCAGCCACTGCAGTTCATGCAGCCCCATGTAGACATGACTCAGCCTAGAAAGGCCTGTCAGCAGCCCAGCAGCTATGTTCTGCACCAACTCCAGGCAATCTAGCTTTCCTCCACTGACCTCAAGGTATACAGTATGTATAAGGTAGCAGGGTTCTATGTGATAACAGCAATCGCGGAAAGGCGACCACTGTTAGGGCGAATGCACATCGGCAAAAATCAATTTTACCGATGTACACTCACTGCACAAACCAAAAGGGCACTGAAAAGATTTTTTTTTGTTTTTAGTAAAGGATTCTCAACTCCGGGGGGGTGCATGTCGGGGGGGGTGGTGAAAACAAAAAAGAAAAAAATTTACATGGACCGGTGCAAAAATCCAGACTCACCTAGCACCAAAACTGGCACCCTCCCAACCCTAGCCTGCCAGGAACCCACCATGCTACATGGCCAGATCAGCAACCCATCGTCATGCTATACCTCACAAACCCTCCCTCCCTTTCCGCCCATCGCATGGCATGCTCGCCCCCTCCATGCGCGTATACATATAGTGACAGGATGTCACTATACCTGTATTGTGCCCCCTGTCCAGTAGGCCTGTGAACAGGTGCCACTATTGAGTTGCCCTTTTTGTAAGTGCTCAATAGCGGATGCCCTTATCATGGGATATCAGGTAGCCGCTACTGTTACTAAATTATGCTCCGCTACCAGGGATACTCCTACTGCTCTGGAAGCTAAAATTCCTTCTACATTTCGTTCTTATAAGAAGTCACTTTATACTTTGGATACTTCTTCTCCCCTGATTGGAATATTCAGTCTTTTTTGTCAGCAGCTTCATTGCCGTGCCTTACTCCTGCACAAGTACAATTTTTACTCTTTCTTAAATCCATAGATGAGTTACACCACAATATTGCCGTGGCTAAATCAGGTAAGTGTCCAGAGATAGAAGGTCTACCAGCAGAATTTTATAAACTGTCTTCTCTTAATGATTTGTTTACTCCTCCTTTGCTTCATCTTTTTCATCATATTCAGACAGGACATATTCTATTTACATCCTGGCAATAGTCAGGCATAGTGGCGCTACCAAAACCAGGTAATTATCCCACTTTACCTGCTTCATGCCATCCTATTTCTATCTTGAACCGTGACTACTAATTTTTTTTATGTCAATCTGGTCTTCTCGGTTGGAGGGCCTTCTTCCCACCTTGCTAGACTCTGACCAAGTTTGGTTCGTGTACAAGAGAAAACTACATGATAACATACATTGTACCTTCTTGTTATTAGAATATGCGCAGCAGCAGCATTCGATCCCCCTGGTCCTGGCCAGCTTGGATGTGGAGAAGGTGTTTGATTGGCTGACTTGTATAAGCCACATGTGTGTAAGCATATTCAGACAAAAGGGCCTTATCTTTTGAAGGTAAAGATTGCTTTTGCAAAACTGAACTTGGAGCTGGGAAGGACACACAATCTTGAATTAGGAAACTGGAAGAAGGCACTATCTTACTTGTATTCAGAGGGAAGTGGGCCTTACTTTTAATTTTTCACTGGTTTTTGCTTGTTTGAATCAAGAAGGGGTTTGCAATACCACTGATCTTTTTGTAAATTGCTACTTTATATACAGATAGATTAAAATACTGCTGATTTTTTTGCTTTATTTGTAGCTTGATAGTACAGTATTTTGGTGACTTTTTGGAGCAAACATTTCAGTTTTCACTGGTGGGTTCTTTCATTCCTGCAGTCAGTCAAGTTGTGTATTAGAGCCAGACAAAGCCTCAGAACTTTCAAACTGGATTGCTCTGATTGTCCTTACAGCACAGAACTGGTGGATTGCCCAAACCCTACCCTCCCCATTCCCACCCTCCCCCGGCTAACCTAGCTTTATGGGGCTAGGCAGGAAGGTATGACAACTACCTACTCAGACACAGAACAGGGTGGGGTGTGCCACAGAAGGCAGCCAGGCAGTGCTGCATAAGCTTGGAGGATATCTTTTTGTTGTTGCTATTGTAAGAAAAAAAAATGGGGGTTCCTAGTACATAGTCCCTAGGTAAAGGGATACACTACTAAGGGGAAGTGAGGGTCCCTAATAGTGAAAAAAATACACAACTTCAACAGAGAGGGAGAGAGACATGTGGAAAGTGGTGCTATGCTCTGGCTGTGGGGCAGCAGTCTTCTGGAAGACATTCTGGCGGCTGCAATGTTGACCTATTTGCAGACACCTCTCTGCTCTGATGGAGGAGGTTTCCCGTCTTCAGGCTGATCTGGCAAGGAGTGGGGAAACCTCCTCCCCCACCCAGGACCTGGCAGGGGAATTTGGAAATCTCCTCCCCCATTCAAGGACCACTAGGGCCACTGCTGCTGCTTCAGAAGTTGCCAAGAATAAGGAGTGGTTGGACTATGGTGGGCACAGGGAGGGTAAGGGTGGTGGAACAGAGGCACAATGCTCCAGCTGTACCTCTCCACAATTCTTATGCCTTTCTGGTGGAGCATTGTTCCTATATGGAGGCATACACAGTGGAGACCAAGGAGGATGCTGGGAACCTCCACAAAGGAGATCCACAGAAGGGTGGCATGGGATCCCACAGGGGAAGAAAATAACTCCTGGTGTGGAACTCCATTATTAGGATGGTAGAACTAGGGAGAGGGAGGGGAGAGGGAGGTAAGGTGCCTGCCTGGTGCCAAGCCATGGAGGGACAGGAAGCGAATCCTCAGGATCACAGGAGCAGCTGCACAGGAGAAGGAGCTGGATGTCATTGTCCACCTAGGAACAAATAGCCTAGCTGGGAATGGGATCAGAGCTGTACAGCAGGAGTTTGTGGAGCTAGGGAGGGGTCTTATGCAAGTAGCATGCATGATAACCTTCTTGGAGGTACTACCTGTCTATGGCATGGGTGAGGCTAGGGTACTCCACACCCTGGGATTCAATGAATGGCTGAAAAACTGGTGCAGAGCACAGAGTTTTGGCTTCATTGGTGACTGGGGCTCCACCTGGAGGGATACAGGTCTATACTGGAATGATGGTCTCCATCTCTCTGGGAGGAGAACCAGGATCCTAGGTGATAGGTTTAAATGTTTCTTTGGCAAGTTTTTATACTAGCCAAGGGGGGAGGCACTGAAAAGGAGCAGAGAATTTACAGTCTAGCCCCACAAAAAAGGGTAGTTAGCGAGGATATCTCCACGGTAGAGAGGTCAATAGTAAGCAGGACATGGGGTAAATGGAGAAAGAGGCAAAGGCAGTAAGTACAGGGATGGGGCTAAGAGGGGTAAGGCTATCAAAAAATGGAGGGTGATGAGTACCAATCCCCATAATCAGGGTAACAGTCTTCCTGAACTAGTGGTCTTGATAGAAGAGGGACGCCTGGATATCATGGCAGTCACAGACACCTGGTACACAGAGAACAATGACTGCGATGTCAGCATACCAGGGTACACAATCTGCAGGAGGGACAGGGAGGGTAAAAGCGGAGGAGCAATAGCACTCTACATAAGGGAAGGGATCAAAGCAATGGAACTAATGGATAAAAAGGGAGGAGAGGAGGCACTGTGGATCACCTTGGAGAAGGAACTGGCACCACAATCCGCACAGGAGTTGAAAACAGACCACCATCTCAGGGGGAGGAAATGGACAAGTAAATGATAGGAGGTATCCTTAGAATAGGAGAAAAAGGGAAGATATTGTTGATTGGGGGGGACCACAATATGCCAGATGTTAACTGGAGCACATGTGCTGCAGTCACATCCAAGATAAGAGTCATTCTTGATGCCCTACAGTGGGTATGCCTCAGGCAGCTAGTGTTGGAACTCTCTCAGGAGGGAGCAGTCTTAGACCTGGTACTCTCAAACAGGGATGGAGAAAGGATCTCGGATTTAGAAGTGGCTAGCAATCTGGGAAAAAACGATCACCAGACAGTGTGTTTCACAATAAACACAGCCATAGAGTCAAGCCATACCAAAGCAAGGGTACTGAACTTTCGGAGGGTTGACTTTGGCAGAATGCTAGAGTGCCTAAGGAATGCACTAGCAAAAGGAAAGGAAGGAGGGGTGGAGGGACAATGGGAAAAAATCAAAACTGCCATCACAGAGGCAACAAGCCTTTGTGTGAAGCAAATAAACAAAACAAAATGAAGGGGAAAAAAAACCGCTATGGCTCTCAAAACAGGTGACAGGGAAGGTTAGGAAGAAAACAATAACATTCAGAAAGTATAAGGAATCACAGAAGGAGCAGGACAGAGAACTCGATCAGTTGAAGCAGAAGGAAGTGGGGAAGGCAGTTGGAATAGCAAAGGCACAAACCAAGGAAAAGATAGCCAGCTCAGTTAAGAAGGGGGATATAACCTTTTATAGGTACATAGGTAAGTGAAGAAAGACCAAGGGGGGGATAATGAGGCTCAATAAAGAGGAGGTGGGTGGGCAGAGGGGGACAGTGAAAAGGCAGAGATACTAAACGAATACTTTTCTTCAGTATTCACAAAAAGAAGAAGAGAGGACTGTACCTAAACCAAGCAATAGAAGCACTCTGGATAGGGGGGTCAATACCAGTTCATTCACAGAAGAAAGGGTCCTGAAAAAACTCCTAAAACACAAGGTGGAAAAGGCGATGGGGCCTGATGGGATTCAGCCCAGAATTCTAAAAGAACTAGGGGGAGAACTAGTGACACCACTGAGTACCCTTTTTAACAAATCATTGGAGGATGGTGTGGTACCTGAGAACTGGAGAAGGGCGAATGTGATTCTCCTTCACAAAAGTGTGAGCAAGGCAGAGGCAGAAAACTACAGACCTGTTAGTTTGACCTCAGTGGTAGGTAAAGTGATGGAATCACTTCTGAAAGAAAGAATAGTTGAGTACCTGGAGGCCAACGGGGCACAGGACCCAAGGCAGCATGGATTCCCAGTGGGAAGGTCATGTCAGATGAATCTAATGGATCTCTTTGACAAGATGACCAAAAAGTAGTAGACCAGGGAGGGGCTGTGGGCATGGCCTACCTAGACTTTAACATGGCCTTTGACACAGTCTCACACCAAAGATTAATAAACAGGTTAGCCAGCCTGGGAGTGGGTCCCAGGGTGATAGCCTGGTTAAAAAATTGGATGGACAACAGGACACAGAGGGTAATTGTCAATGGAGTCCACTCCAAAGAAAGGAGGGTAACGGGTGGGGTACCGCAGGGTTCAGTACTGGGGCCGGTCCTCTTTAATGTCTTTATAAGTGACATTGCAGAGGGACTGTAAAGAAAACTATGCCTCTTTCAGATGACACAAAGATCTACAACAGGGTTGATATGCAAAGGGGTAGAAAGGATGAGAAGGGACTTGGCAAGGTTGGAGGAATGGTCAAAAGTATGGCAATATGGTATGCAAAGAAGTGCAAAATATTGCACCTGGGAAACAAAAACCCAGGGGAAGAGCACACAATGGTGGGGGGGGGGGGATACTAACAACAACAAAAATGGAAAGGGACCTGGGGTAGTCATATCAGATGACCTAAAGGTAGGCATGCAATATTAGAAGGTAGTAAGGATGGCTGGGGGGATACTGGGATGTATAGGGAGAGGCATCACCAGTAGAAAACTGGAAGTTTGTCATCCCTCTGTACAGACAGTTGGTGAGACCCTGTCTGGAGTACTGTGTGCAGTTCTGGAGACCCCATCTCTGCAAGGACATAGTCAGGATGGAGGCAGTCCAAAGCAGGGCAACTAAAATGGTACAGGGTCTGCACCAGAAACCATATGAAAAGAGACTAAAAAAGCTTAATATGTATACCTTTGAGGAAAGGGGGGGGACATAATAGAAACTTTCAAGTACTTCAAGGGAATCAACAAAGTTCAAGAGGGTAGCATCTTTCAGAAAAAGGGATGTGCAAGAACAAGGAGCACAATTTGAAGATGGAGGGGGATGGCTCGGGGCAACGTGAGGAAGTATTTTTTCACAGCGTGGGTGGTGGACATATGGAACAGCCTCCCTGAGGAGGTTGTGGGGTCAAAAACAGTGGGGGATTTCAAAAATGCATGTGACAGACATAAGACAATTCTTGTGGGGGGGTAGAAGGAAGTAGGCTGTTGGTTAACTAGGATCTGCAGCATATCCAATAGGTAGGAAAAAAAGCAGACTGGGTGGGCCAAGCGGTCCTTATCTGCCATCAAAGTCTATGTTTCTATGTAAGTCCAGGGGAAAAAGCCATGAGATCAAGAAGGTGGAGTGGGTAAAAAGGAATGGAGATAGACAGGGAGACAGGTAGTGGAGGGTTAGAGGCAGGCAATGATGGGAAGGGTGGTTCATCCCATTGGTATATAACCTAACATCAGGGGAAAGAAGTCAGAGCATGCCTCAGGATGCATCCCACAGTGTGCCTATCTTCCTCCATGGAGCTAGTGGGACAGTTCCAACACCCTCCTTATTACAATTTTTCCATTTGCTAGCTAGGTGGGAGGTAGTTGTCAAAGAAAGAAGGGTTAAGGGAGAGGAGAAGAGGGACAGGTTCATGCACAAATAGAAAGGTGAGGTACCTCAGTATTGTTGGGGCATCACAGCAAAACTCACATCATTTAAAATCATTGAACAAAAACTGGTAATAAGTAGAAAACTGAATGCATGCAGTAAACTTGCAATCAGAGAAATGGCCCTTCACCAGCAATATGAACAATGAATATGACTGCTGCAAGGTACACTGCAAGGTACACTGAAAGGAGAGCAGGAGCTTGCTCTCACTGCTACGCACAACACTCCTATCCAGGTACATTACTAAACTGGGTGTAATTGTTCCAGGTCTGGCGGGTTGACCCATTGGCAATCAAAAGGCAGTTGTCTGTGCACTTTGCCTTGGGATTTTAACCAGCGAGATGCATCATGTGCATGTGCAGGTCCAGCCCATCGCCCTTTCGGACTGTCCCACTGCCCCTTCCAATAGAACATGCGCAGTCATACAGAGGATAAAACAAGGTAGGCTGGTGGGAGTTACATGTCCGCATGGTGCACCAAGCAAATTCTGAGCAGTAGGATACAGGCACATCTCAATAAAATCCAGACTGTGGGACTTCCGGTGATGTCAGGCCCTTGAATGGCAGGGTAAAGATACTGCTCTGCTCCTACACAGCCTTTTCAACCAGGCTGTTTCCTCATTATTTAGCTACATAGTGATAACAATTTCTTCTAACAGTAGCTTACTTTATGGGAGGAAAGAAACAAGCTCATCCGAATTTTATATGCCATTTAATATGCTTGTTTACACAATACAGTAACCCACTTGTTTTTTTAATAGCCTGATTGCAATGAGACTTTAGATTAAAATCACTAGTAATATGGATGTCTAGATCCTTTTCATCTAAAACTGCCTGAAGCTCTGCTCCACTGAGGCTGTACTTATGATGACTGTTGTTTTCCCCCAAGTGCATGACCCTACATTTGTCAGTGTTAAAATTAGATTGCTTCATTACTGCCCACTGTTCTAGCTCTTTTAAGGCTACTCAGAGAGTGGCCACATCCTCTTTAGAGTTTATTATAAAACCTATTCTAGTGTCATCTGTGAATTTGGATAGCCAAACAGGAGCTGAAGTTTGCATAGATGATATATACAAATTAAAGAGGCAAGGTCCCAGTACAGAATCCTAGAGGGCCCCACTAGTTACCTGCGCCCATCTGGACAAAGAACGTCTTGCAGACACCCTCTGTCTCCTATTGGCCAGCCAGTTTTATATCCAATGGGTAATGTTTGCTTGTATACCATGCTGGATTAAGGCTTCAACAAGAAGGCCATAAGGGACCTTATCGAAGGCCTTCGAATAATCCAAAAATATAATGTCCACCGCAGTGCGTAAATCCAGTGCCTGGTTTGCCTTGCAGTAAAACTTTAACAAATTTGTTCGGCAGGACCTGCCCTTCCTGAAGCCATGCTGGTGTTGGTCAGTGTCCCCTAACAAGGTCAACTCTTCTGTAATATGTGCTTTCATGATACCTTCAAGGATTTTCCCCAGAACTGATGTCAGGCTTATTGGCCCATAGTTAGAAGCTTCTTGCTTAGACCCCTTTTTATGTAGAGGAATGACCTCCACCTCTCTCCATTCCTACAGTACCTCTGCACTATCAGTTGAGTACTGGAATAAATAAGTCACTGGCGCTGCCAACACATCCGCCAATTCCTTTAACACCCTAGGGTGGAGGCCATCGGGTCCCTGAGCTTTATTGTGATCCAGCGCCTTCAATCTGTTTCTAATTTCGTCAATCCTGATTTTAAGTGACAGATTTTCTTCTTGAACCAGATATTTCATGGTATTTGGGGTTTTTGTCTTGTAAACTGAGGCAAAATAAGTATTATAGTAACCAGCCATTTCACTGTCCTCTGCCACTAATTCCCCATTTTGTTGCCTCAGAGGTCCGATTATTTTATTGCTTGCTTTTTTATTGTTTATGTAAGAGAAAAAGGATTTATAGTTATCTTGGACTTTTGCAGGTAGCTTACATTCATACTCCGCTTTGGCCTTGCAAATACTGATTTTACACTTCTTAAGTTCAGCTTTATATTCTGCCCAACTTGCCTGTGGGCCACATTTCTTAGCCTTACTGTAAGCCTTATTTTTATGCTTTATATTCTTCTTGACTGATGAAGTACACCAAGGTGGATTTTTTGGAGAATTTTTGGATTTCCTGGAGCTAGGGATAAACTCATGCACCAGTACTTTAATGTTATTACATAATAAGCTTCACATATATTGTAGTGGTTGCCCTACAAAACCTGCCCGGCATTCCCATGATGCAAGCTGTGTCCGTATACTATTAAAGTCAACCCTACCGTAGGTATATACTACTGTGCTACTAACTGGCTTCATTGAGACTTCGCTAATACAAACCTCCACCACATTGTGATCGCTGGAACCTAGGGGATGCAGAACCTGACAGTCCTGGATATCATAATCCATATTGATCAGGACTAAATCCAAAATATGAGAACCCCTCATATAATCCTTAACATGCTGGTCAAGACCAGTCAGCAAAAAGGACTCTGGAACGCTTTGCTCACTTGATGTTACAGCTTGTGGGGGTCCCAGCTTAACCCTGGGAGGTTGAAATCGTCTACTAACAGAGGGTTGCCTGCTGAAGTTATATTTTGTATAAATTCTAAAAGCTGGAGATATTCTGAGTGTGAGCAGGATGGTGGTCTGTATATAATACCACATTTATTTTTCGCCTGTGATGGGGATAGTTTAACCCATAATAATTCTGATGTATCATACTGTGAGGTATCCACATTTTCTGACATGATACTGTCTACTACATATAGAGCACCCCTAGAATGTGATCTATCCTTATGATAAAGAATGAAGCCTGGAATTTGTTTGTCCCATGTATCCGCCTGACTCCATCATGTCTCAGTGATGGCGCATGAGCTGATGTTATACTTATTTAAAGTGAACACAAGTTCATCAGGTATATTATTAAGACTTCTTGCATTTATTAGTAAGCATTTCCACCTCTCCAATGGTATTGGCCCTGGTGGTACTGGTGCCTGTGCTGCATATTTCCCATCCCCCATCTATGAAGTTTAAAGATTTGTCAATCTCTTGTTTCAATGATTATGAAAAGACATGCTTTCCTTGTCTGTTCAAATGAATACCATCTGATGCAAACAATCTTGCATCACAGAAACTATTCCAATTGTCTAAATAGCTATAATCCTGTCTACGACACTACCTCTTCAACCAGCCGTTTAGGCCTTCGATTTCAAGTCTCCTTTTATAACCAACCCCCGGGCTTGGTAGAATGCCTCAGACAATCAGGTCACAGCCTCTGGCTTCAAAGTCTGCACCCACATACTCAAAATCCCTTTGAATATCCACCATTTTTCTATCACCCACATCGTTAACCCCTATGTGCAGCAGCACCACAAGCTGTAGGGAGTTTTCGAGAAGACCGGGCATAAGACGCCTAAATGTCAGTTATGCCTGCACCAGGTGGCACACTAACTGTAGTGCTAGTATTTCTATGCTTGCACAAGGTAGTGTCAGTGTAACGCAACATAGAATCCCCAAGTACAAGGACATCTCTCTGTACTGTGTTGTGTGCTATAGTCCCCTGTTTTGTTTGTCCCTCTGGGATATACATGTGGGCCTATGCTATGTGTCAGCTGACTGGGTGTTAATACCCCATTATCAGTCATAACATCATGTTCAAGGAGGCTAAACCTCTTTAGGGTTAGTACATTTGAGGTGCCGCCAAAATTTCTTCTGCCCTTTTTAAATTTTTGTGAGTCTGTGCACCACTCCTCTTCCGGAACAGTATCCTGCAATATTGAAGCTTCTATGTCTTCTTGGGGGCCTAGAGTACCTTGACCAAATCCTGAGCTAATATTTGCAGCTACTGAGTCAATGTAATCTTCACAATTACTAATACTAGCTTGCATTTTTACCCTTTTTTGCAGTGCAGTAATTTCTGCATGTAAAACCTCTATTACTGTAGTACGCATTTCTCACAAATAAACTCGTATAGGCTCTCCTAATAAATACATTTTGCATGAGTTGTATACACTACCTACTGTTTGTCCAGTACCATCTGCTGCCATTGTATACTGCCTGTGTCAAATTGCCAGCCTCTGCTTATTAGAAAGAGCCCTGTACCCTGTTCTGACATTCCTTGTCTTTCCCCTATAGCAACCTTTAACTCGCTCTGATTATCAATGCCGTGTATCTTTGACTTTTTTCTCATCTTAACCCTCCCCTACATCCTTTTTATGTTGGCACGCTTGCGCAGCCAACGTCATGGGACAGTGCAACTTTAGAGGCGCGGTCGCTATTGGGCAAATGCAGCAGTAGGTGCGTCCCGCATTCCCCAATCAGCCTGCATGTCGGCGCCACACCATGCATACATAATGTGGCGAGCACATCTAAGAAAAGGTCCGCTGCAATCTGAGCAAAGCTCATCAGACACAGCAGTCCTTTTCTTGCCGTGCTTGCTGCCATTATGTACATGGTGGGACACTGGCTGTAGAACTGCCGACTTCAGGGGTGCCCAATCCCCCTGTCG
Source organism: Neoceratodus forsteri (assembly GCA_016271365.2). Lineage (NCBI taxonomy): Eukaryota > Metazoa > Chordata > Ceratodontiformes > Ceratodontidae > Neoceratodus > Neoceratodus forsteri. The sequence continues at coordinate 155,269,143 of JADMNL010000029.1, read as the reverse complement.
GCTACCCCTGCCCCCTGTGAATGTACTGATGGGGGAGCCCACTCCCCGTCAGCATAATGCCCCCTCAATTGTTTAATGCGAGTACCCAATCCCCAATCAGCTCTTACCCCTCTTTCCTTGTGTGCCAACGAGGGGCCCACTCCCGTTGGCAGCTCTTACCCAATTGTTTAATGCCAAGGAGGGTGCCCAATCCCCCTTGGCTCTGCACCCACCCCTTCTTTGTGTGCCGACGGGGGTGCCCAATCCCTGTCGGCATAAATTCTCCCCCTCCTGTGTTGTTTGCCGACAAGGGTGCCCAATCCTCCATTGGCTACAGACACCCCACCAAAAACAGTTAGGTGGCACACTGGGAGCCCACCCCAGCATGCCAAATCCTCTGGAAAAAAACTGTCTCGCGATGTTTTGTTTTTTCTTCCTTTTAAAATGGTCCCTCGTGGTCTCATTCCCCCCTCCCCCCCACCCGCACCCACCCATTCGCACCCTGCCTCCCCACCCCCTGACCCCATACATTACCTCCGGAGCTTGGCATGATGATCATCAGTGGACCGGGAACACGTCTGCACTCTTCAAAGCCGACTGCGAACTGAGGAAATGCCGGTAAGCTGTATAATGGGATAGATAGGGTTTTTTCAACTTTAGTACATATCTCAGGCATTTTTGTGAATTCTGGCCCCAAATTTTCAGCATGGGGTTTTTGGGACCCCTTCTCATGAATTCTTGCACTGTCATGGCATTATTCAGTCCCGAAAGGTGATTTTGCAGTCACTGCACGGAATCACCTTTCGGGACCACGTAAGAAATGACAGTGCCACTGTTCATGGGGAGGGGCTCAAAAAACCCTATGTTGCAAATTTGGTGGGAAAAATCCAAAACATGACTGTTTTATGAGCGTGCATAGCGACTGCATAACACACGCTCGTAAGTTAGCAAATTTGCAATATTTTCATGCCAGATTCTCAACATTAGCATTTTACCACACCTTCTTGTGAACCGTACAGCTGTCATTTTTCACATCCTGGCTGAAATGTGTTTTCGCACTTCCGGCGCAGAATAGAGCGGTCGTGTTGCGAAATCAGTGTTCGGGACACATTACGAAAATGACAGTGACACTGTTCATGAGCAGAGGTCCTAAAATGCCTGTGTTGAGAAATTTGGTGACAATACTCACACTTGTATGTTACTAAACTTTTAATATTCTCACTCCAGATTTTCTACAGTGCCATTGTTCTGCAGCTCTAATGAACAGTACAGCTGTCATTTTTCACATCCTGACCAAAATCTGTTTTCACAGTTCCAGCGCAGAATAGCGTGGTTGCTGTGGAAAGTCCATGTTCGAGACACATGATGAAAATGACAGTGACACTGTTCATTAGCAGATGCCCTAAAATGCCTATGATGAAAATTTGGGAATGAAAGTCAATAAAATGAGTGTTTTGTGAGTGTGCATTGCACAGATTGCACGCACGCTCATGACTTTGTGAATTTGTAATACTTTCACTCCAGCTGTTTATCATTGGCATTTTTCCATACCTCCTTATGAACACTGCAGCTGCCTGAAATGTGTTTTCGAACGTCTGACACAGAATTGCATGGCCGCTGTATGAAATCAGTTTTGGGGACAGTTTGAGGAAATGACGGTGACGCTATTCATGAGCAGAGGTCCTAAAATGACTATGTTGAAAATTTGGTGGCGAAACTCCGTACAATGACTGTGTTGCAAGCGTACATTGCGCAGTTTCCACACACCCTTGTAACTTTGTCAATCTGCAATATTTTCATGCCACATTTTCACCACTGGCATTTGTGCACATCTCCTTATCAACAGTCCAGCTGCCATTTTTCACAGCCTGCCCAAAACATGTTTCCGCAGCTGTGGTGCACAATGGTGTGCTCGCTGTGCAAAATCACCTTTTGAGACACATTCACAAAATCACAGCACTATGCGTCTCTAGCTACGCCACTCCCATTGCCAATGCCAGCACGACAACATTCGGCATTGACAAACGCTTGTTTTAAACGTGTTGCATGGTGTTTCCTTTTGTCTTACTCTGCTAGCTGTCCATTCCTCTCATCACCATTGTATTAGCATCCTTTCTGGTAATCTGCATCTCTTCTACCTGTCTTACCCCCCATAGGATGTTTTTTTGTTGACACTCCATTCGAACATACGAATGTGCCAGCAGAAACAGACCATCTGGTCTATCTAAGTCTGCTTGAGTGTGCAGCTAGCACCCCTAGTTTGCAGCTGCCCCACCCCCCTTGTCATCCCACTGCCACCCTCCACCTCCCCCACCCGCACTCTCCCGTTCCTTGTCCAATGCCATTTTGAAGCTGTTCACAGATTTACATGATACCACCCATTCTGTTAGTGCATTTCATTTTGCTACTACCCTCTCTGTGAAATAGTGTCTCCTCATTTCCCTTCTCAATCCCCCATTCTTAGCCTGTGCCCCTGGTGTCTCTCCCCCTCTGTAACTTAAAGACCTCATCTGCCTCATCCTTATTGATTCCCTACAGATACTTGAATGTCTCCATCATGTCCCCCTGTCCCTTCTATCCTCCAGAGTGTACATATTTCAGGTCTCCCAGTCTGCTCTCATCGTCTCTCCTCTCCATTCCACATATCATCTTTGTTGCCCTCCTCTGCACCCCCTCCTGTAGCCTGATGTCATGCTTCAGGTATGGCCTCCAAAACTGCACACAATACTCTAAGTGCGGCCTTATCAGTGACCTGAAGAGGGGCAAGATCACCTCTCTTCGAGCCTGGATGAAACCCCCCGCACTATGCACCCCAGCATTTTGTTCGGTTTTGCAGCCACTATCCTGCACTGGGCAGTGTTGTTCATGGTCCCTGTTGTCATTACCCCTAGGTCCTTCTCCTCCTCCTCAGCGATTCCCAGGTTAACCCCCCCATCCAGTATTCTCTCCTTGGGTTCTTCGCCCCAAAGTGCATAACCTTACACTTCTTTGCATTGAACCCCAGCTACTACCTCTCTGACCACTCCTCTAGCTTGCCTAGGTCCCCCTGCAGCTGCTTTCATCCCTCCCCTCCATCCACCACTGCTCCGATTTTGGTGTCATCAATGAACAGACTTACCTTGCTCACCACCCCATGTGCAATGTCTGATATGAAGAGCCCAAATAATACTGGCCCCAGCTCCAGCTTAACATCTTCATGATTATGGTTTCTTCTCTCCGGTTAAGTAATTTTTTTTCTAGGTTTCTTATGTTATTCATTACCCCCCTCCCCCCCCACAAATGTGCCACCATTCTATTTTCGGGGGGATCTTTAGTATAATCTGTTTATTTAACATTTTTCATTTAACAAGGAACACACATTTACAGGTGAGCATTGTTCTTATGTACATTTGATGTTCCAATCGTTACACTCAGGTTCATCTTTTCTTAAGGCTTACCATACCACATAGTAGTCCATCATTATCTAACAGTAACAAAGTAAAATAACAAACCGTAAAAGCACAATTGTGCGCATTTGATTTTCAAGTCATATATCACTCATCTCCAAATTAATAATCTGGCCAATGCATGGTGCTTAGGGTTCCTTCATACCTGCTCTCCCTTCTACTCACATTCATAAACAGTACTGGAAGGTACATCTCCCAGCAGGCTATCCTGCCTCCATCCCTTTGTGTAGCACCTGTATCTCTAGTGGTGTTAATGATGCCAGAAAGGGGTCCCATGTTCTGAAGAAACTTTCCCCCCACCCTTTCACCTTAAGTGATAGCTGCTCCAGTGCTAACATCTGAATAGACAACGCTTGCCACTCTCCTACTGTTGAGTCAGCGCTCGACACCCACGTATTTTGAATACAATGCCGGTTGAACATCAGTAGAACCCTCGCCCACTGGGGGGAGAGGGATCCACCCATCCTGTCCCTCATCTTCCACCCCAAACATCCCTAAGATTGGGACCACCAGGAGTGTCCTTCCTAACATCTTCCCCATCTCCCCCAGCACCCCTTTCCAGAACCTCTGTAACACTGAGCAGGACCAAAAGCGGTGGTAGTAGGTTCCTACCTCAACCTTGCACCTTCCACATATCAGGGACACTGCTGAGTGAAATTTGTGTACAATTTGTGGTGGGCAATACAGGTGATGTACAAATTTAAAAAATGACTCCTTGAATCTATTGCATACCAATAATTCCATGTGTAGTCTCATCAATATCATCCAGTTATCCTTCCCTATTTGTAAACCCATGTCCCTTTCCTATAATGCTTTGATTTTCCCTGTAAGGTCAGGAAAGAATTATCTACTGAGGTGCGCTGCCTTACGGATGTGACCTCTCGTATCCCATCTGACCCCATATACTAGGTGCTCCATCAGTTCCATGGGCGAGTTATTCGATTGGGCTCTCTCCATACTCCTAACATAGGCCCTAGCCTGCAGATATCTAAGATAATGGGTCCTCTCTATCCCAATACTGCCCTGTAGCTCCTCAAAAGAACACAGTCCACCTTTGTTAAACAGGTCTCCTGTGATTTCAATACCTCTCTGTAACCACTCCCGGAAGCCAGGGTCTTCAAAACCCAGCAGAAAGAAGGGGTTTCTGGATACCAGGAGCAGCAATATGTCCTGGTCCTCCATTCCTCTGGTTTGCCTAATCTGCGCCCAGCTCTCCAATACTGGCACCACCAGGAGGTTAACTTTCTCTATTTTCATATATGTCCGGCATCCTCTCCTGGCTAGGTATGCTGATAACCTACTGGGGCATCCCTCTTCCTCCAAATCCACCCAGCTTGCCTCCCTTGGTCTGTTTTCCCAATCTTGTATGTAGTGGTGCTGGATCACCAGATGGTAATTTCGTAAATCAGGGAAGCCCAGTCCTCCCTCCCCAACCCCTGCCTTAAAACATTGCAGGCAAGTTCTAAGCCTCTTACCTTGCCAAATAAAGACAGAGAAGGCTGCTTCCAATCTCCTTACATCTCTTACGGACCATCCTACATGTACCATCTGCATGGTATACAATATTCATGGGAAAATGTTAATTTTAATTAAATTGATCCTGCCCAACCAGGAGATAGGGAGTGAGCACCATCTGCGCAAGTCTGCCTCCACCATCTTAAGGAGCGGGGTATAATTAAGCTCATATATGGACCCCAAACTTTCACCCACTTGAATACCCAAATATGTAAATGATGGGGTCACTTCCTTTAAGCCCCACGGTCTCCCCATCCCCATTCCTCCCTTTCCCTGTATATGCATGATTTCCAGTTTCCCTATTTATTTTATACTGTACCCTGAGAAGCCAGCAAATGCAGCTATAGGGCCCGATTCTAGAAGGGTGGTGCAAGTCACCGCCAAATGCAACTTGCACCACCCGCAACTGTGACATTGACCCTGCACCCTATTCCAGAAGGGGCAGGGTCACTGCAGCTAAGTTCTGTGACTTGTGACATGCAGCCAGGTATGCTGAACAGAGGGCGCACCTAGCGAGCATGTCGCAAGCCTCAACACTGATCTCAAGTGCCCCCCCATGCCCAGCTAGCCACATTAGGCACCCCACAGGGCCGCCCACATCAAGTGCCCCCCAAAGTGTACAGATAGAGCACTGCAGGGCTGCCCACCCCTGCCCCGGAACCCACATTAACTGCCCTGCAGGGCTGCCTACACCAACTGCCCCCAAATCCCTGTGTAATCTATGCCTCACAGGGCTGCCCACACCAAATGCCCCCTGAATTCCTGTGTAATTCATGCCCCACAGGGCTGCCCACACCAACTGCTCCCTGAATCCCTGTGTAATTCATGTCCCGCAGGGCTGCCCACATGCTCATTCCCCCGAATCCCCCGTTGCAAAGTGCCCTGCAGGGTGGCGCTGTCATCCCCCCATAATCAAACCCTGGAACTGCTCTCTGACTAACAGATCCAGCAAGTTCTGATAAAAGAGTGGATCAAACACTGCCGGAGCATATATAGCCCACATTGATGCAGTCTCCAACTATTTGCCCTGACACAAACACATACAGCCCCTCCTTTGGATCTTTCACCACCCTGTGAGCCTGGAAGGGGAGGTTTTTATGTATTAATATAGCAACCCCTCTTTTTTATGAGGAGTAAGATGCCGCATGACATGACCCCACCCAGCCCCTCACAAGTTTGCCGTATTCCAAGTCTGTCAGATGTGTCTCCTGCAACAGGGCTACCTGAGCCCCTTGCCACTTTAATGCGGTCATTAAACTCATTCTTTTCATAGGAGGTGCAAAGCCCCTAACATTCCAAGATACCACTGTTATTTCTTTGGACTTAGCCATAATAGTTCTTTAGTCTGTTGTCCCTTCCCCTGGTCCACCCCTTCCATCTGTTCACATATTCCCCCCAGCATTGGTATTTGTTTGCATTTAGCTGATCATAATTATTCTTAGATATTGTGCACAAGAAACATAGAACAGAACAATTGTCAAAAACAGTCAGCATCATAACTATAATACAACAATTTCCTCCCCTCCCTCACTGTAACACCCATCACCCTCATCCACACGTAGTCAGATTCTTGTAACTGGTGGTGTATGTCTATCCCAATTGTAGATCTGTCCCCTCCCCCTCCACTTTTACCTCCTAACCACAGCATAGTTTCCCTAGAATTACATAATCTTTTATTACTGTATATTTGGAGGAACTGCGCTCCTTCTAACACACACCACTTACCAGTTACATTATACTTTCTCAAAAAGAAGGGAAATCCATGGCAAAAAACTCCATTAATGCATCAGTTAGGGTTTATATCACAGTGACAAAAGCATGGAAATGTGGTGTTAGGGTTACCACCTTACCACCCCAACCCCACCCCCCACATCTACAACACACCAACAGGCGTTGGGGTGTGTGTTGTGGTCGTCGGCTTAACTATCACCCCATTCCATGTGTAAAGAAGCTGAGGTGGTGCAGTATGGAAGAATGGGGTGAGAGTTAGACACGACAACCCCAACGCACACCCCAATGCCTGTTGGTGTGTGGAGGATGTGGGGATGGGGTGGTAGGGGTGGTAAACCTAACAACACTTTTCCATGATTTTGTCTCTGTAATATAAACCCTAATTGATGCATTAACATTTTTTTTTTAAATTCAACATATTTTATTTGGTTTGTACATTCGGCCTTAGAAGGCCATTTTACTGAAACACATGGTTATAGAAAACAAGATAAAACAGCACAATACAGACATCCTAAATAAATCTCCACCCTTCCCAAGCCCTCCATGCCCATGGTATCAGGGATGTCGTGGTAAAGTCAGCTATAGGACATATAATCTTAAGCATTCACTATGCTTGTTAAAGGGAGTATAAAGTTTACAGTTTACTCCAGTATCTCTCAAATTTGGGCATCTTGTTGTGTATGCTAGCGATTACTTTCTCTACCGAGAGATTGAACAAGAGTTCCTGCAGCCTCTCAGAGTATGATATGGTGTCACTGTCTAACCAGTGTTTGAGTACTAACTTTTTAACCAACATCACCATCATTACTAGCTGATATTTCCTTTCAGTAACACCTACGTTGGAATAGTCACCCACCAGGCATGCCTTCAGTTTTATATACTCAGCAATACCCAATAGAGAATCTACTGTCTTTTTTATAAGGGCCCATAAGGGTGCCACTTTGGGGCATTCCCAAAAAATGTGGTATAAGGAGCCTACGTCCTGCATACAATGTCTGCAGTTTGGGGAGAGGGACTTATCCATTCTTGCTAGCTTAATCGGAGTAAAATACATATTGTTAAGAATCTGAAATTGCATCAGTCGTAATCTGTCTTGCGATATGAAACGGTGGTTGTCTTTCCAGACCTTCTACCATTTGAATGCTACTTCCGGGAATTGGGAGTTCCAGTGACAAGAGGACCCATCTTGATTTGGGAAAGCTTTTTCTATTAAAAACTTATATATACTAGAGACCACGTGTTGTTGGGTGACTAGTGCACTGAGTGATTGCAGGAAACTGCTTCCATTCCCTGTTGCTGGCTTTATTTGGGAGGTAATTAGCATGTGCCTGAGTTGAAACACCTTCAGACTTGAATAGGGGCCTAAGTGGAATCTGTTAAGGATATCTCTTGTTCATCTACTGTAACTTGGCCCTCATGCCATAAGTCGTCAATCTTGGCTTGTGCCAATTGGGGAAGCCAGGAGGCATTCACCAATCTCCCACCTATCTTAAAGTTCAGGTTACCTGTCAAAGGTTGGATTGGGTGTTGTGTATGTTTATAAGTGAGGGATGCACATAGTTGGGTATAAACTTTAACTGAGATACTGAACAGAGTACCAGCCAATGCCTGGGGAAGCGATTTGGGTGAAACATGATAAAGGACGAGAGCGGAGATGCCTACTGAGGAGATAAGTTCGCTTTCCAGCTTTAGCCAAATAGGCGTGTATTGGTCTGGTTGTGGATCATCAAGCCTTTCTGACCTTCTCATATATTTCGCAGTGTGACTAGCTCAATAATAAAATTTGAAATGGGGGAGCCTCAGTCCTCCCTTTGATTTAGGGACTGTGAGTTTTCTGTAAGCCCTACAAGCCTGTTTGCCCTCCCATAAGAAGTCAGTAACCAATGAGTGAAGTCTGGAGAACCAGGCCTCAGGTAGCCAAATGCTCAGCATACTGAGGGGATAAAAGACCCGGGGCAGAATGTTCATTTTGATTAAACTCACTCTCCCCCATAGGGATATTGGCAGCGCTCTCCATCTGTTTAAGCCCTGTTGAATTACTTAAACTAAAGTATCCAAGTTATAATGTCTCAAGGATTTAGATTCCCTGGTCAAATATATGCCCAAGTATTTCATTTTTTTGTGTTCCCACTATAACCCTAATCCTTCGATTTCCCTACAGTAAGTGTGATAGTTAAGAGGGAAAAGACTATGTTTTTTTCCAAATTCAGTTTGTAATTGGCCAGAATTCCAAACTTTTGGATTAAGTCCAGGACTCTGGCAATTGACACACTTGGATTAGAAAGGTGGAGGAAGATATCATCAGCATATGCTGAAAGTTTGAGTTCCTGCCTCCCTACCATCACACCTTTAATTACCGGGTCTATTTTAATATGTATCAGAAGGGGTTCCAGGTACTGATTGAACAGTAGGGGGATAGGGGACAACCTTGCCTAGTACCTCAATAGAGGGAGAAACAAGAGGAAAAGGTTCTGTTACAATATATGCGGGCAATAGGGTTAGAGTACAGGGCCTTTATCCATTGCAGAAAAGAAGGGAGGGGAAGGAAACCAAACTGACCCAATGTCCTGAAAAGGAAGCTCCAATCCACTCTGTCAAATGCTTTTTCTTGCATCCAGGGACATCAATACAGCAGGAGCAGTATCAGCCTGGGATGTAGAGAAGGTGTGGTCTAATTTCCTCAAATGATCCGAGGCTGTTCTGCCTACCATAAGGCCCACTTGTTCTGCACAAATCAGAAAGGGCATAACCTGGCCTAATCTGTTAGCTAGAATTTTGGCTAGGATTTTAATGTCATAGTCCAAGAGTGAGAAAGGGCGGTAGCTCGATACCTGTTCTGGGTCCCTACCCTCTTTGTGCAATACCACTATTAGGGCTTCAAGGAGAAGTGAGTCCCGGCACTCATCTGCCAAGATAGTCTGGAACAGACGAAGTAGCTATGGGGTCAAATCCTCCTCCAGTGCCTTAAAGAAGTTAGCAGAGAAGCCATCTGGGCCCGGGGCTTTATCAAGTGATAAACTGTGAATGGTCACTCTAATTAAGGATCTCCATGAAGAAAGAAGGGATATCTATATTCAGCCCATATATGGATCCAAGAAGTATCTCGGACCTCTCCAGTGTTCCTACCGCAAAGACATATCTACACAGGGGGTCTACAATGTACTGGCTACATTTAAAACCCAGATTCCTAGACACCAAGATCACTACCCCTTTGCTCTGTGAACTGGACCCAGCAGCAAAAACTTTCCCCACATACAACCTTCTCAGCCATATGGCCTTCAATTCGAGGAGATGGGTTTCCTGCAGGAAAGAGATTTGTCCCCTAACTATTTGCAAATGTTTCAATAGTTTATATCTCTTCTGTTTTTTTCATGCCCCTTTGACATTCCAAGACACAATATTCACTTTACTAGCCATAATTCTCCGAGCTTCTGTAACTACTATAATATACTCTAAATTTCTCTACTAAGCCTTTTATACTGATACCATGAGCCCCCTCATCCTCCCCCCTTCCACAATATACAAAACAAACAATGTCTGGCCCCCCTCCCCTTTTAATCCCCTCACATCTGAGTTAAAACATTTATGTAAAGTATGTGAAACTATTCCTCTTACCCCAATTGCATATACTACAGAGATTGCTGTTAGCGAAGATGAAAGGTCAACCTCTCCCCTCAATATGGTATGCAATGCTGCCAGCCGGAGCATATAAAGCCCCCCCTTCTTAAACAGATTGATTTTTTATAGAAAGTTATTTAATATTCCAGCAATCAGCCTAGAATGAAGAAACCAGTATAAAACCTTATTAATTTGAGAAAAATTACCCCATCAAACAGCCCCCATCTACCTACAAATCACAAAAAACTGCTGAGGCAGATGTATTAAAGTTAACTAAACCCTCCACTTAATGCTGCCTTGTACTGATTTGTGTGGATGATGACTGAGGCTGATCCCCAAATGGCAGAATACGAGCACTACAAACTAACATAAAATAGATGAGGAGAAACCTCCCAACTTCAGTAAGCAGCAGTTGTAAAGTTTGAAAACAATCAAGTACATGTGATTATGAATGAAAAGGACTGTTTTGTGAGGAGCTGCAGTGAGACTACATGGCACTGGCTGCAACTCCACGAACATTCTTACATTCGCGCTGACGCTCTACTGCTACTTGAACAGCTGCACCTGCTCGGTTGTGTGCATCATCGAGGAGTGCCACTTCTTCTTGCTCTGCCATGCTGCCCCACATGAAAAAGGAAAGTATAAACAGTACTGCTGCATGTCATTAATCCAAAAGACACCAAGGTAGGATAGGGGAGACAGTTTAAAACCCAGATCCAATGGCTGTGGTTTGCATTGTTGATTATTCATGCACTTGGACGCTCCTCTGGTTATACCGTAGGCTGTAAGACTCCTTAAAGCAGAGTGAGATCACTTGTGAGGATATGGGCCAGCCCAGCTCAGAAATCCATGAAACCAAAAGTACCCCCTTACCTCAGTGTCTACAAAGGAAATAAATCACCAATCCAGGGAATATGTGATCAGTAAATACCATGTCACTTTGTGAACAAATCTGGCAACAGCTCTTGCAGCTCCTCCACTTCCTGCTCGTTATTCTCAAAGGAATGTCACTTCTCTTGCACCCAAACTTGAAGTTGTGCAGGGTACAGCATCCAAAACTGGACCCCAGCAGCAATAAGGCGAGATATTGTGAAGTGAAATTAGCCCCTTTTTTGCCTGATGGATGCTGGTAGGTCTTGTGAAATTCTTATCTTGTGCCCTTCCCACATCAGAGCTTGTATGCCCCGTAGTTTTGACAAAATATGCTGGTTATCTAGGTAATTCAGTAGCTTTAGCAAGAAGGGCAGAGGAGGGCAGCCAGGGGCTGGCTTGGGGCGTAAAGCTCGATGGGCCCGCTCTACAATATATGTAGGCCCATTAGGTGAGGGGCCAGCAACTTTATCCAGTAACTTCTGGGTGAAGATGATGGGGGAGCAACCCTCTTCTTCCTGTGGTAATCTGATGATGACCAGATTGTTGTGGTGGCTGCAGCCCTCAAGGTCCTCCAGTTTGAGTTCCATTTTGCTCATTTGCTTTCTGAGGGCTATAATCTCTGGGTCCACAGCCACCCACCACTTTTCTAGTGAGATTGCTCTTGCCTTTGTGTCTCTCACTTGTCTCGATACATCTTTCAGGACTTGTTTTAAGGTGGCAACATCTGTCATCAGTGTTAGTAAGGCTTCCCAGAGCAGCTTCATTTCTAACAGAAAGTGCTCTTCTGTGAGCGGGATAACAGTAGATTTGGATGCAGGATAGACCGCTGGTTTCAAAGGCCACTGTCTGGATTTCTTAGTGGCCTTGTTGGGAGAAGCTGAGGTGGGATATGGTGCAGTAGCTCCTGCCTCATCTCCACCTCCATTCCGAAGTTGCTGCTTGCTGTTCTCAATGAAGCACTGACTAAATATCGAGCAAATTGACTGTAGAGTTTTTCCAGGTGATTTTAGAATAGTTTAATACCGAAAAACTGTGCGACGTAGTGGGAGAGAGACAAGTGCGTTGCTTCCCCTTAGCCTGACATAACGTGACTCCCCCTCATTAACAGTTTTTTGCCATGAATTTCCCTTCTTTTTGAAATCTAGATTAAGTAGTTGCCATATTGCTCCTTGTAAGAACAGATCCAGAAGCAAATGATTTGATACCTTTTAATGGACCAACATAGATGTAACAACAAGAACAAAGTGCTCTAGCTTTTGGACCAACCAGTCCTTCTTCAGAAGCCTAATGGCAGTTGTTTAGGAAAAACAATACTTTTAACAGCTAGATCATGCAGAAATAAACAGAAAATGTCCCCTTGGGTAGGGTGTATTGTTTGTGTGAAGAGGAGGAGGAGAGAAATTAATTTGTTATCTCTTTTTCAGATTCCTTAGACACTTCTGGTACATCAAGTTGTTAAATTCTCAGTGTATATTGGCATCAGTACATATCACACTACATGGTCTTAATTCCTTGGTGGTCCTCGGCATGAGTTTTTTTGTTTGACACTAATACTGTCAATTTATATTTAAATTATCATTTATAAAGCCCTGTCACTACATTAGAGGTTTTTGAAGTTTATGGGACATGATATCGAGCTGGAGATTACAGCTGGGAGATAGGTCCAGCTAAGTTTTACACATCATACAGTATGCACTGATGTTTTTAAGACAACTTTACTGTTAATTTCTTGTCTATAATGCATGTATTGAAACTTCTTGGAGTCCTAAGACAATATTAGTATGTCTTTAATCTGGGTGGTGGTTGCTTTTCAGTGATCATATCCTTATACACACTGTGACACTCATAGCTTGATTTAAGAGTCATCTGCTCCAGCAGTGTTATCTTATGTCAATTAAATTTATATGCAGTAGGATTCTTTGTATGTGTTTTGCACCAAGCACCTTTGACCCTGGGACCCTCCTGGCTGAAGGTAATATGGTACTGTTTAACTTCTCTGATATCATCATCTGTATTTTTTAAATCAGTATTTTAAACCAATGAGGATTTTTTTCTGTTTTTTTCTGCATGATCTAGCTGTTAAAAGTATTGTTTTTTCTAAACAACTGCCATTAGGCTTCTGAAGAAGGACTGGTTGGTCCGAAAGCTAGAGCACTTTGTTCTTGTTGTTACCTCTATGTTGGTCATTCTTTTTGAGAAAGTGTAATTGAACTGGTAAGTGGTGTGTGTGTTAGCGGGAGCGTGGGCCCTCTGGGCCCTGCGTTTCCTTCATATTGCCCATTTATTGCATAACGGTATGCATCTCTGGGGGTGCGGGCCATCCAGGTCCTGTACTTCCACTTATACATAACTATGGAGCCTGTAACAAAAACTCCACATCTCGCTTCATTTTTGAGATATGGACGCCAAAAGGCAGCATGGGCACCGCAAAGTTATCTTATGGGAAATCTCTCAACTTCAGAACAGTCCTGTGATTTGTGAAAGTACTGGGGCTCTGAGTTTGAAAATGGCATTTCTGGGGGCCTTTACCCCCCCCAAAAAGATAGGGCTGGCATCCTCAGGACCCAACTAGGTAAACCAACAGTCAGTGTTTACCTAGAGGGTCCCAAATTTAAATGTCAAGCATTTTTAATCTCTAGCTAACTGAAAACAAAATGGCTGCAGCACAAAAGTAAAAGGGCCACTTGTGAAAGGAAAATTGTACTTGCAACACTTTTGTGAGACACACATATTTTTTCACCATTGACTATAATGGGAAATTTGTTTTTAAAATACCATTTGAATGGTTTAATATTTTTACACCGAGTCTTCAAAAGGCACATCAATGACCCATAGGGACTCTTACCTGAAGATTTCAGACTGAATGGACACATCGTGTGGGCTGTGGGTGCGAGCAAAGAACTGTGCAAAAAGTCAGGTTTTTTTTTTTTTGGCGTTTTGCAGCTCCACAATCATACAGCTGACCGTAACACAACTTGCCAGATCCAGAGATCTATGGTACCACAAAATGCATGCAAATTGTCTGGCAAATCCGTTGTATGGTGGCAAAGTTATTAAGGTGAAAAATTTTAGGTTTAACATTAAAGTGCTTACTCAACTCTAACTATAGTGCCACTACCATGGCACTGTTTTATATATATATATATATATATATATATATATACAAACACATACATTTTTTGTGTGTGTGTGTGTCTTTCATATTTTACATAATCACACTGACTTTTAGTGGTGGTGTCGGGGTGCCCACGGTTCCACTGTGGCTTTAACCCCTCGGGACTTACTTTTTTGCTTGCAGTCAGGAGGCACTTTATCAGCCTCCTTACCTCGGAAGTCATTATTAAAGATATTGTATATCCCTGTGAGGTTTACATTTTTTATATACTTAGCCACAGGGTTTGGTGGCTTCGTTTTTACTTGTTAAGTTTTGCAAGTTGCTAGTGTTAACTGTTTGTTATACTGTTCAAAGGGTTCCTAATGGGTTTAGTCTTGGAATCTGTTTTGATACTTTTTATAAACAATGTGACTTTGTATATTATACCAGACTGGTTTCAAGTTTTTTCATAAGTTCTGGCACTAGATGTATGAGAAAGCAGCTGGCGGACACGCTGTTGCTACCATTCTCCTTATCTGTTTGTTTTTTTCTTGAGCTGCTGCATAGTAATGGCCAAGCTGTTTAGGGTCTGGAGAGAGGTCTCTGTTAATCTGAGACATGTTATATATGTTAATGTAAAGCCATCCATTCATGGAATAGTAATGGATTCATAATCACCTTAAACGGTTAAGGCTATTGCAATTTATTAGGAAAGACAAACTGGACATTGTTTTATTCAGGAGACTCATCTGTCTCTGGAAGAACATAGGTTTCATAGGTTGCTCTTAGCTTTATGAAGACCATTATAGCTCACTATTGATATCTACTGATACCCAGTACTGTTTTTACAGAACACATTTAAACAATTTGTTTTTTCCACAATGGGGGCATCTTCCCATATTTCTAGCAGATGGAGGGGGACAGCTATTCTTATCCCTAGGGGGTTCCTTTTACTTACAGACCCAAGTCGTTGACCCAAGTGGTCAGTCTTCCATTGTGATGGGCAAGTTATATGCATGCCCAGTAATGTTAGCATCTATCTATTTTCCACCAGGTTCCTCAAAGGCCTGGTATAGACATTTTTTTCTCAACTACTGGATGCTCTTCAAGGGCAACTGATTTTGGGGAAAGATCTTAATGTTACAGCTAACCCCTCACTGGATGTTTCCACTTTCTTAGCCCATATAGTTACTCCCCTTCAGCAATATTTATGATGCACTATCTCCACCCTGGGCATTATAGATGCCTGGTGCTGTTGTTTCCCAATGACCAGGGGATATACCCATGTGACGCCTTGCACAGGAGTAGCATTCAGAATGGATTACTTATTCACAATGGCAGAACACTTGGAAATCCTTCAGGATGTTTGTCATGGCATGACCTTTTTGTCTAATCATGCACCGCTCAATGCCAAATTCATTCTTGGGTCTATCTGAGGAATCCAGCAATGGCACTTGAATTTAACCCATCTCAGAGACCCTCAGTTTCAACAGATGGCGCAGCAGTGCAAACCTCATGTTCTGCAAAATAAATCCCAGTCAGGTGTCTCTTCTGCAGCACTTTGGGATACGCTTAAGATAGTTGTGTGGGGGAAAATTATTGCCTATATTGCTAGGAAGTGCAAATAGAGGGAAGCATCCTCCAAGGAACTTCAAGAGTTGCAGGCTTTACACTCTTTTTATGCTCAAGGTGATTGTTCGGTGCGACCCCAGATACAACTAGTGTAACAAAAAACACAAATAACAGCGGATCAGAAAATTGAACAACAACTGTTTAATTTAAAATATACTTTTCATGAGGGGGGACCTAAAGAGTCTAAAATTTGGCACACAGACTCCGGATGCATAAAGCCAGAGCATGTGTGACTAACTTGGTAGACCCAGGCAAAGGGAAGCTACTTACGCATCCCACCACCATTAAACAAGCTTTTGCTAACTTTTAGCAACAACTGTATATGGAAGATGCCTGTCCACTTCTAGCCCAACTAGAAACTTACTTACAGAAGCTAACCCTGCCTCAGTTATTTTTAGGACAGGTGGATGGGTTGTTAGCTCCTGTCACCATAAGGGAATAAGATACAGTTCTTAAAGCTGACTAATCCATGAAGGCACCCATCCTTGATGGATATCTGCTTGAATTTTATAAGACATTTAAGGATTTATTATTCCTCGCTTTGTTAGCAACGTACCATGAAGTACAGGATGGATGCCCATCTCCCTGTTCTTGGAAATATGATATTTTAGCAGCCATTCCTAAACACCATAATGACCCAATACATCCCACTTCATACTGTCCAATATCAATGTTAACTTTTGATAAAATGTACATGGCTGTCCTGGCTCATTGCTTGGAAAATTTGATTCTGCTTCTTATTGACGAGGACCAGGTAGGGTTTATCAAAGGTAGACAGGCTCATGGCACATTGGATATACCTACCTGTTGATCGAATAGGCCACCCAAAGGAAAATACCACTGTTTCATTTAGGCCTTGATGTGGAGAATGCATTGGGCAGGGTCGCCTGACTTTTCTCTGGGTGACTCTGTCACATTTTGACTTTCCCAATGAATTCATTACCCAACTTCAGGATATATGCTTGGACTTCTAATCATATGTTTGATTGGATGGCTCTTTGTCAGATCTGGTTATATTGGCTTGTGGTACTCATCAGGGATGTCCCTTATCTCTCCACTGCTCTTTGCCCTGTACCTTCAATCCTTAGCTTGAGCAATCCTTTCCCACCCAGATATAGAAGGTATCCCAATGGGAGGTAAATCCTAAAAGATTTCATTATTTGAAGATGGCTTTCTATTTACGTTAATCCAGGCAAGTCCATTCCAATTGTGTGAAGAGCTCAATTTCTTTGGGTTTTTAGCAGGGTACAAGGTGAATGAGCAACAGATGGAGGGTTTTATTATTTAACTATAAGCCCACACCCTCCCTAAAATTTGCATATCCCTTTAAATGGCAAAAGTTAGCTATATGGTATTTAGGGATACAGTTGACAAAGAATTTGGTTCATACTGACTTACTTAATTATGGACCTTTAACCCAACAGCTGGCCACAGATCTCATTAAATGGTCATGGATTTCACTCAGTTTCTTGTGCAGAGTTGAAACAGTGAAGCAAACTGTCTTCCCACGTATTCTATTTTTTCTCCAAACCTTCCCTGTGGTTCCTCCTAAGATCTATTTTCAATCGTGGGATAGTCTAATTCCCAGTTAACCTGGAAGAGTCGACCACCTCAAATTTGGTACTCTCTCCTCCAGCTCTCCTGGGAACAAAGTGGTTTGAACCTACCTGACTTAAGGAAATATGGACTTGTAGCAAAACTGCAAGTCATATTGTGCTGGTTAAGTCCTACATATGAGGTGCACTGGAAACAACTGCTCTCTGCCCCTGCAAGCGGGTCTAAATAGGTCCATTCTTCCATCTGGCTTGGTTTCCAAGGTCATCTACCAGCTCTATCCTGCTCTCGAAGGTGGTTCTACATGTCCTTATCTTTCCTTTGAGGTGAGTTAGCCAGCACTTGTTAGCTTCCACATTTGGCCCAGGACTGCCAAGTCCTTATTCATTTGGGCTGCAGATTCTTTAATATCAGCCATGCCCTGGAGGATGTGCTGCAACACAGCGGATATGCTGGTCATATCTGCTGGCATTACTTGTGAGTTCGCTATTCTGTGCCAGATAAGTCTCAGAGTTAGGCCAATCAGTCTGGAGGTTACCAAATGGTTGGCATTTTCACTTTTGGTGGCTTTAGGAAGCAGCATGAGTAAGATCAAACAGTGCAGTCTGCTGTCTTGCAACTTCAACAGAGGTGCAATTGAGCAGTACTAATGGTTCAGTACAATGAGGGCTAGCAGATACATTACAAATTTTCAGTTCATGCCTAGGGATTTAAATTGATATCAGGTTATCTTGGTGGTAGCTAGTTGTGCCCTTCCCCAAATTATGATGTATATATTGACAGAGTTATTGTAATGTCGATGTACATACTGAGAGTGATTGTAATGTCTACACTTTCTATAAAGCATTTTTTTCTTCTCCGTTAGCTGTTGCACAAGGACACTTGATGCTCGAATATATTTTGAAGCTTTTCAACTTGTACAAAGGCTACGAATTTACATGTCATCAACTGAACCTACAAGCCAAATTCCTCTGTATACATTCATGGTATCAGCTTAGCCAGGGATGATACAGAACATGTCACAGTTTACAGTTCTTACCCTTGTACACAGAGGTTGACCTTAACTTTTTTTTGCACTAGCCAGCAGGACAAGACAGTCTAAAATTGCACTAGCCCACAGTGGTTTGTACTAGCCCGCACTCATGTCACCATGTGCTTTTGACAGACAATGAATAACAATAAAATCAATGCAGTTTAAACATTTATTCACATTTCTATAATGAAAAGAGACACAAAGGTGCTATTGTTTCAAAACATAATTAGTGACTCATAATTTATAATAAGTAAGGCAAGTTAAGTAATACAATCAAATCTGTTCCCCCAAAAACTGTCCCAACAATGTCCCTTCCGAGAATTGCAACATGTTGATGATGCATCTGGGGAGTCTGGTTGATCCTCAGGCACACTAATTACACTAATATCACTGTCACAGTCACTTTGTGAATCTGCTGAATCTTCATTTTAATTTTGAGTTGCAAAAGTACCAGTCTGTGGCCACCCTTCTCCTTTCTCCTCCACTGTTCCACAGGCCAGTTGCTTCCAAACAACTGGCATTGTCTAAATCCACTTACCCGAGTACCTTGGTGGTGTGTTCAATGTGTTCAAACAGCAAACCAAAAAAACAGCGACATCCCCCCTAGCCTCACAAGCCACAGAAATCAATCAAAACCCCCACCTTGCAGGCAACATAACAACACAAAATGAGGGAAATCACAGAATAAGCCAGAATGTGCTGCAGCAAAATAGATAAAACAACGGGGCACAACACAGTGGCACACTTTCTACCCCCTCCATGCCCTCCCACAACCTCAGAAGAACAGTAACAACTGGCACTTGATTTACCTGAGTACCTTGGTGTGTTCAAACAGCAATCCCAAAAGAAAAAGGCCACAGACATGGATGAGATGCCCAACACAGCCCCACAACAAGCCACAGACCCCAGGCAGCAGAACACAATATGTGCAGAGTAAGTTAGACAAACTTTTTCACTGCTTCCCAGAATCCCCACACAACCTCAGTTTACTTCCACTGCCTTACCTGAGCTTGGCATTTTACTTTTTAGGTGATCCAGCTCCCAGTATGCTTGCCTTGCAGCAGGAAAAGAAAAGATGACCATACCCCTCTCAGCCAATCAGCCCAGCCCCACAGCAAGTGACAGACCCCGCACCTCCCTGGCAGAGCTGAGCAGAAATAGGAAAGCACACACACATAACAACAACAAGCCCAAAAATGTGCTTTAAAAATCAAATTAAACACAGGCTTTCTTTGTAAATCAGTTAGCAAACAAGCATTACACACAAACCTCCATGGCTGAGCTAAGACAGGATGCAGACACATTTTCTTTTCAATTTCAGTTAAAACAGTTTCTGTTTCCCCCAAAACCTCACAGTCAGAACAATATCTTGTCTTTGCATTTTTCAGTGCCATCCCACTGGATTATTTTCCCCCACACACAACCTCAGATAAAACTTCAGTCACTCACTGACTCGGAAGAACCCATGCACACCATACTGTGTTTAACGCCATGTGCCACTGCCTTGCCTGAGCTGGCGTTTTCTTTGGTTTCTTCAGTACGATTGCCTTGTTGCAGCCTGCAGCATATACAAAGTCAGAACTTCAGAAGTTGTCCAGTTCTGGAATCCAAGATCATGGTGCTGCTGAACCTTTGGGACTGCCGAGACGGCCAAATCCACCGAGCACTCGGTCCTCACTCGCCAAACAGCCATTCCTTAAGCCTTGCAGCAACTCAGTCTCTTCCAAAATTTGAATCATCCGCACTTTTGGGATACAAAAACATCTCCTTAAAGCCACAGTTAGGCACCTCGAAACCACACCCCCAAAGCGATTCCTTCCAATGGCTGCTGCCAGTCTGTCACCTTACAAGCCCAGGCTATGGGCTTTAGCCAATCAGTGCTCCATGATGACGTCAGTACTGTTCCCACCTCTTGCTGCTCCCCTCTCCCTGCGACTTACAAACTGGGCTGGCCTATAGATGCAAAGGAAAGCAGTGAGTGACAGCCTGCATGCCCGCCTTCTAGGAGGAACTCCTTGACTGAGCAAACAATGAGGAAACTGGAAGCACATGTTCAGGTCTCTGAGAGTACCCATTGGCTATGTATCCTATTTGCAGCCACTCCAGAGTTCCATGGGCTCAGTACGATTTTGCCCATAAGACTGCTATGACGAACGGAAGTAATGCTGACTCTACCAACCACACTAGCCCACACGGACAGGTAAGGAGGTATCTGTACTAGTCCGAGGCACTCTGCACTATGCCCTGGACTAGTAAATGTATGTTAAGGTCGAACCCTACTTGTACATCTGAAATGCTTCAAGTTTTGCACATAGACCAGAGTTAGGAAACTAGCAGGGTGGTGCAACACCCAGTGCTGTGCTCTATTAAGCTACAAAGGAAACAAATGTATCAGTACCATCTGCTGCTTAAAGAGTGACCAAACTACAGCCACCAGCTTTAAATAGAAAGCCATTGTTAATGACAGAATGGCCAATCAGTTGCACTTCAAAGATAGATTAAATCAGGAACTGTAAAGATTAATTCGAGATCAGAAGATGTACTTGATGTAACTTATAAAAAAGTTCATACAGACTGCTGGATCACTTATAAAGCAGCTTAATGGTTTTAAAGTCCCCAAACCCCCTAATTTATCTAACATCTGGTAAGTGAAATACAAAGTGACACAAAGTGCTTACTGCGCTATTAAATCGATGCTACAGGGGAGTAATAAGAAACAGGGCCTAATACGATGGCAAATTCTTATCATCATCATTTTTCAACACATTTACTCATGCTGATCAGTGTTGCTACCCCTAACACAGTACGTGAATAAAAACATCCATACATTAGTGAAAAACAAAACAACTGCATTACATGACAACTGATTTCAATCTGCTTTCATAGCTTATAATGTTCTATACTTACATGAGATCTCAGACTGTAGGCTCTAGTCCCACCTGAGGCTTTGATGTTATATGCAACAACTTTTCTGCTTTTTATAAATTGTGTGCTTTGAAGCTGTCATGTCACTTAAAGTGCATACGCATCAGCGAATCTAAAATTTCAAAAGACCAGTTTAGAGTACTAAACTGTATTTTCCATAAACCCACAGTATATAAAATTGTCATTAGAAACATAGAAACATAGAATCTGATGGCAGATAAGGACCACTTGACCCACCTAGTCCTACCTAATGGATAAGCTGCAGATCCTAGTTAACCAACAGCCTACTTCCTCCTACCCCCCACTAGAACTGCTTTATGTCTGTCTCATGCATTCTTGAATTCCCTCACTGTTTTTGACTCCACAACCCCCTCAGGAAGGCTATTCCATGCATCCACAACCCTCTTCATGAAAAAATACTTCCTCACATTACCTCTGAGCTGTCCACCCACTATCTTTAAATTGTGGGCACTAATTAGAATTATGTAGACCTTTGTATGACAGAAAAAATTCTATTGTCATAAATTTGTGCCCAAATTATATGATTTAATCTATAACAAAGGATCACTAATGATCACTAGGGAAATTAGGGAGCTAGGAGGCCGATAAAGCCCATATATGCACCTATCATCTATTATCTATAGTAGGAAAGATTATGCTCAGATAGCAATAGCTTATCTAGTTGTTTTCCAAATTCCTCTTTGGTTTAACTATATCTAACCTCAAATGGTAATTTATTCCAAATGTTAATAATTCTGTGACTGTAAAAATATTTCCGACTCAGGTAATTACATTTTTTTCCAGTTAACTGAAGTGAGTGACCTCTGGTCCCATGAGATGAGATTTGAAATTCAAAGCCCAATTCCGTCAGAAGATGAGTTTCCTGCGTGATGTCATACATAAACATCAGGTCTCTCCGGAGACGTTGCATGGCCAGGGGTATCACATTCAGGGAACTGAGTCTGGTCCCGTAGGCCATGTTGTCATGTTGTCATACCCTTTAATAGGTTTAGTGTAGTTTCTTTGTACATTTTCAAAGATTTTTTGTAAGGGGACCATAGTTGTGAGGCATATTCTTAATGGGGTCTAGCATATGCCCTATAAAGGGGCATTAGGACATGTGGATTCCTTGATTTAATGTTCTGTTTTACAGAACATATACTGTAACACAGTCAGTTCTATTAACTGCTTCATTGATATGTTTTGAGTAGCCGAGATTGTTAGAGATAATTATTCCCAGATCTTTTCATCACTGGTAGTTTGTAATTCACAGCCCCCAAGATCTCTGGTTAGATTACTGCACTACCCTAACTCAAGAACTAAATGTTTTTTATGTTTGCTTGCACGCATGCGCAAGAAACATAGTGCCATCATCCGAGTTTTCGGAGGTGTGGCAGCCCTCTTCCAATTCAGTCAGTGTGTTTGCAGGCACGGCCGCAGTTCTCCAAAGCCTGCTGGAGCTGTCTATGACAGCATCCAAAATGCAGTGGAATACAGTTGAAAGAGGGAGCTATGCTTCAGTGAGCAGTGACAAGATATCGCCTGCTCATGTGTGCTCCCCCTACACACACACACACACGCACGCACGCCTGCGTGCCGCCCCCACGCACACACTGTGAGCGGACAGGGTGCCCAATCCCCGTTGGCTGTGCTGCGCTCCCCCAAAAGCAGAGTTACATATGCCATGCTGGTGCCCACCCCAGCATGGCTGCACATTCTATAGCCGACGGGGGTGCCCAGTCCCTGTCAGCTCCACTGGCCCCACCCAGTACAGGGTGCCACGCTGGGAGCCCACCCCAGCATGACAACAGATGCTATTGCCGACGGGGGTGCCCAATTCCCCAATCGGCTCCACGCCCCCCCACCAGCCATCCTTGTGCCATGCTGGGAGCCCACCCCAGCGTGGCAAATGTCCCGCATCATCATTTAATAAAAAAAAATACCTGAAACTTAAAAACGGTCCCTTGCAGTCTCTGCCCCCACCAGCTCCCACCCACTGCGCACCCCACCTCCCCACACCCTCTCTCACCCCATACTTACCTCTGTACTCTGGCACGATGATCTTCGGTGGACCAGGAACATGTCTGCACTCTTCAAAGCCGACCGCGAACTGAGGAAATGCCGGTAAGCTATATAATGGGATAGATAGGGTTTTCAACTTTGCTGCATATCTCAGCCATTTTTGGAATTTTGCACCAAATTTTTCAACATGGGGTTTTGGGACCCTTCTCATGAATGCTTTCACTGCCATGGCATGATCGGCCCGGGTGATTTCGCAGTCACTCCGTGAAATCACCTTCGGGCGTAATGAAATGACACTGCCACTGTTCATAAGGTGGGCTCTCAAAAGCCTATGTTGAAAATTTGGTGGAAAATTCTAAAATGACTATTCGTGAGTGCATGGAACTGCTCAATGCACGCCGTAGTTCGCTAATTTTCAATATTTTCACCCAGATTTTCAACATTTGCCATTTTACCACCTCCTTATGAGCAGTACAGCTGTCATTTTACATCTTGCCCAAAACATGTTTCTGCCAATGTTGGCACACAATGGCGCGGTCGGTGTGCAAAATCAATGTATGGGACACATTAAGAAAATCACAGTGGCACACGTTAATGAGCAGAGGTCATAAAATGGCTATGTTGAAAATTTGGTGAAAAATTCTAAAATGACTGTTTTACGAGCGCGCGTTGTGCAGTTCCTACGCACGCTTGTAAGTTTGCAAATTTTCTATATTTTCACTCCAGATTTTCCACATTGCCATTTTATTACACTTCCTTATGAACAGTACAGCTGGCATTTTTCATATGTCACCCCAAATGTGTTTCCGCACATGTAGCGCACAATGGTGCAGTTGGTGTGCGAAAGCAATGTTTGGGACAGAGTAAGGAAATCACAGTTACACTGTTCATGAGCAGAGGTCTTAAAATGGCTATGTTGAAAATTTGGTGACAAAAGTCCATAAAATGACTCTGTTATGAGTGAGCATTGTGCAGTTTCCACGCACCCTCGTAAGTTCATGACTTTGTAATATTTTCATAGATACATAGATACATAGATACATAGACAGTGTCGGCAGATAAGGGCCTATGGCCCACCCAGTCTGCCCATTTGAGCTTGTAAGTTCAGTTTGTTTTCCTAGAAGTCTGTTGCCCCTTACCCCTGACTTCTAGAATTCCTTTATGTCTATCCCATGCATTCTTAAATCCCATGATTGTTTCAGCCCCCACCACTTCCACTGGCAGGGTGTTCCACTTGTCCACCACCCATTCTGTGAAGAAATTCTTTCTCATGTTTCCTCTGAATCGTCCTCCTCCAACTTCATCCCATGCCCTCTAGTCCTGGAACATCTTTTCGCAAAAATAGTGTTTTCTGCACCCTGTTCCTCCTGTAAGATACTTGTATGTCTCTCATATCCTCTCCTCCTCTCCTCCACAGGGAGTACATGTTCAGTTCCTTCAACCTGTCTTCATAGGACTTGTGATGCAATCCATGCACCATCTTTGTTGCCCTCCTCTGAACCTTCTCTAACCTGTTTATGTCCTTACGTAGGTATGGTCTCCAGAACTGTACACTGTACTCCAGGTGGGGCCTCACTAGTGTCTTGTATAGTGGAATTATGACCTCCCTTTTCCTGCTGGTGATGCCCCTGCCTATACAACCCAGCATCCTATTTTCAGTCCAGATTTTCACCGGTGGCATTTTTCCACACTTCCTTATGAACAGTACAGCTGTCATTTTTCACAACATGGCCGAAATGTGTTTTCACACTTTCAGCGCAGAGATGCATGGTCGCTGTGGGAAATCATTGTTCGGGACAGATAAAGAAAATCACAGTGACACTGTTCATGATCAGAGGTCCCAAAATGCCTGTGTTCACAATCTGCTGTAAAAAATTCAAACCTAATTACATTATGTGTGTGTTGCACAGTTTCTATACACTGCCGTTGACTTCACCAGTTTTTAATATTTTACTGCAGATTTGCAACATTGCCATTTTACCCCCATAGACAATACAGCTGTCATTTCACATCCTATTCAGAATGTGTTTTTGCACCTAGTGCTAAATGCCGTAGTCACTGTGCATAAGCAGCTTTCAGCTAACAAACTGATATTGCCACTGTTCATGAGGTGGGGTCACAAAAAAACCATGTTGAAAATTTGGAGTGAAAATACCGACGAATGCCTGAGGTGTTGGGGTTTCCAAGCCAATCCACCTGTGAAGAGAATGACAGGCATCAGGGGTGTGACTTGGGATTCTTGCCTGTAATGCTCATACCATTCCACATCCTGCAGCCAGCGAGAGGCATCGAGGTATGCCTTGGGCTCTTCGACCCCAAAGTTCATCCCATTCTCCTATACTGCACCCATCTCACCGTATTTCCTGATGGAATGGAGTGCGCATAAGGGCCAAAGACCCCAAGGCACACCGTGACACTTGTCAGTGTCTGTGTGGTAGGGTGTGGTGAAATGGCGTGGCCAGTATGCCTGATGACCCAAAGGCACACCCCAATGCCTTTCACTCTCTGCAGGGTGGTGGTGGGGTTGGCTTCAGTTCAATACTTCACTGCCATTTCTATTATGCATCTCTGTAACTTCTACACTACCAATGCCAATGCCAGCAAGCAAACATTCGGCATTGACAAATGCTTGTTAGTCCAGTGATGCAGGAAGAAACATTCAGTCTAGAAATGCAAGGAAAAATGTTTTGGCATAGAGATACAAGAAGACACAGCAGTTCACTCAGACTATGTTTATTTATTTATTTAGTTAGTTTGAGCCAAAGGCTCTTTTATAAAGGTTCCAGGTCAGTCTGAAGACAGTACAACAAATGGAGGCAGTGCAGGATAAAACAGAAATACAGCAATCTGAAGGCAGTATACACAAGATAATGTAATTTGCAACAGTGCCTAGGGGAAGAGGCAAACAATATTGGTATATATATAGGTCAAGGGTGAAAAACGGTGGGTTTGCAACAACATTCCATGGCTATGCCAGGTTAAACAGCAAATAGAGTAATTAATGGGAGGTGTACACTGGATAAAGTCATCGATAATCAAAATCCTGTTGAAGAGGCAGGTGATATCGGCAACAGAGGTCTAGGGCAAAAAGGTTTTTTTCTACAACATTACAAGACAAGGTAGGACAGGGGAGATATGAGCTGCCAGAGGCACTGTCGCTGAAACATAGAGAAGTGCGTGGCAGGGGGGTGGTAAGAGGGGAAGGTAGGGGGTGAAGCAGACGTGGGGGGGAGGAAGTCAGGGACTAGGCTGGTTAAGTGCTAGGTTGAGCGATATTACAGGGATATGATCCTCGTTTAACCTGTCAGGAGACAGACTTTTTAAAGTGACTATCCATTGGCATCCATGCTCTTCTACCAGTTTGTTGCTATCTTCTCCTTGAGAATTTGCTCAAAGTAAATTGCCATCAATTTTAGACTACTGGTATCCGGACCCTGCCATGCATCTTTTTAAAGTGTTTTGCAACACTGCGGTCATATCTTGTCTGGACAGCTCACAAGTGCTCTAGAATTCAAACTGTTAACACTTTATGTAGTTTTTCCAATATTCAGCTTGGCAAAACTGCACCTTGTAGCATACGCAACATACGAGCTGTGACATGTCAGAAGTCCAAGAATGTCTACTTTCTTATTATGCACTGCCAAATGTTTAAAGGTCTTCCCACTGCTGGCATATTTATATGTGGAACAAGTACCACAGCAAAAATATCCAAAAGGATGATTTTGTTTTTGATTATTGTTTCTGGGGTCAATAAAGAATAAACTGTTTCTTTGTTAAAATATCAGAGATGTTTTTAGTTTTTTTTCCTCTCAAATACACTACTAAAGTTCTATCACCCACAAGATTTTTTAGCTTTGGGTCACTTTCTAATATTTCCCAATTTGTGCATACTACATTTGTAATACTGTTGCAACATGGTTGAATTCTGTAACAATTTTTTTTATCATCAGGTTTATACCCTCAGCCTCCAAGGAGGAGTACTACTAAAAATAAAACCTACTACCACCACCACCACCTCTACTGCTGCTACTAAATTCACTCTGCTTGCTCCTGCTACAGGGCATGTAGATGCCAGTGCAGGTTTATCCTGTGCCTCTCTCCTCTTATCTCTGAAGCACAATTTCAGTAGCCTGCCTTCCTGGAACTACAGTTAATGTAATGAAAATTGCAGTAGTCAATGCAACTAGAATGAAAAAGAATGATTCTGTGATGATTTTGAAAGCTTTCTGGTCAAAAGTAATAGTTGTTCACATGAAAGGAGCACCCTTCTTGATACACATTCTTTCATGCATGTGTGTGTGTTTGTGTCAGTAAGAGAGAGAGAGGGAGACAGAGAGACAGAGAGAGTGAGGGTGAGAGTGAGAGAGAGAGACAGAGACAGTGTGAGAGACACAGAGTGAGAGTGAGAGAGAGACAGAGAGAGAGTGTGACAGACAGAAAGTCAGCATGAGTGAGAAAGAGAGAGTAAGCGAGAGAGAGAGAGAGAGAGTGAGAGAGAGAGTGAGGTGAGAGCGGTGAGAATGAGTGAGAGGTGAGGCGAGACAGAGAGAGCAGTGTGAGAGTGAGAGAGAGAGTGAGAGTGTGAGGGAGAGAAAGAGAAAGTGAGAGTGAGACAGAGAGAGTGAGTGAGAATGAGTGCGAGAGTGTGTGAGAGTGAGACAGAGAGAGAGTGTGTGTAAGAGTGAGTGAGAGTGAAAGAGTGTGTGTGTAAGTGAGAGAGTGAGAGTGAGAGAGATAGTGAGTGAAAATGATTGAGTGTGAGAGTGAGACTAAGAGAGAGAGAGAGAGTGTGTAAGAGTGACAGTGACAGTGAGAGTGTGTGAGAGAGAGAGAGTGTGTGAGTGAGAGTGAGAGAGAGAGAGAGAGAGAGAGGAAGAATCAGAAGAAGAAGTATCAGTATTTATATATCACTTTTTATACACAGTATCCCAAAGCGCTTTACAAGCAATGCTAGACTGGTAGTGAAGTGACTGAATGTGCGGTGGCAGCCATATCGCACATCATCACCCACACACAGCCTGGATAATTGCATGAACCGGTTTATGAGAAGGGGAATGTTGGCCAGGACACCGGGAGTGTTCCCTGCTCTTTATGAAGAGTACCCTGGGTTCTTTTACTTCCACCTGGACACCCACCAGGACAACACCAGGATGGGCAAAAGGGACCTCGGTTTAACATCTCATCTGAAGGACGGCCCACCCCAGCAGTACAGCACCCCCCAATACTGCACTTGGATGCCAGTGATTTTTAGGTGTAAGTCCATCCTGGTGTGGGACAAGAACCCATGACCTTCTGATCCAGAGGTGGATGTGCTACCAACTGAGCCATGCTGAGAGTGTGTGAGAGTGAGTGTGAGAGAGAGGGAGAGTGTAAGAGAGTGTGTGTGAGAGTGAGGTGAGAGGTGAGGAATGAGTGTGAGAGTGAGAGAGTGAGAGATGTGAGAGAGTGAGGAGAGAGTGAGGAGAGAGTGAGAGGAGGCGAGTAAGAGAGAGGAGAGTGATGTGTGTGAAAGTAAGGGTGTGTGCGCGAGAGAGAAAGAAAGAGGAGAGAGAGGTGTGAGGTGAGAGAGTAGGAAGTGAGAGGGAGAGAGAGAAAGTGCGAGAAGTGTGTGTGATGAGTGAGAGAGAGAATAAGGTGTGAAAGAGAGTGTGAGGTGTGAGAGAGAGAGTGAGAGAGAGGTGAGAGAGAGAAAGTGAGAGAGAGAGAGTTAGAGAGAGACAGAGTGAGAGGTGAATGAGCATGAGGAATGTGTGAGGAGGAGAGAGGTGAGATGAGGAGGGGGTGTGACGACAGTGGGACTGGTGTGAGAGAGAGAGATGGGGAGAGAGGTGAGGAGAGTGAGGTGAGAGTGAGAATGGAGGGTGAGGGAGAGGTGAGGTGAGGGTGAGAGTGGGGGAGAGGTGGAGTGAGAAGTGGGAGGTGAGTGTGTGAGTGAGAGGGTGTGAGAGGTGTGTGAGAGAGTGTGTTAGAGTGAGTGAGAGAGAATGAGGTGAAAGAGGTGAGTAAGAGAAAGAGTGGAAGTGTGTGTGTGTGAGAGTGAGAGAGAGAGTATGTGAGAGAGTAAGAGAGTGAGAGAGAGAGTGAGAGTGGGGAGAGAGAGTGTGACAGTGAGAGAAGAGAGTGGTGAGGAGAGAGTGCGTGTGAGGTGAGAGTGAGTGAGAGAGAGTGACAGTGAGTGGAGAGAGACTGTGTGAGAGTGACAGAGAGTGTGGGAGAGAGAGAGAGAGAGAGACAGTGACAGTGTGTGACAGAGAGAGGGAAAGAGTGAGAGTGAGAATGAGAGTGAGAGAAAGTGAGAGGAAGTGTGTGAGCGTGAGTGAGAGAGAGTGTATGAGAGTGAGAGAGAGTGTGAGAGAGAGAAAGAGAGAGAGTAAGAGAGACAGAAATGGCATTTAGATATGCAGAGCATGCGGAGAGCTTGATCTGCTGCTTTGTTAATTGCTGCAGGTCATGTGGCTTGCCAACAAGTTGGACATGCTCAGTGTGTTCTTCCTTTAAAAGTGCTGCAGATGTAACTCAAAGTGGCAAAATGCTGAAGGGAAAACTGCATTCCTTTGAAGCAGCTTCACCAGTGTCCAAAGTGCCAGATTTGGAATGTTCATCAAATGCAAATTGTGCATTGGTTCACCTTTTAAACTGCTCTGCACACCACTCACAGTGGCTGGTCAGATTCCCATCACTCCCCACCCTCCATATCCTTGATGATGCTGTTATTGAGAATGTTTTCTCTGTAAAATAACTCAAGGTCTGGTTGGACTATCACCTTGATTTCTCTTTCCACGTAGATGCAATCCACCAGATGCTCCACCCCAGATGTGGACCTCTGTACCTAAATAAAATGTAATAACTTGCTTTCTGTATGCAGGTAAATCCTTCTAAAGATAATCATCCCTATCTTCAGCTGTGCTGACATTGCTTACAGCCCCACTCCCAAACCTACCCTTTTTTCCAGCTCTTTTGAGAGGGGAGGAAGGATGAAAATGGGCCTATAGTTACTACTAGAGGTACGATCTCCATTTTTAAGTACTGGGGTAATAACCTCCCTTTTCCACAGGGAAGGGAACTGCCCTAGACACAGAGACATATTGAGTAATTTAGTTAGATGTGTTAGTACTGCATCAAGCGTTAAGGAGAGCAGCTTTGTGTAACCCCCCTACAAATGGGGATTCCTAAAAGCCTTCCCGGGGCTTGCCTGGGTGCTCCCTGTCTAACTGGCATTCGGCGTAAGGCCGATCAAGTGTGGACACTGTGAGTGCTTTTAGAGCCTCTGGTACTGTCTCTTTAAGAGCTGCCTGCTTGCAGGCTTTATTAGTCTGTGTAGGGGAAGAGTGGGTTTACTGCTCAAATCCCACGCAAGGGGTTGTTTGAATTGCTCCGTTTCTGCGGTCGCTAAGAGAACAGAGGGAGCTTGGTTGAAAGATGTAACTGTTTGCTGGAAAATATGTAGTGCCATTGCAAAAATGTAGTTTGTTTAGCCTGCCTTATTTGCAGCTGGGACTCTCTGCATTCAGCCCCGCCATTTTGGACCTGAGCTGACAAGGTGGGCCAATTGGGGAAAGGAGGCTTTAAAATGGAGGCCACTGGCACCAATTAGAATTTGGACTCCCACTGGGAGCCTGCCTGCAGGGGAATATATGGCAGGTGCTCCTGGGAAGTGTAGTTTGGACCCTGGCACCTTTTTTGCACCAATAGAGGGCGTATGGAGTGACTGACAAAAGAAAGCAGCCAACCGGGGCCCTGTGAAGGAGAGAAAACTGCCCTGCAACTGTCCTGGAGGGGGAGAGTCATTGGTGATCATGAAGGTAGAAGGAGCTCTGGCTCCTGCGCTGTGGAAGTCGTTGCACCGGAAGCGCGTGTGGCAGGCCAAGAAGTTGGGCGATAGCATCCCCAGAAGGAGCAGACAAGATCCGTGGAGGAGTGCAGGGGGAGGAAGCTGTACATTTACAGCTACCTACCAGGCTCACCCTGTAGAGGACTGGAGAATCTGCTTCAATCGCGCTCGGTCTGTCAGGACAAGTGAAGCTACGTTGTTTGGCCCGGTTTTTGCAGTGAAAGTGATCAGGAGTATACAGCAGCTGCCTTGTATGGTACCCCTCTGCTCTTCATATAAATGTGTGGAGAAGTGTTTGGATCTCAGGCTTGGTCCTGTGAGTGGTGTGAGAAGCGATCTTTCTGCAGGGTAGTGAGTACTAAATCAGGAGTAGCTCCCTGTTCGATGTTCATTGGGAAGGCACGATTTGTCTGGCTGCTTTACTGGCTACACAAACTGAGCCTGCTGGCTCTACTTAATCCTCTTAGGTATCAAATGCTCATTTTCTGCATCAGGACCCCAACCAGCTGCACCAAGAGGCTAGCCTTCTATTGCCTGGGTACACAGAGACAGTGACTTATAGGTTTGGCCTGTGCACAGTGCCCTAATTGTATATATATATATATATATATATGTATATATATGAGTGGTAAGCTAATTAACCTGATCTCCCTCGTCCTTGTTACTTTCCCCTCAATAAATCAGATTTGTCGTTGCAAGGTATACTGTTTGAACTGCGTGTTTGTGCTACCCTTTTGTGCATGGATTATTTTATAACTGCACCTTATTTTACAGGGGGTCCTCAGCACCAAGTTGGCCATCCTGACCTCGGGGTATGTGTAAGTCAAAATGATAGTGTGGGAATCGCTGGTGAGCCACTAGCGGGAAGAAAGAGGGGTTGCAGTGACCCAGAGGGCTGTGACCATGTCATATCTGAGTTCCAACCCTGACCTCAGGGTCGAGGCACCCGCTGTTGGACCTAGGCCCCTCAACCTGTCAGCAGTCAGTCAGACAGGGGTAGTAGCCCTTGGGATAGTGCCACCTGGGGGTTACATCTTGGAGGCACTGCTGGGATTAGCGTCCCCTAGTGGCCGAATATAGGAACTACCCCAACATGGCCAAACCAAGGGAAAAACTGGAGGGGGATATCACAACTAAAATTAAGTTAGACCCTGTTAAGATGATGGTGTATAAACTGATAGGGTGGGGTGAAGCTAAAGAGTTGGATTCCCAGAAAATTGTGCTACTACTGGATGTACCTCTGGGGATAAAGAACGCTGAACTTGTTTCTGCAGTTGAGCATGTTAAATGTTTGGGCAAGGTAGAGGTGAAGGGGCGAATGGCCGACCTACTTCACCAGACCTTACAGGTGCTGCTATTATGCAGTATAGTTATAGACCCAGAGAGGGTGCCCCCCGTGATTTACCCGGAAGGTGCTCCAAAGGGGTGGAGGGTCATTCATGTCCGGAGTGGTTCAGTCACCCCAGGGGGGTCTCCCAAAACCAATAGCTTCAAAGATAAATTGCTTAAATTGTTAGCTGCAGAAGGGAGGACCACTCAGGAAATACTACAGGTGTTAGACCTTTCCAGTAATCCACCCCCAATCGTCCCCGGTACATCTCCGGGTCCTCAAGAAGCTCCATCCTGGCTTCACCACCTATAGTTGTTCCCCTACAGTTAGACTCCTATCAGAGATTAAAACTTTCTGGTACTGTGCCTGTGCCCTCAGGAGAAGATGATTTGGAGACTTGGATGGACTATGCTACCGCTTTAGTCCAAGAGTGGCAGTGCTCTGAGGGGGAGAAATGAAAGAGACTGATGGAGAGCCTGAGGGGCACAGCTTTGGAAGCCATCCATTTCATGCGGGCTACTAGCCCTGAAGCTACTGCAGTAGAGTACCTTTCTGCCTTGGAGGGGGTGTTTGGGAGTACATAAACGGGGGAAGACTTTGTTGTGGAAGTTCAAGTCAGCTAAACAGTGGAGGAATGAGAAACTGTCAGCCTTTGTTACCAGAGTGGAAAGGGCACTGCAAAAAGCTTATCGCAAGGGGGGAGGTAACTGCCGCTGCTTTAAATCAGGTCCGCCTAGATCATATCTTGAAATCTGCCAGGTTTTCCAGTGTGATATTGTTGAAGCTCAAACTACATGACAGATGGGCTGCCCCTCCCGAGTACTGCCAATTGATGAGAGAGATTTGACAAGTTGAGACTGATGAAGGGGGTGGGAACCCTATGTGGGGGTCGTGAATCTATGCCAGACCTCTGAGCCCAGTGAACCAGATGAGACCCACCCCTCGAGGGAATTGAACAAGGGACCTGATGCATTTCCTGTGCCCCCAGAGGCCGAGGGTGGAGTGGGGGTGCATGCTGTTTCCTCTGATCCCCGGGTGGAGAGTGATTTGAAGGCTGAGATTAGAGATTTATGGGAAATGGTGAGAGAATTGAAACAAACTGCTGCCAACCCCTCCAAATTTGGGGGACCTGAGTTATCTGGAAACAAATGACCTAGTTTAGAGGAGCCCTCCAGAACCCCCGACACCTCCCGGCAGGCGAGATATCTCCCTCCCAACAAAGACCCCCGAGATACTAAGTTCTGCTACCACTGTGGGGAGGATGGACACTTTCAGACTGAGTGCCGATTACCAGAGAACTTAAGGAGGCTCAACAGCAGGTTAGTAGCCTGGCATCGCGAGGCCTATACCAGACCCCAAGGGAGGCCTCCTCGGAAGAGTTTTGTTACCTGGGCCAATGCCCAAGCAACCTCCAAAACCATGCCCCCTGAATGGTCTGAAGTGGTGGGTCCCTCAAAGGAGACCACCATGAGAGTGAATGGAGTACCCATCCAGGCTGTGTTAGACAGTGGTTCCCAAGTGACCATTATGTTTCAGGACTGGTATCGGCAGCACTTGCCTGAAGTACCTCTGCAGCCTTTAGATGGACTACATATTTGGGGACTGAATGATAAGGCCAACCCTTATTCTGGGTATATCCGGATCTGGTTGTCTTTCCCTACTTCTGTGGCTGGGGTGACTGAACAAGTGGAAACCTTGGCATTGGTGTGTCCCCCCACTGGACTGTAAAATGGGGTGCCCTTGTTAATTGGAACCAATGCCCACATGTTTGGTCACTTAGCACAGCTTTGCTTTGAAAAACAGAGGCCCAGGACTGGGCGAGCTGTCAGAATACCTGCCTTGATTCAGAAGGCCTATGAGGCCCAGAGAAAGGCCAGCCAGGCGGAACCCGAAGGCCCGGTAAGTATTGTCCAGAAGAAGGACCCAGAGTCTTTGCTGCTAGCCCCGAATTCCCAGTGTGTTCTCCAAGGAGAGGTCCGGACTAAGAAGGATGTTAAGAATAAAATATTGATGCTGGATGCACCAGGTGATGGAAAATTGCCAGAAGGGTTGCTGGTTAAACCCAGCATTTTGCCTGCTAGAGCCCATGCTTTTGCCAGAAGAGTAATGGTTCAAGTGCACTATGTATCTGATCGAGAGATTCAAGTGAAGTGAGGTTGCACCCTGGCCATGGTGCACTGTGCGGATACTGCTGTTCTTCCCAGCAACAAGACTTCTGGGAGGAGTGACCGAGTGACCCCTGATCTGTTTGATTTCAGTGACTCCCCACTACCAGCAGAATGGAAGAAAAGGATTAGTAAAAAGCTCGCCCAGAGGGAGCAGGTGTTTTCCTTGAAGGAGTGGGATGTAGGATGTGTGAAAGGAGCTGAGCACCACATTCGGCTATAGGATGAGCGACCTTTCCATGAGCGATCTCGATGCCTGGCCCCTGCTGATATAGATGACGTGAGACAACATCTGCAGGAGATGCTCATGGCTGGGGTGATACAAAAGTCTAGAAGCCCCTATGCTTCACCTATTGTAGTAGTCAGGAAAAAGAATGGAGCTGTCTGGATGTGTGTAGATTACTGCACTTTAAACAGGCGAACCATACCAGATCAGTATACCATGCCACTCATTCAGGATGCCTTGGACTATCTAAATGGTTCTAAATGGTTCTCAGTGTTAGACATTCATAGTGGGTACTACCAGATCCCGATGGCTTCGGAGGATCGAGAGAAGACTGCTTTCATTTGCCCGCTAGGTTTCTGCAGATGCCCCAAGCAATTTCAGGTGCCTCTGCTACTTTCCAGCACTTGATGGAGCGTGCTGTGGGGGACATGAACTTACTCAAGTGTTTAGTCTACCTGGATGATGTCATAGTGTTTGGCAGCTCCTTGGAGGAACATGAGAGCAGGTTATTCAAAGTCCTGGATCGACTGGAAGATTTTGGTCTCAAATTGTCTATAGACAAGTGTCAATTCTTTCAAACATCCATGAAATATGTGGGCACAAAGTATCCACTGAAGGCATAGAGACTGACCCGAGTAAAACGGAAGCTTTGACTACCTGGCCTCAGCCAAAGAATTTAAAGATGCTGCAAAGGTTCCTGGGATATTGTGGTTATTACAGATGATTTATCAAAGACTATTCTCGAGTGATCTGCACTGTACTCAACCTTACTCAAGGGTACCCTCCAACCCACAAAAAGTATAAGAAAGCTGTGCCCTCTGAGACTGAGAAAAAATATTTCCATCCAAGTGATGTGTTTGGAACCCAGTGGACTGCTGATTGTGAGACAGCTTTCCATGATATTATATATATCAGCTTACTCATGCTCCAGTGCTGGCCTATGCTGACCCTGCCAGGCCGTACAGTCTTCATGCTGATACAGTCTACAAGGATTGGGGGCCGTGTTATATCAAGAGCACACAAATGGTCTAAGGCCTGTAGCATTCGCCAGCAGAAGCCTAACTCCTACAGAAAAAAACTATCCAGTGCATAAGCTAGAGTTCCTGGCCTTGAAGTGGGCCATTGTTGATCAATTTCATGACTACTTGTACGGTGCTAAGATATTGGTGAAGACTGATAACAATCCCCTAACCTATGTGCAGACTTCAGCTAAGTTGGATGCCTCTGGCCATAGGTGGCTTTCTGCATTGTCTACCTACAACTATGCTGTTGAACACTGGGCAGGCTTGAACCACATAGATGCTGATGCTCTTTCCCGGAGGCCTGTGTCCCGAGACAACTGGGTCAGGTTGTCAGAACCTGACATCAGAGCACTTTGCCAAAAATTTGACAAGGAGGAACAGGTATCTCCTGATGCTGTGGATTGCATGGTGGATTGTTTGGGGCCATCTGAGAACTGTATACCTGCTGCTTACTGTCATTTCTCTGCATTAGACACTAGTGCATTACCCCAGTTCAATAATGATAGTCTCCAGCTAGCTCAGTCCCGAGACCCCATGATAAAAACTGCTTTGGAGGCTCTGTATGAGGGGAGAGATGTTTCAAAACTGCATTCCACTGACTTGAGAACTGCCCTGTTATACTAAGAAGGTCCCAAGTTGAAACTGATTAATAGACTATTATACAGAGAGACAGTGGATAAAGAGGGGCAGGTAGACAAACAACAACTGGTGCTGCCCGCTGCTTTTAGAGAACTGGTGTTGAGGTCCCTACACAATCACATGGGACACCTCAGCATAGACAGAACCCTTGACTTGGTGAGGTCCCAGTTTTATTGGCCCAAAATGGGTGCCGATGTGGAACAGCATATCAGGACTTGTAGCCGATGTTTACAAAGAAAGACCCTGCACCAGAGGGCTGCCCCCCTGGTTAACATCATTACTAGTGCCCCCATGGAGTTGGTCTGCATTGATTTCCTGAGTCTAGAACCAGATCAGAGAAACATCAGCAATATATTGGTAGTTACTGATCACTTCACCCGGTATGCACAAGCTTTCCCCACTAAAGACCAGAGAGCAACCACGGTGGCTAAAGTACTTGTTGAGAATTTCTTTGTCCACTATAGGGCCCCTCAAAGAATCCATTCCAATCAGGGGAGAGATTTTGAGAGCCGTTTGATTAAAGAAATGCTATCCTTGTGGGGGGTACGAAAGTCAAGAACTACTCCCTATCATCCCCAGGGAGATCCTCAGCCTGAAAGGTTTAACTGCATGTTGCTTGATATGTTGGGCACCCTGCAACCTAAAGATAAGCCTAGATGGAGCCAGCAGATTAGCACCTTGGTACATGCTTATAACTGCACCAAAAGTGATGCCACTGGATTTTCCCCATATAGACTGATGTTTGGGAGAGAAGCTAGACTGCCAGTGGATGTATGTTTCAGGGTCTCTCCTGATGGGGTTCAAGCAGCTAATCATCTACAGTATGTGCAGAAATTGAAGGCCCAACTAAATCATGCCTACCAACTAGCCCAGACCATGGCTGCTAAACAAAACCTGGCCAATAAGGAACGATATGACAAGAAAGTGAAAGCAATGGAGCTGAGAGAAGGGGATAGAGTGCTATTGAGGAATCTGGGACTGTATGGCAAGCATAAGATCACTGACAGATGGCATCACCTCCCTCATATTGTTGTGGGAAAGCTGAAAGATTTACCTGTATACAAAGTGCGGCCTGAGAACAACTCAAAGGATGTGAAAACTATACATAGAAATCAGCTGCTGCAATTGGACAGATTTTGATAGAGGCTGAACCTCCCAACACCCCCCCCTTCTAGGCCTGTGACTAGAGCCGCTGCCAAGAAAAAACTAAGACCAGGTGATTCCCCAGAAGTTAAACTAAAGAGACCTTCTCCAACCCCTGCTGTTAAAGTTGATGGCCAGTCTGTATCCAAGGACAGTGAGAATAATCCTGAGTACTACCCCTTTTATGAACTGAGCCAGTTTAGGGGCAATCCCCTAATCAACCCTGGGGATGAAGTTGGGTTTCCAGGACTGTTTGAGCCCCCAGCTTTGTCTCTGGAGCCAATGCTCCCGGAGGGAGAAGTGAGTGGTAGTAAATCCAAAGATATGAGCTCATTGGGATTGGCTGAACTATCTGATTTCTCAGATGACGGAAGTGATGTGGTGGAGGCAACTGGGGATATGCCAGAGCAAGAAGAATATATTGAGTGCCCTGATAGTTCTCCGCCAGTACCAGAAATGTCCCTAACTGAGCTGGGTGGGTGAGTTCAGAAATAGAGGGCTCTGTCCCCCGAAGGTACCGCAGACTCTGGGTCCCCTGCTCCTATAGAAGTTTCCCTGACCAATTCAAGCAGGGCTAAATGGAGTCGGAGCCTTCAGAAATTTTATCTGAGACCCCAAGACGAACTGGCTGAGAAGTACAGCCTGTAGTGAGATTGAGCTATGAGTCCCTGGGCCAGCCTGTGGATCTGCCTCTGAATGTGGTCCATAAAGGGGTGTACGTGTCCCTGAGCTCTTTGCCCAAACTAAGCCTGGGAAATGACTCCAGACTGTTAGTATTGCCCTCTGAGTATGGTACCCCTGCCCCAGTTAGCCTGCAGGTAGCTGATAGGGAAGGGCCCCCTTTTTCCAGGTGTCATGAGCAGGAAGTAATGACCTGAGTTAAAAAGAAAAAAGGTTGTCTGTATGTGTAATATTGCATAAACAATAGTAAACTGTGTAATACAGTGCCAATGTATGTAACAAAAGGTTTAATGTCTGTCAGATTAAACCTATTTTGCCTTAAAGTGATTTAAGGGTAACTACTTGATGCAGACGCCAAGTTCTTTCCAGGCCAGGAAGGGTGTAACCCCCCCCTACAAATGGGGATTCCTAAAAGCCTTCCTGGGGCTTACCTGGGTGCTCCCTGCCTAACAGGCATTCGGCGTCAGGCCGCTCAAGTGTGGGTGCTGTGAGTGCTTTTAGAGCCTCTGGTACTGTCTCTTTAAGAGCTGCCTGCTTGCAGGCTTTATTAGTCTGCGTAGGGGGACAGAGAGTTTACTACTCGAATCCCACTCGAGGAGTTGTTTGAATTGCTACGTTTCTGCGGTCGCTAAGAGAACAGAGGGAGCTTGGTTGAAAGATGTAACTGTTTGCCAGAAAATATGTAGTGCCATTGCAAAAATATAGTTTGTTTAGCCTGCCTTATTTGCAGCTGGGACTCTGTGCGTTCAGCCCCCCAATTTGGACCCGAGCTGACAAGGTGGGCCAATTGGAGAAAGGAGGCTTTAAAATGGAGGCCGCTGGTGCCAATTAGAATTTGGACTCCCACTGGGAGCATGCCTGCAGGGGAATATATGGCAGGTGCTCCTGGGAAGTGTAGTTTGGACCCTGGCACCTTTTTTGCACCAATAGAGGGTGTATGGAGTGACTGACAAAAGAAAGCAGCCAACTGGGGCCCTGTGAAGGAAAGGAAACTGCCCTGCAACTGTCCTGGAGGGGGAGAGTCATTGGTGATCATGAAGGTAGAAGGAGCTGGCTCCTGCGCTGTGGAAGTCGTTGCGCGGGAAGCGCGTGTGGCAGGCCAAGAAGTCGGGCGATAGCATCGCCAGAAGGAGCAGACAAGATCCGTGGAGGAGTGCAGGGGGAGGAGGCTGTATGGTTACAGCTACCTACCAGGCTCACCCTGTAGAGGACTGGAGAATCTGCTTCAGTCGCACTCAGTCTGTCAGGACAAGTGAAGCTACGTCATTTGGCCTGGTTTTTGCAGTGAAAGCGATTGGGAGTATACAGCAACTGCCTGGTTCGGTACCCCTCTGCTCTTCATATAAATGTGTGGAGAAGTGTTTGGATCTCAGGCTTGGTCCTGCGAGTGGTGTGACAGCGATCTTTCTGCAGGAGTCTTGAGTACTAAATCAGGGTAGCTCTCTGTTCGATGTTCATTGGGAGGGCAAGATTTGTCTGGCTGCTTTACTGGCTACACGAACTGAGCCTGCTGGCTCTACTTAATCCTCTTAGGTATCAAATGCTCGTTTTCTGCATCAGGGCCCCAGCCAGCTGCACCGAGAAGCTAGCCTTCTATTGCCTGGGTAACCAGAGACAGTGACTTATAGGTTTGGCCTGTGCACAGTGCCCTAGGTGTATATATATATATATATTAGAGTGGTAAGCTAAGCAATCTGAACTCCACCGTCCTTGTTACTTTCCCCTCAATAAATCAGATTTGTTGTTGCAAGGTATACTGTTTGAACTGCGTGTTTGTGCTACCCTTTTGTGCATGGGTTATTGTATAACTGCACCTTATTTTACAGGGGGTCCTCAGCGCCAAGTTGGCCATCCCGACCTCGGGGTATGTGTAAGTCAAAACGATAGTGTGGGAATCGCTGGTGAGCCACTAGCAGGAAGAAAGGGGGGGTTGCAGTGACCCAGAGGGCTGTGACCAGGTCATATCCGACTGTTCCAACCCCGACCTCAGGGTCAAGGCACCCGCTGTTGGACCTAGGCCCCTCAACCTGTCAGCAGTCAGTCAGGCAGGGATAGTAGCCCTCAGGATAGCGCCACCGGGGGGTTATATCTTGGAGGCACCGCTGGGATTAGTGTCCCCTAGTGGCCGAATGTACG
The DNA here is from genome assembly GCA_016271365.2 of Neoceratodus forsteri. Lineage (NCBI taxonomy): Eukaryota > Metazoa > Chordata > Ceratodontiformes > Ceratodontidae > Neoceratodus > Neoceratodus forsteri. The sequence continues at coordinate 155,228,548 of JADMNL010000029.1, read as the reverse complement.
AACTACCCCAACATAGCCAAACCAAGGGAAAAACTGGAGGGGGATATCATGACTGAAATTAAGTTAGACCCTGTTAAGATGATGGTGCATAAACTGATGGGGTAGGGTGAAGCTGAAGAGTCACCACTCTGTCTAGTTTTACTGAGGAACATGGAGAGGTAGGTCCAGGCAACACTAGGGGAGATTGTCCTAAAGCGAAAAGGTGGAGCACAAGTGGGGGATGGGAACTGAATGGTAGATGCAGAGAAGAAGTTGGAGGGGAGGATAGCATTGAGGTCAGAGAAAGATGTATTAAAAGTGTCCACTATCTTGCTAGGGTCTTGGGTGGGAGCCCCATCAATAATCAGCATGGAGGGAGGAGGACTTTCCACTTAGTTTTGTTTATATTCTCCCAGAACCTTTTCCCATTACCCAAAGTGGCAGTAAGTTTGGCCTGATAATATGCCACCTTAGCCTGGTGGATTGCCCAGGTGCATGAGTTTCGAGCAGCACAGTACAGTTGGCGGTTAGATGGGCAACCGGACTCCAAGGCACAGTTCCATAGGTTGTCCTGGGACATCATTTGGTCCATCAAGGATTGAGTTATCCATGGAGAGGAGTGATTTTTTTCTATCCATTTTACAAAAGGGGCAAAGATATCACAGGCAGTTTGGAAAGAGCTTATGAAGAAGGACAGGGTGGCTTCCACTGAGGACTGGTGATTGTGGGGTGACCAGTCAAGGTTTAGGAGGTGGTTGCGGAAGTGTACCAGGGATCCCTTCTTTAGCTAGCAGTGTCTGGAGATAATCAGGGGGCTTCCAGCTGTTAGACCAGTGACAGATGAATGGGGAATGATCACTGAGTGAATCAGGGAGGACCTGGACATCCTGTATCTGCTCAGGATGATTCGGGAAGATGAGGTCAATGAGGGAACTAGAGCCCCTATTGTAGTTTACCCTGGTAGGGGTAAACACCATCTGTGATAGATTTTGGGCAGTAGTGCACAACCGGGTGTTGGCCGTAGCCTATCCATTCTAGGATGGTGGATCCTGCCTATCATTGGTTTGTGAAACCTCTTTACATGTTCCCGGCCAGGATCCTTCCCTAGAGTACATGTCTTCTCTACTGGAAAATCTGATCACCGACATCATGGCCATCAAACTTTCAGTGACCAATATCTCCTCGAATTTTACTGACTTATAAGATCAGGCGAAAGTTGTGGAACAGCGTCTGGATGCCCTGGATGACACACACTTTATTATGTTGCAGGGACTCGAACGGTGGCTTGAACGGCTGGAAGGACGGATGGAGTTCTTAGACAATCAGAGCCGCCATATCAATCTTCATCTTCTCAGGGTTCCTGAGGTGGCTGAAGATCTGACATTCTGGACATTACTACTGAGCTTCTGTCCCAGCTCCTGTCTGTGGCATTAAGGGGTCCTTTGAACATAGATCGGGCCTCTCACATGGGAAACATCCCTACTTCACCTGGACAGGTATCCCACCTGCTTTTGGTCTCCTTTTTATGGTTCTTGACAAAATTGACCATTCTTCGGGCTGTCAGGGAGAAAGGCAGCCTTATGTGGTGGGGCTCTAACATCAGCATTTACCTAGACCTTTCCCCTGTGGTAGTACATTGGCATAGGGAGTATCTTTCGATTCGGACTGCCCTGAGGAGAGCTGGAATTTGGCACCATTTTATGGGGCACTCTACTTTTGTCGTATATAAAGATAGCAAGCCCCTTCTATGCCAGACCTCACCATTCTGCACCACTGTTGGCTTCAGTTAAAGGTTGACTCCTCCCCCCCCCCAAGATGCACAGGGCATGATTTGAACCAGCCTGTCCTTCACCCTGCATCTTCTCAGCAGAACTTGGATTTTCGAGCTGTTGACCCACATCACTTTTCTGAGCCCTTGGAGGAATATCTCCCTATGCAGGGTATCAAGGCGCAGTGTCCTCAAGTAGCTCACCATTTTCACTGAGGCAAGTCTGCTACTGTGAAGAATGCCCAGCTTTCAATCTCGCCAGGTACCGAGGCCCACTTTCATCTGCAACCCTGATACCATAGCTCAGGTTCCTTCTCGCCTTGTTCTTCAACTTCCTCATCACCTGGCAAAAGCTGCCTGAGGGGACCTTCTTGGATAGCTAAGTTAATTTTAATATGATTGGAATTTTTTTGTAATTTATTATGTTTTTATAATATATTTTTATATGTTTTGAAGTCTTGTACTGAAATTTGAATTTACGATTTTAACTTGTTCAGTGCCTTGATACATTGAAAGGAGCTATATAAATAAAATTATTATTATTATTATTTTTGGAATTGTTGGATGACAGTACGGACTGGCCATCCTCTTCATAATTGACCTCTCTGCTTCATCTTTCTCTGGTACTGCCTTGTCAGACTGTGCACAGACCTGACACAGATCTGATAGACTTTGGCTTCGATCATACTTTGGATGTTTCTATTTGCAGCCAGACTCTTTAATTTCTGGGGGCCAGGGAGAGCCCCCACCATGAATGCATGTTTGAATTCTTGATTGTTTAGCAGTGGACTTCCTCAAGTATGTGTTTCTCTCACGAGATGTTTATTTAACATTGTATTTGTTTTACCTCCTGTGTTTGGTCTATTGTTTTCTCTGCTTCTCTTTCTTTACTTGTTTTTTTTTTCTTTATTTTTCTTTGTCTGCCTCTTCTCCTTGGTTTATTTTCTGTTTGGTCTCATTCCCCTGTCAGTTCTTTATCAATTCTTTATTTTTACCAGGTGGAACACCATTGAGGAGAACTCATTTGCAAGGTGGACCTGGGTATAACACAATATAAACTGTATCACACAGCCACATGAGAGGCATAAGAAATTACAACAGCTATATAAGCAGTTACACTAATCGAGTAGTCACAAATTCCAGTTACATATATACAATTAGTAGTAGTAGTAGTAGTACAAAACATATAAAAGTGTTTACTGTAAATACATCAGCTAGAGTACTGGTTACATTAAGTTGTCAAGCACATAGATCAGGGTGCACAGATGCGAAGGTTACACAAGTACAATATGCAACGAAATGGGAGACAGTAAAGAAAAGAGTTAATTCAGTAGAGAAACAGTTTGCGGAACATATCCATATAGAACAAATCCTATGTCCTGCACATCTCTGAGTTAGAGCATGCTTTATAGAAAACTAATTTACACCATGTGCTCCCTAAGCGAGAGGTTCGATCTGATGCACAGGGTAATCAAATGAAATCAAATCACTATTTATATAAGGCGCCTTTCTTAAACCAAGGCGCCTGTACAATATAACATAAAACAATAAATAGTTAAAACAACATTAAAATATTCAAAAATCATTATAAGCTTTACTAAAAAGATAGGTTTTCAAAGCTCCTTTAAAACGTTGGACAGTCGGGCAGTTTCGTAAGGAGGGGATGAGGAGATGGAGGGGGTGGACTCTGTGGAAAATAACGGGGGGGAGGGAAAACAAGCAAGGTAAGGCAGCTGATGGAATGAGACAAAAAAGGGGAGAAGGAACTTCGAATTTAGAATTATTTGGAGTTAGAGAGAGTTGCTAGTGTGAAAAGAAACAGGGTAAGATTGAAAGGAAGTAAGCGGTCATGTCAGCAGAACTAGTGGCAGTATAGCGCAGTGGTTTAAGGCTCTGAACTGCAAATCTGGTGACATCCAGCAGACCAGACCTGGGTTTGAATCCCACAGCTTCCACTTGCATACTGTGTGACCCTGAGCAAGTCACTTAACTTCCTTGTGCTCCCAGGTCGCACCTGTAAAAAAGCTTTCAGCTTAGTGTGCTACTCCTGGTTAAACAACTAAACTAAAAAAATATATATATTCTTCCCTTCACAAAAGAAAGGGTCCTACAAGAGCTTGCTAAGCTCAGGGTGGATAAGGCAATGGGACCTGATGGCATACATCCCAGGTACTTAAGGAGCTAAAGGAGGAACTGGCAGAGCCATTAGCAGAATTGTTTAGTGAGTCTCTGAGCACAGGAGAGGTCCCAGAAGACTGGAGAAGGGCTCATGTGATCCCGCTCCACAAGAGTGGTAGCAGGGAGGAGGCAAGGAACTGCAGACCAGTCAGTCTTACCTCAGTAGTGGGCAACATTATGGAGGCACTCCTTAAGGAAAGGATAGTGCAACACCTGGAATCCATAGGGGCACATGATCCAAGACAGCATGGGTTTACAAAAGGAAGCTTCTGTCAAACTAATCTCATAGATTTCTTTGACTGGGTAACCAGAGTGGTGGACCAGGGGAGCAGTTGATGTCGCCTACCTTGACTTCAGCAAAGCTTTGACACTGTTCCACATAGAAGATTGATAAATAAGCTGGGTAGGCTCGGGTGGGTCAAGTTGGTCAACTGGGTGGCAAACTGGTTGACGGACAGAAAACAGAGAGTGGTGGTAAATGGTATACAGTCAGAAGAGATGCAAGTCACAAGTGAGGTACCTCAGGGATCAGTCCTGGGGCCAGTCCTCTTCAACATCTTCATTAGTGACCTTGCAGATGGACTAGAGGGTAAGGCTTGTCTGTTTGCAGATGACACCAAGATCTGCAACAGAGTAGATGATCCAGATGGGGTGGGCAGAATGAGAAGAGATCTGGATAAACTAGCAGAATGGTCAGAAGAGTGGCAACTGGGATTTAATGCAAAGAAGTGCAAAATCATTCACATAGGGAAGAGAAACCCTGAAGCCACCTATAGGCTGGGAGGGGAGTTGCTAGCAGTCACAAAGGAAGAAAGAGACTTGGGCATCATCATCACTGATGACCTAAAATCATCCAAGCAGACCTCTAAAGCAGTAGGTAAGGCTAGGGGGTGTTAGGGTGTATTAGTAGGGGTATCACAAGTCAAGAGGAGGTAATAATCCTCTGTACAAGACACTAGTTAGGCCCCATCTGGAGTACTGCATGCAGTATTGGAGGCCACACCTTCACAAGGACATTAACCAAATTGAGGCAGTCCAGAAGAGCAGCAAAATGGTGCAGGGACTGCATCAGAAGACATATGAGGACAGATTAACAGAGCTCAATATGTATACCCTTGAGCAAAGGAGGGAGAGAGGTGATATGATCGAGGCATTCAAACACCTTAAGGGCATAAACAAGGTGAAAGAGTCTAACATGTTTAAATATAAGAAAATAGCAGGACAAGAGGACACAGCATGAGATTAGAGGAGGCCGATTAAGGGGGAATGTGAGGAAATTCTTTTTCACAGAAAGAGTGGTGGATGCATGGAATGGCTTACCACAAGAAGTGGTGGCTATGAATACAGTGCAGGGCTTCAAACAGGCATGGGATAGGCATAAGGGAGCAATACAAATGACTATGAATAGATAGGTCACTGACAGAACAAAGGCCGAAGGCACATTTATAAGGTAGAAAAAGAAATGGGCAGACTGGATGGGCCTTGCGGTCCTTATCTGCCGTCAACTTCTATGTTTCTATGTTTCTATGTAACTATTGCTAAGTAACAAGGATAAAGCCCATATTTGAAACAGTTATAGACCTCCAAAAAGGACCTCAGGAATAGGGTTTTGAAGAGTGACAGCGTCACGGGAGTAACAAGTCTTGGTGATTTTTGAGCATTGTCCCAGACACAGAAACATTTCTACTGAAGTGCGTTTTGACCTTAGGGATATTAAGGGATAAGAATGCAAGGCTTCTCGGGTGTAGTGCATTGGATGATTATGTTTCTTACCTTGTGGTTACTCATCACTCTGTGATTCTAATTCTTACTTGGTGGTTACTCCTCACTCTGTGATTCTATTTCTTACCTCGTGATTACTCCTCACTCTGTGATTCTGTTTCTTACCTGGTGGTTACTCCTCACTGTATGATTATGTTTCTTACCTGGTGCTTAATCCTCACTCTGTGATTCTATTTCTTACCTGGTGGTTACTCCTCACTCTATGATTCTGTTTCTTACCTCATGGTTACTCCTCACTCTGTGATTCTGTGTCTTATCTTGTGGTTACTCCTCACTCTATGATTCTGTTTCTTACCTGGTGCTTACTCCTCACTCTGTGATTCTGTTTCTTACCTGGTGGTTACTCCTCACTCTATGATTCTGTTTCTTACCTCATGGTTACTCCTCACTCTGTGATTCTGTGTCTTATCTTGTGGTTACTCCTCACTCTGTGATTCTGTTTCTTGCCCCGTGGTTATTCCTCACTCTGTGATTCTATTTCTTACCTGGTGGTTACTCCTCACTCTATGATTCTGTTTCTTACCTCATGGTTACTCCTCACTCTGTGATTCTGTGTCTTATCTTGTGGTTACTCCTCACTCTGTGATTCTGTTTCTTGCCCCGTGGTTATTCCTCACTCTGTGATTCTATTTCTTACCTGGTGGTTACTCCTCACTCTGTGATTCTGTTTCTTACCTCATGGTTACTCCTCACTCTGTGATTCTGTTTCTTACCCTGTGGTTACTCCTCACTCTGTGGTTCTGTTTCCTACCTCGTGGTTACTCCTCACTCTGTGAGTCTGTTTCTTACCCCATGGTTACTCCTCACTCTGTCATTCTGTTTCATGCTCTCTGCCTTCTGCATTGTGTTTGTATTTATTCTTTGTCTTGTTTTCTGGTTCTCATCCTCAGTTCTTCATCTCTTTCTTAACTACTTTTCCACAATCATAGCTGCTGGAATGACACTCCAGTTTACGTGGTTTGTTTCCCTTATTCTCTCAGAAGTTGGGTATCTGTTTCTTATTTTATTTGATTTTTTGCAGTTTACCTGGTGGTTGTGGAGCTCATTTAGCTACTTTAGCACCCCCGCTTGGTGCCCCTGTTCACAGGGCATGGCGGGATTGTTACCTTCCACTGCAGTTTACAGGGGTCTTACCTCATGTGTATTTTTGTTCTGTACCTGGTATTACTTGCTTCTATATTAGTTGCACTTCTTCTGCCTCATTGTTCTCATTACTTGTATTCTGGTTTCTTCTCTGGTTATACAGTAGTGGTATTGTTATTATATCCAAGGTTTATAATTCTTGTTGATTTATTAGCTCTGGTTGTATTATTGTTATTTGTGCTATGCATGTTATTTATAATGTTGTTATTTGTGTTTGCTGATGACACCAAAATCTGCAACAGAGTGATACACATGAGGGAGTAGCAAGAATGAGAAAATACCTAGAGAAGTTGGAAACATGGTCTGAGGTATGGCAACTAAAACTGAGTACTAGAAAATGTAAGATAATGCATGCAGGGAGTGGAAACCCAGGAGAGAGCTACAAAATGGAGGGGGGGAGCTGCTGTCCGTCACCAAGGAGGAAAGAGATCTGGGGGTCATTATCACAGATGACGTGAAGGCCACCAAGCAGGCAGCAAAGGCAGTGGGGAAGGCCAGTGGGATGTTGAGGTGTATAGGAAGGGATATCACAAACCATAGGAGGGAGGTACTAGTTCCACTGTACAAAACACTGGTGAGGCCTCATCTGGAATACTGCATGCAGTTCTGGAGGTTACACCTTTGTAAAGATATACACAGGATGGAGAGGGTGTAGTGGAGGGCAACTAAGATGGTGCAGGGATTACAGCATAAGACATACGAAGACAGGTTAAAGGACCTAAATATGTACACACTGGAACAGAGGAAGAAATGGGGGGAGATGACTGAAATGTTCAAGTACCTCAAGGGCATGAATAAGGTGAAAGGGGAAAACATCTTCCAGTATAAAAACAACACTAGAACAAGAGGTCACACCATGAGTTTAGAGTGGGGCCACATACGAGGTAATGAGAGGAAGTTCTTTTTCACTGAAAGGGTGGTTGATTCATGGAATGGCCTGCCCCGGGGGGGGGGGGTAGTGAGAGCAAGCACTGTAGTGGGATTCAAACATGCATGGGATAGGAATAAGGGGGCCATAGAGATAAGAAGGACTGGTGTAAGCAAGTAACTAACTATTGGCACTGGCTGCCATTACAGCTACTGAAAACGGGCAGACTGGATGGGCCCGGTGGTCTTTTTCTGTGGATAAATTCTATGTTTCTATGTTACGCAGTTTTTTACTTGTTTGTTGTTATCTTGTTGCACTGGGGGTTATTAGTGGGACTTCAATTTGTGGGGTTTCTTTTCCTTGTGCAAGTTAACTCCTTTATATTTTTGGGTGGGTTTCTTTGTTAACTGCCTCACCTTCTTCTTTTGTTTTGGGTTTTCGGTTCTGTCTTTCTATTTTCTCACAGTATAGCTGTTGTTGGTGAAGCTTGCTCGATGACGATGGTCTCCTGGAATGTGAAAGGTCTGAACCACCCTATTAAATGCACAGTGGTTCTGCAATATTTGGAATCCTTTTGGGTGGATATTGCTGTTCTCCAGGAGATACACCTCACTGCTTGAACTGCTACTTAGATGCAAAAAAGCCTGGGTGGAGCAGTTGGCTTATAGTTCAACCTCCAGTAAATCTAGAGGTACAATGATCCTGATCCACAGTACTTTACCATGGAAAATCATTCAAATTGTTATGGATAATGGGCCCGATTCTGGAAGGGTGGTGCAAGTCGCCGCCAAATGCAACTTGCCCCACCTGCAACTGCAAGGTTGACCCTGCACCCTATTCCAGAATGGGGCAGAGGTACCACAGCTAAGTCCTGTGACTTGCGACATGTGGCCAGGTATGCTAGACAGAGGGCTCACCTGGCACATGTTGCAAAACCCCGCAACCAGCACCGTGCCTCATAAGTCCCCTGCCTAGGAAGATGCATTGGCACCTGCAGGGCTGCACACCCCCAGCCCCAAATCCCCAGTTGTAGAATGCCCCACAGGCCACCACCCTCAGCCCCTAGATCCCTGTTGTAGCTTGTGCCCTGAAATGGCTATCCACCCCACCTGCCTCGACCCACAAATGTGACAGACCCTGTCCTGGTAGTCTAGTGGCTCCCCACCCAGCCGTGCCAGCCTACCCAGCACCTACCCCACCCGTCCCCAGCCGGCGACTGGCACAGCCCACCTTTCACCTCCACGGCCAGCCACCAATTGTGTTCAGTAGGAGCGTGTACAGAAAGGATGTGCTCATTAATTAATTTCTGAGCATGTCTTTTCTGTACACGCTTCTACTGAACTCAGTTGAAAGCTGGCTGTGGAGGTGAGAGGTGGACTGTGCTAGTCGCTGGCTGGGACAGGTGGGGGTGCTGGGTGGGTTGGCACAGCTGGGTGGGGGTGGCGTGCCAAGACTACCAGGGCAGGCTATTTGCTGCATTTGTGACCAGAGACTCAGGGTCGGGCACAATTAGGGGATGACGGCGCTGCTCCTGAGGGGCATTTACAATGGGGATTTGGGGCTGGGGGTGTGGGCAGTCCTAAGCGAGACACATTTGTTATGCTTGGGGTGGCAGTTGGTGTGGGCAGCCCTGCGGGGCCTTTACTGATGGGGGTGGGGGAGCAAGTACAGTATGGGGGATGGGGCGGGAATGTGTGAGATGCTCATTGGGGCACCAACGACGGTAATCTGGGAAAGGGAGGAGGGCATATGGACTAGGTTCTACAGGACCCTCGAAGGACTTATGTAAGCTACACCAGCTAAATGCTGGTGTAACTTATGTTGCCGGTTCTCCTCCAGGGATTCTTGTAGAATCCCGACATTGAGGATTTTGTTGCTGCCCTTCTGGAATGGGGCGTAACTGCTGCCATAAACCCCCTAGCACCATGTCGCAGGGGGTTTATGGCACAACTGCTGGCATAACAGCTGTTTGGGGCAAGTGACCCTTTTTAGAATTGCGCAAGTCGCAACTGCTGGCATAAGTTGCTACTTGCGCCATTCTACTTGGCGCAAGTGCTGTTATGCCTGGCGTAACTTTTCTAGAATTGGGATCAATGATGATAGGTGGATTATTGCCAAAGTTAGACACCCAGGAGGCTATCTGCTTTTTGTCTCTGTCCATTCTCCCATGATGGACGATCCAGACTTTTTTTACAGACTGTGTCAATCTCTGACGGATTTGCAGACTGAGTCCCACTTTCCCCTGTTGATAGGTGGTGATCTCAGTCTTGCTCTGGACCCCTTTTTGGACAGATCCAAGGTCACTCCCGACTCCCATACTTGAGCCAGGGCAGCCCTGCTGGACCTCATGACTGAATGGGGTTTAGTGGCTATCTGGCATCTCGCCCATCCAACGGACTGTTATTATCTTTTTATTCCCTTGTCCATGACTGTTTTAGTCAGTTGGACTAGTAGCTGGTTAACAACATGGTAACTGCTGAGGTTATGGACTCCTCTCATGATCACATTGTCATTCCCAATCATGCTCCAGTTGCCCTATGTTTTCACCTTCCTCTACCTGTTGGTGATGCAATTCGACAGTACTGTAGGATCCCACCTTTTGCAAAAAGATCCATACTGAGGCCCAGTTCTACTTTGATATTAATTCCACTGTAGGTGGAAGGTGAAGGGTTATTTGGGAGGCCATTCAAACCTTTTTGAGAGGCTATATCATCACTTACATTGTCCAAAAGTGGAAAGAGAGGAATGCAGAGATTTTGCAACTAACTTACTCCTTTAGCCAGGCTTGAATGCAGTTTAAGCTTAATCCCTTGCCCAATCCCTGTATAATGGCTGAACTTTTCAGACATAAATGTAAGCTTAACACCCTCCTCTATCGAAGGGCTGCATGGCAACTTATTCACACTGGCCTCTCATTTTGGGAGTCAGAAGAACAGATTGGTAAACTCTTGGAATACTGCTTGCCTAAACAGCAAGCTGACCCTTGAATTCCAGCCCATCGTACGTCAGCTGGTTTCATTGTTACTTCCCCTTGAGAGGTTAATGATACTATGCAACAATTGTACCATCAGCTCTACTCCTCTGATGTGACCCCTCTACCTTGGCCAACCTTCGTTCTTATTTGGAGCACGTCCCTTTGCTGTCACTTTCACCTCAGCTAAGGGCGGAATTGGAGGTGCCCTTAGCAGAGACCAAGCTGCGTTTGGTGTTGCTTTGGCTAAGAATAAAGCTCCTGGGAGGGATGGCATCCCTACGGATCTTTATCAGCTGATGCCAGATATTATTATTCCTCCTCTTTTTGGGAAATTTATAGTGTTGGGCAGCTCCCTCCCCACTCTCCAGGAGGCTGTCATTACCCTTCTTCCCAAAAAGTTAGCTGACCCTTTAGACTGTGCAAATTATTTCCCTACATCACTAAAGTTCACTAAGGTTCAGTAAGGTGCAAGAAGGCTGTGCTGCCATAACCGCACCTATATTAATCATAGTATTTTGTATCAGAACCTGATGAAATATGTCTAACTAATCGTTTTTTAAATTCGGATTTAGTTTTGCTGATGAACACATCAAGGTGAAGACTGTTCCAGGGGTTGATAATTCTTTGAGTAAGGAAATATTTACGGCCTGTGTGATAAAACCTTCTTCTCATTAATTGGAGAGGGTGCCCCCTTGTATCATAATGATTATTTTTAAATTCAAAGTTCAAATCAGTCAGTAATTCTGGATCTTGAATTGTATCGCACATCCCACCTATCCACCGATGTGAAGATCTTGGCTAAAGCTTTAGCTTTTCATTTAGAGCAGGCACTTCCTGCTTTGGTCCATACTTCCCAGGTGGGATTTTACAAAGGTAAATCTGGCATGGATCAACTGCGTGTGCTCCTTAATTTAAAGATTCATGCTAACTTCTCTTTGGTTCCTATGGAGGCACTGACCATTGATTTTCAGAAGGCTTTTAATTCTGTTCTCTGGGACCGTTTGCATAATGATCTAGACCTTTATGGGCTTGGCCTGTACTTTCACTGGTGGATTTGTATCCTGTTTTGTAATCCTGTAGCAGCTGTGTTGACTAATCATGCTATTTCCTCTCCTTTTCCCATCAGGGTTACCGTCTCGCTCCATTTTTATGTCTGTTGGAACTTGATCCCTTCTTCCTGAAATTAGTAGCTACTCCAAATATCCAAGGTATCCAGATTAGTGCCTCCAGTTGTCTTCTTCATCTGTATGCTGATGATATGCTGCTCACTCTGGAGTCCCCCATTGTGGTCGTTACCCCAGTCCTTACCATTCTCTCCCAATTTTCTGGTATCTCGGGTTAAGCCATTAATATGTCAACAACGACTATAGTGCCCCTTAATTCTCTCTGTGATAGCTCTCTGTTTGGCCTTCTCACTTCGGTGGACTGGGGAGGCATTTCCCTATCTCAGTGTTCAAATTACTCACCGTTGGGAGGATCTTATTCCTGCAAACTTATTCCCTTGTGCTCCTAGCCTTTGAGCAGGACATCCAGCGGTGGAGTAATTTGAACCTCTCTCTTGTGGGCAAAATTATTGCTGTTTGCACGTTTGCCCTCCTGAAGCTGTTCTATCTGTTTTCCTTTCTGCCCCGAGTGTCTCTGCTACTATGGGGGGTGGGGGATTGTTTAACTAGGAGAGGCACAGTAAGCTGAAGCTTTATTCCGGGTGTGACCTGGGAGCACAAGGAAGTTAAGTGACTTGCTCAGGGTCACACAGTATGTAAGTAGGGGCTGTGGGATTCAAATCCAGATCTCCAGGTTTGCAGCTCAGAGCTTTAAACCACTGTGCTATACTGCCTCAATATATTCTGCTCTATTGACTGTGTAGTAAGCCATTTCCTCTGGGTTGGCAAACCTTCTCACATCAGTAAACTTAAGCTTAGGGCATGGCTTTAAGGTTGTGCATAGATGCTCTAGATGTCTCGGGCCTGTTGGTGGTTTTGAACCCCGATGCTGGAGGTCCTTACCTGGGTTCCTCTTGAAGCGATGTTGGCCAAGGTGCCCTGCCTCAATCTGTTTTTTGGTCATAAGACCTGGTGAAAGTTTCCAGATCATCTCATCATTGCTGCAACTCTTCGTGCCTGGGATACTTGCATGTCCCTCACTGTGATACCTTCAATGGCTCGCCCCCCCACCCCGGCCTTTGCTATACCTTTGTAATAACCCCAGTATCTGCATGTGGTGCACCTATTCATTGGCCTGCTAGGGATAATAATGGCATTAAATTGACTGCAGATCTCTTTATCCCTCAGTCCAGGGATCTTTTATGTTATCAGCAGTTGCAGAACAAGTATGCGTTGCCTGAATATGACTTCTGGTGCTACCTACAATTGTGGGCTGCTATTCATGATTATGAGAAACCCCTATCACCCCAGCCAAGTTAGGGATTGGCTTGTACCGCTTTATGACTCCACTGGTACTAAAGAATGGACTGATCTAACCTACTGCACTCTTTGTGGCTCACTTCCTTTGGTGACTTCACATTGTACAGCTAAGTGGGGAAAGCGCTCAAGGTGCCTCTTTCAGACGCTAATTGACTGGCCAGTATTCAGCTTAATTACAAGTTGTCCTGATACCCTAAGAGTCACCTGATACACTTGGAAATTCTGCATCGGTGATACAGAACCCCTCAAGTTCTGCACTCTATGGCCTTTACTGCTGATTCATCCTGCTGGCATTGTGCTCACTCTGTGGCTGGACTCCTGCATATTTTATGGAGTTGCCCATGGCTTCGCAAGTAGTGGTGTGCAATTCTGGCTGACTGTATCATGGTCATGCAAGTTCCTCTTCCATCTAATCCTGTTCTGGCACTAGGTCTTCCTTCTAGTCTCCCCGCACTCCCTCCTCCACAACAGCATTGGCCTCTGGCTGCCCTACTTGAAGCCAAAAGCTTGATTCTTCAGCCCTGAAAATCTCCTTCATACCCTTCATTACTCGGTTGGCATTCTGCCTTATCTTGCTTAGCCCTTTTCAAAAGACTCACTTTGGTTACCTCTGCAAGACATGTTCACTTCCATGGCAAATGGGATCCTATTTTGCATTCTCATTCATCTTCGGTACCTTGTCCCCAACCTGGTAACCCTCCTGTGGGCTAGGCAATCGCTTTTTATTGTAACTTGTTTTATTGTGGCCTGAATCCTCATTTGTTTGTATCTTGTGGTTCTTTTCTTCTGGTCCCATATATCATATTGGTTCTTTTCTCTACCTGACTTCTATTTAATCTGCTATTTGTTTTTAACTTGTTGCTGTTATCTGTCCTATTGTACTATATGTGCCCCAGGATTGATTCATTTGTAGTACCTTGCATTGTGCCATGGTTCTTTGATTGTCCCCCAGTACATAGAGAATACTGGAAGGGCAACTATGTACAACCAGTGTGTTCTGCCACAAAGGGTTCTGATTCCCTCTGACCTCGAGAGCAAAGCTCGAGAGGTCCATGGGAATCAGAACCCCAAGGTGACAGAACACAGTGGTTATACATAAAGTTGCTCATCCTGTATTTTTTGTAGTGTATGGTATTATGTGAAATGTGTGCAGCTCTGTTTTTTATGTTGCCTTGCACGTGTGCAAGCAACATTTTGTAGTAGTAGGAGAACTGCAGAGGTGTGTCAGTGTTGGCGAACGCAGGGCACACTTTAGAAGGTGCATCCCTCATTCTCCAATTAGCCAGCATGCTAGCACTGACACAAGTATATGCAAAGTGCCACCAACTTAAAAAGAAATGTGCAGTTGTAATCAGAGACAAGCTTGTCATGCAGCGGCACAGATGACACGCCTCCCTTTTATGCCTTTGTTGGCGAAACATTTCAATAAACATAGCAGCGACTGCCGCCGTCTACCACACAATCCCCAGAAAGCCAACTTTGGGGTGCCCAATCCCCCTGTTGGCATACCCCCACCCCAGTTCAATTTCATTGCCGATGGAGGTGTCCAATCCCCATCAGCTTCAGTCCCCCTCAACACACACATGCTTTCTTTTCCGACAGGTGTGCCCAATCCCCGTCAGTTTCAGTCCCCACCCAAAAAAAAAAAAAACATGTGGCACACTGGGAGCCCACCCCCAGTGTGCCCAAATGTATGTTTTAATAAAACCTGTAAAAAAAACACCTTCCCCCAATGTTTTTTTTTTGTCCCAGTAAACATGAAAATGGTCCCTCATCATTAGGACACCCCCTCCTCACCCAACCTGCACCCACCCTTTGCGCACCCCACCTACCCGCACCCCCTCACCCCATAATTACCTCCGGAGGTCCGGTGTAGCACTCTTCGGTGGATCAGGACACATCTGAACTCTTCAAAAGCTGACCATGAACTGAAGAAAATCACAGTAAGCTGTATAATGGCATAAATGGGGGTGTTTCAACTTAGGTAGATATCTCAGACATTTTTTTGAATTTTGGCTCCAAATTTTCAACTTGGGTTCTTCGACCCAACCTCATGAACACATGCACTGTCATTTTGTTATTCAGGTCGAAAGGTAATTTTCCACGGTCACTATGCGGAATCACCTTTGGGACTGGTCTTGAATGGCAGTGCCACTGTTCATGAGGTAGAGTCAACCTATGTTGAAAATTTGGTGACAAAATCCCAAAATGACTGTGTTACGAGCGTGCATTGTGCAGTTTCCACGCACACTCGTAACTTCAGCAATTTCTGATATTTTCACTCCAGATATTCAACACTGCAATTTTTTCACACCTTCCTATGAACAGTACCACTGCCATTTTTCACATCCTGCCCGAAATGTGTTTTCGCACATGTGATCCACAATGATGCGGTCACTGTGGTAAATCAATGTTTGGGACAGATCAACAAAATCAAAGAGACACTGCTCATGAGCAGAGGTCCCAAAATGCCTATGTTGAAAATTTGGTTAAAAAAATCCCAAAATAACTGTGTTACAGGTGTGCGTTCCGCAGTTTCTACGCACGCTCATGACTTCACCAATTTATCATATTTTCATTCTAGATTTTCAACATTTTCATTTTTTTACACCTCCTCATGAACAGTGCAGCTATCATTTTTCACATCCTGCCCAAAATGTGTTTTCACACCTGTGGAGCCAAATGGCGCAGTCGCTGTGCAAAAATCACCTTTCGGCTAATGAACTGATACTGCCACTGTTCATGAGGTGGGGTCACAAAAAGCCCATGTTGAACATTTGGATTGAAAATAGCAACAAATGCCTGGGATGTTAGGGTTTCCAACCATAACAACCAACCCTTTAGAGACTGACAGACATCACCGGTGTGACTTGGGATCAAAGGCTGTAATGCTCATGCCATTCTGCCCCCAACCCCACCCAGCAGCCATTGGCAAGCATCAAGGTGTGACTTGGAGTCTTCAGCCCCAAAACTCACCCCCATTCTCCTATACTACACCAATCTCAATGTATTTCCTTATGGAATGGGGTGAGCATAAGGCCCAAAGACCCCAAGGCACACTGCAACACTTGTCGGTGTCTGCAGGGTAGGGTGAGGTGAAATGGCATGAGCATTATGGTCAATGATCCAAAGACACACCCCAGTGCCTGTCAGTCTCTACTAGGTGGGGGTGGGGATGGCATCAGTTCACTACTTCACTGCCATTCCTATTATGCATCTCTCTAACTCCTGCACTACCAATGCCAGTGCCAGCAAGACAACATTTGGCATTGACAAATGCTTGTTTTTTCTCTTTCACAATGAAACTGACTTGTGAGGTCTCTAGAGGTTCTACGATGCTGTTCTACCACAGAATTGGATAGAGGAAAGCAACTACAGTGTATCATAGAATGTTATAGTGTATGGTGGAACGTTGTTCCCACTAAGAATCGCACCATACTGAAATGCTGTTCATCCACAGAGTAGAAAATGAATGGAATGCTGTATTGACCGTATGTGCAGAACAGCGTTCCATTCATTTGGAATGACACACTCGAGCAGCTAGCGTTAGCCACGCGGAACAAGTAACCACCGCAAACCACATAATTTTAAAAATATCAACATGATCTGTGTGCTGTCCTCTTCATCCATAGACACCATCTCAGTAAGTAAAACAACCAGATTTTCTGTGTTAAACAAGTGTAGTTACATGTTTCAGCATATGGAGGTTTGTTTTTTCTCACTAAACGAGATGTCCGTTCGCCATGTTATTTTTTTTAGCAAATCCCCCCCACACAAGAACAGCAGCCAATGGGAGTGTGTGCTGCTAATGTAGGGATGCCCAGTCCCTAGCAACCACACAGCTCACCACAAGAACAAGCTGTAGCTGCCGAAGGACGAAATGGGAGACAGCAATTTATTTTAACATGGAAAAAAGATTAGAAGGTCACCATACACTATAAAAATACTGGCTGGGTAACCCCATACAGAACCAGTGTGTTCTGCCACCTCAGGGTCTGATTCCCGAGGATCTCTTGAGCTTTGCTCTCGAAGTCTAAGGGAATCAGACCCCTCTGTGGCAGAACACACTGGTTCTATACCCAGCCAGTATTCTCTATGTTCTGTATAGAATTCCATCCTTTTTAAAATGCTGTTGTACCACAGTTCCAAAGGTCATGGAATGTGATTTTACCCTACTGTGATAGAACAGCATTCTAGAACTTCTAGACACTGCATGAGTCAGTTTCATTTTGAAAGCAAAAGAACTCATGCACACATATTTAACAGTACTATACATTATGAAAAATACAGGATGAGCAACTCTATACACAACCAGTGTGTTCTGCCACCTCGGGGTTCTGATTCCCATGGACCTCTCGAGCTTTGCTGTTGAGGTCAGAGGGGATCAGAACCCCTCTGTGGCAGAACACACTGGTTCTGCATGGTTGCCCATCCAGTATTGCCTATATGTGGCAGAAGAGCCAAGTTGTTCTGCTACAGGAGTGACATCACTACTGCAGCAGAACTTATAGAAATCTTGATTTAGTAGTTGCCGTATTGGTCCTTGCAAGAATAGATCCAGAAGCAAATGATTTGATACCTTTTAATGGACCAACATAGATGTAACAACAAGAACAAAGTGCTCTAGCTTTCGGACCAACCAGTCCTTCTTCAGAAGCTCATAGCAGTTGTTTAGAAAATACAATACTTATAACAGCTCAATGTGACAGCAAGCCCCACATCTATTATATCACATACTCACAGCACATACCCACACATATACATACACACACGCATCCACATCTCACATACTGAAGTCCTATAATATGTCAGCTTGAAGAAGAAAAGGTCTGTGGATGTTAATTTCTGTAGTGTCCCATAAAGCCAATATCCAAGTTCATCCCATCTGCTACCATATTGAGATGTAAAATAAGTTTAATCTCAAAAGCTCATCTCTGTTGTGTGTTTTGAGATTTCCTTTTAAGACCATTACTGACATATCTGAGACTGAGTGGTCAGGCTGGGAGGTGATGCCCACTGGTTTTCAGTCTTCCTTGCTGTAATAGTATGCCTGTGTGAGTTCATCCTAGTGCGGAGCTGTTGGCGTGTCTCTCCTACATAACCTGTTTGTGGACATCTCTTGCACTGAATGAAATAAACAACATATCGTGACATGCATGTATAACTCCCATGCACCTGGAATTGTCTGTTTTGTGATGTAACCACACAGTCTGAGGTAGAAATTAGCCCACAAGTCTTGCAGGGCGTTGATTGCAGGAGTCGTGTGCCATTGTGTGACATGGTATTCTGTTCGGTGAAAGTTTGCTCCTAATAATTAGGCTGGATAAATTTGGTGGTTGTTTAAAGATAGCAGTGGGAGTTCCTTAAAAATACAATTAAGGTGTCATCCTCACTAAATATGGGTGGAGATCTTTAATAATCTTACATGAGCATAAAGGTCTGGATGATATGTGACTACCAAGGGTATTCTTTCTGTAGCTGTCTTTTCTTTATATTGAAGTAGTTGTTGTCTTGGTACTTATGCTGTCTGCTCTGTTATCCTGTCAATTTCCCTGGAAGAGTGTCCCTGCTCCATAAAGGTGTTTTCAACATAGCCAAATGTGTATCTCTGTCATCCTCATTTGAACAAATACGTTGACAATAAGTGCTTGACTGTATATGACAGATTTTTTGTATGATTAGAATTGGTTACTTTTCCTGTGCAGGTATCTCTGTCTGTCTGTTGGCTTCCTGTAAATACATGTATGTAAGGTTCCATCCTTAATGATGACTGTGGTGTCCAGAAAGTTAATCTTGGTGGTAGAGTACTCCAAGGTAAGCTTTATAGTAGGTGGAGATTATTAAGTTTGTGATGAAAATCTTTGAGTGAATCTGTGCCTTCCGTCCAGATGATAAACAAATCATCAATGTAACAGAAATAAGCCAGTGGTTTGTGGGGATACTGCCTTAAAAATCCTCCTCCAAGTCAGCCATAAAGAGGTTAGCATATGTGGAGCCATTTTGGTGCCCATTACTGTTCCCATAGTTTGAACATATTTTACCATTGAAGTTGAAGTTGTTATGTGTCAAAATGAATTCCATAAGTTCCCCCACCACTCCAGGGTTGATGGTTTGGTCCGGTCCTTTCTCACGTATGTATTTAAGGCATGCTGCAATGCCATCTGTGTGTGGAATATTAGTGTAGAGGGATGTTACATCCATTGTCACTAAAATGGTATCAGGTGGTAAATCCTTAGACCAAAAAGTACACGCAACAAGTGCGTAGTGTCCTGGATATAACTGTCTCTTTCCATAACCAGCAGTTTCAAAATGGTCTCTACAAACCCTGAGATCCCCTCAGTCAAGGTACCATTACCAAAGACTATGGGTCTCCCTGGATTGCCAGGTTTATGTATTTTAGGCAGCATGTAGAAGCATGTAGACTTGTGGGCTAATTTCTACCTCAGACTGTGTGGTTACATCACAAAACAGACAATTCCAGGTGCATGGGAGTTATACATGCATGTCACGATATGTTGTTTATTTCATTCAGTGCAAGAGATGTCCACAAACAGGTTATGTAGGAGAGACACGCCAACAGCTCCGCACTAGGATGAACTCACACAGGCATACTATTACAGCAAGGAAGACTGAAAAACCAGTGGAGCATCATTCTCCCAGCCTGACCACTCAGTCTCAGATATGTCAGTAATGGTCTTAAAAGGAAATCTCAAAACACACAACAGAGCGAGCTTTTGAGATTAAACTTATTTTACATCTCAATATGGTAGCAGATGGGATGAACTTGGATATTGGCTTTATGGGACACTACAGAAATTAACATCCACAGTCCTTTTCTTCTTCAAGCTGACATATTATAGGACTTCAGCATGTGTGAGATGTGGATGCGTGTGTGTGTATGTATATGTGTGGGTATGTGCTGTGAGGTATGTGATATAATAGATGTGGGGCTTGCTGTCACATTGAGCTGTTATAAGTATTGTATTTTCTAAACAACTGCCATGAGCTTCTGAAGAAGGACTGGTTGGTCCGAAAGCTAGAGCACTTTGTTCTTGTTGTTACATCTATGTTGGTCCATTAAAAGGTATCAAATCATTTACAGCAGAACTTATAGGAAAGTGTATGTCTCCCAATGCACAACAAGGCTATTCTCCAACTGAGTGGTTACCATGCTTACTGTTGACCTCGAGAGCGCAGCTCGAGAGGTCACACAGTCAGCATAGTAACCACAAAGTTGGAGAATAGCCTTGTTGTGCATCAGGAGCCATACACTTTTCTATATAGAGAATGGTGAAAAACCTGCACTTTGAGGACAACAAAACAGTGAAAACAAGCATTTGTCAATGCCGAATGTTGTCTTGCGGGCATTGGCATTGGTAGTGCAGGAGTTAGAGAGATGTATAATAGGAATGGCAGTGAAGTATTGAACTGATGCCAACCCACCCCCACGCTGCAGAGACTGAGAGGCACTTGGGTGTCCCTTTGGGTGTTGGCCATAGTGCTGATGCCATTTCACCTCTCCTTATCCTGCAGACACCGACAAGTGTCGCGGTGTGCATTGGGGTCTTTGGGCTTTACGCTCACCCCATTCCATAAGGAAATACACTGAGATGGGTGCAGTATAGGACAGTGGGGTGAACTTTGGAGCCAAAGCGTCCAAGGCACATCTTGATGATTGTTACTGGCTGCAGGGTGGGGGTGGGGGTGGAATGGCATGACCATTATGTCTGACAATCCCAAGTCACACCCCTGATACCTGTCAGTCTCTACAGGACAGGGCATTACAGCTGGAAACCCTAATGCCCGAGGCATTTTCACTCCAATATTTCAACATGGACTTTTTGTGACCCTGCCTCATGAACAGTGGTACTATCAGTTCGTTAGCCGAAAGGTGATTTTTACACAGCGACTGTGCCATTTGGTGCCACAGGTGCGAAAACACATTTTGCATAGGATGTGAAAAATGACAGCTGTACTTTTCATGAGGAGGTACAAAAAAATGGCAATGTTGAAAATCTGGAGTGAAAATACGAAAAATTGGTGAAGTGATGAGCGTGCATAGAAACTGGGCAATGCACGCCTGTAATGCAATTATTTTGGAGATTTTTTAACCTGATTTAGAGCATAGGCATTTTGGGACCTCTGTTCATAAACAGTGGCACTGCAATTTTGTTAATCAGTCCCGAAAGTTGATTTACCACAGTGACTGAGCCATTGTGTGCCAGATGTAAGAAAACACAGTTTGAGCAGGATGTGAAAAATGACAGCTGTACAGTTCATAAGGAGGTGTAAAAAAATGCCAGTGTTGAAAATGTGGCATGTAAATATACCAAATTTGTGAAGTTACAAGAGTGCGTGGGAAATATGCAACACACGCTTGGAACACTGCCATTTTATGGGCGTTCGGCACCAAATTCTCAACATACGTATTTTAGCACCTCTGCTCATGTACAGTGTCACTGTTATTTCTTCAAAGTGTCCCAAGAAATGATTTTCCACAGCGACCACGCTATTCTGCGCCAGAAGTGCGAAAACACATTTTGGGCAGGATATGTGAAATGGCGGCTGTACTGTTCATCAAGGGGTGTGGAAAAATGGCAATGGTGAAAATGCAGAGTGAAAATATCAAAATGCACGATGGTACAAGAATGCATGTAATCTGCCAACACATGCTCGTAACACAGTCATTTTATGGAGTATCATCACCAAATTTTCAACATAGGCATTTTAGGACCTCTGCTCATGAACTGTGTCACTGTCATTTTCATAATCTGGCCCAAACACTGATTTCCCACAGCGACTGCACTATTGTGTGCCAGAAGTGCAGAAACACATTTCAGGCAGGATGTGGAAAATGACAGCTGTACTGTTCACAAGGAGGTGTACAAAAATGACAATGGTGAAAATCCGGCATTAAAACATAGCGAGCTCGAAGTTACGAGCCTGCATAGCAACTGCACAATGCACGCTCGTAAAACAGGCATTTGTTGGATTTTTTTCCACCAGATTTGGAACATAGGCTTTTTGAGAGGCCACCTCATGAACACTGGCACTGTCATTTTGTTAATGGGTCCCGAAAGGTGATTTCGGCGTCACTGCGAAATCACCTTTACGAAACGTCTTGTATGACAATGATAGAATTCATGAGGAGGGGCCCAAAACACCCATGTTGAAAATGTGGTGCCAAAATTCCAATAAATGCCCGAGATATGCAGCAAAGTTGAAAAAAACCCTATTCATTCCATTATACAGCTTACCGGCATTTCCTCAGTTTGCGGTCGGCTTTGAAGAGTGCAGACGTGTTCCCGGTCCACTGAAGATTGTCACACCAGAGTCCGGAGGTAAGTATGGGGTGAGGGGGGTGTGGGGAGGCAGGGTGTGCAGTGGGTAGGCGCAGGTGGGGGAGGTGGCCCCTGAGACCGCGAGGGACCGTTTTTTTTCCTTTCAGAGACTTTTTTTTAAGGAGGACAACACGGGACATTTGCCATGCTGGGGTGGGCTCCCAGCGTGGCATCGGGAAGGCTGCTTGGGGGGGCTGGAGCCAATGGGGGATTGGGCACCCTGTCGCACACAATGACAGCCGGGGAGGCAAGAGCCGAGGGGATTGAGCACCCCCTCGGCATATAAAAATACGGGGCTGATTTATGCTGATGAGGTGGGCTCCCCGTCGGCTCTAATGAAAGTAGGAGGAAAGCAAGAACCGAGGGGATTGGGCATCCCCTCAGCATATAAAATTGGGGAGGCTGCTGTATGCCGGCGGGGAGTGGGCTCCACGTCGGCAGAATTCGTGACACAGAAAGCTGGCTGAAGGATTGGGCACCCCGAAGTTGGCCGTTGGGCAGCCACCCGCCATGCTGCTAATGTGGCAGCACACAGGAAGGGTCCGCTGTGTCTGACGAGCTTTGCTCGGATTGCACTGGACCTTTTCTTAGATGTGCTCACCACATTAGCATGCATGGTGTGGCGCGGGCATGCAGGCTGATTGGGGAATGAGGGACGCACCTACTGATGCGTGCCCTGCATTCACCTAACAGTGGCCACGCCTCCAAATCTGCACTCTCCCAAGATGCTGACTTGTGCCCAAGCACGGCAAGCCAACATAATAAATGATAATTTCAACATCACTGCAGTGTTTACATTTGTTTTTGTAAGGGTCACAAACTTTTCAATTCACTGTCAGGGGGGGATTTGAGGTTGCTATGGAACAAGCATCAGTCATTTTGATAGGGCAACCTTCGATTGGTTGCTGAACAGGTGTGGGCGGGATTTAAAAAAAACAAACATGGTGGCCGAATTCCTCGCTTAACGAGAAGCGGTGTCCTTGAGGAGACTCTCCTGTTTGTAAGTACTATTTATATATCTGGTTGATCCTGCCTTTTAATTAAATGTGGAACGGTCTGGCTGATCTGCAGTTTGTAAGTGTTGAGCGATCGTGTTGCCGCCACCACCACAGCTAACTGGTTGAGCCTGCCTTTTCTGCTGCAATTGGTGTTGTGTGACGTCAGTAGTGCAGCTGAACAAAAAGTCATTCTGCTGCACTACGGACGTCACTACTGCAGCAGAACATTTCACAGTTAACTGATTTCAGTGGAGAACAATGTTCCACCATACACTATAACATAATGATGTCACTACTGCAGCATATTCCAGGCATGGAATTCCATGCATAATAGCACACTATACACTGTATTCTGTTCTTGTCTGTTTGTGGTATGTTGCTGTAGTTTTTCGCCTTGTACTTTATTCTCTTTGCATTGTCTCATGTTTGTTGGTTATAATTTCTAATAAAATATTTCATGTTAAACAAAATGATGGGGTAGTCCTGTTGAGCAGTTTGTGGTGCCATGTGCCACTAGATGTCAGTATAGCCCAAGGAACAGAACACTGCAGTCATGCATTGAGAGACCTGTTGAGCAACTTTCAACAATATTTGAAAATCCCAAAATCAGAAGTAGAAAAGAAACATCTTGACCACAAATTCCACAACAGGAAAACAACATTCCTGTGGAATCATACAGGAACTGACCCTTTGGACTCAACACTGTGACAAGATTCAAGCATCTGGAATGCTTCCTGTTTCACTTGGTGATCGCACCGCTGCTTACTGTGCATGTGGCATACTCAGGTACTGAAAGTCCCTTTCAAGGTATTGATCTTCAGAGACTTCTTAAATCTAGACCCTGGCATCCTTAATGCTAAGCTCTGTCTTGTCAACTGGTCCCCCTTAATGGCCACCTCCAGCATCAGCTTGGCCCTAGTCATCTTTCAGTCCCATATTACCAGTCTCCAAGATAGACTTATCATCCTCATTAAGAGAAGAGTTAGAGGCACAGCCACCCCATGGATGCACAGTGACTTTCTCTCCCTCTTCAAATGCAAAGACAAATGCTGGACTGCCTTCAAAGCCTCCTGCAAATTACAAGATTGCTTTTCTTATCGACAGCTGCAAAATCAACGCAAAAAGACTACCCACTGAGCAAAAACACTCTTTCGGTAGGAAGTGACTACTGGCCTCTGCTGGTAATTCACATAGTTTGGGGGGCATATTAAAGGGGACTGGAATAATTAATGATCATTCATAGTGTCTTTCAATGGGTGTTTGCTGTCAGTAAACATGTTTGAAATGTTTTTATTAGTGTTTCCCTTATTTTATTGTGAATTTAAAGTTTTGCAATTTTCAGCTCCATCTGCTAATTCTTAACATTCTGAATTATTCTGAATTAGCTCAATCCTACGGCTGGATGAGACAGCGTTTGCAGAGGCTACGCCTGTAGTTCACTGGGCGGAACAGCAAACCACTCCCCCATCAGGCCTTTAAAGGCCGTTCTTAATGGCTGGTTCTAGGATCGTTTCTTCGTTGCGACCAGAGGCACTGCTCTTCCAAGCTCCTGCAGAGTTTTCCTGTGTGCCTGCAGTCGCTTCCAGCCACCAGATTCCTCCATCCTTTCCTCATTTTTTTTTTTTGCCGCTCGTACCCTCCTGCTCAGCCCTCTCATCCCCGGTGTTGCGACCTTCCTTTATCTGCTGCAGTTGCTTTGACAGTCCCCCTCAGCAGCGCCTTGCTCCTCCAGCCCCCTTGGGTCTCTCTGATGGCTGCCTCACGTGGTGGCTCTGCTCTGCCCTCCCAGCATCTTTACTGCCTGACTCTCAGCTCTGTTGCTCTTCTCAGTGCTCAGCATCTTCAACACTTCACCACCCAGCCCTTTCTTCTTATCTGGCGCCCCCCCCCCACCCAGCTGTCCATGGCTCCATTCTCCTGATGGCCCTCTCAACCTTTGTCACTGGAATAAAGAATTTGGACACTCCTGCTGAGGGTTGCTGAGGCACACTGACTCTCATACTGCAGGGCTTATCCTTGGACCTGGATATACGAGCTCTTCACACCACAGACACCGTTGCCTTTTTTGTGTGTGTGCGTGCGTGCGTGAGTGTGTGTGTTCTCTTTTCATTTTATTCAGCTTCTTGGACTCATTACTTTCAGCTTTACAGTCTGACTTTTGAGAACAATCTCTGTCTGTGCAGAACCTTTTCTATGAGGGTCGGAGCAATTTGGGAGCTACTCAGTGGGATGTCCCTCAGATGCAGGACACTTGTGCAGTTTGCCCTCAACCTTGCTTCGCCCCTAGCTTATCTCTGGGGTTTCCACCCATGTTAGTCACTCAGATCCCTGCATCTGTCTTTTCCTCCTCTCCTCTTCAGCCCAGCTTTGGCTGCTGGCTCACATCCACTTGTTTGTTACCTTCTGTTTTGGTTGGCTGTCCTGTCAGCCCTCCTGCTCTACTCTTCGTCCACTAGCTACAGCAGCCATTCTTCCCTCAATTCTTTTATCTTTTAGTTTTGTTCACTTTGGTGTCCCAATGCCTAGTTTGTGGCTCTCTGTTTTTCCCGTGTCGGGGGACTGTGGATCATGGTAGGCTCCATGGCTCCAGGTTGCAGGCCTTCTCCTTCCTCTTCTGCTCATGCCAGAACCTCCGTTTTCCCGACTGTGCTGCTCTCTCCTACTTCGTGTTGATTGGCTCATATAACCTTCCTTTCTTCATCAGACTTCATTCGTCTTGAACCCCATCCTTTCTATTTAGACATTGCCATTTCTCCTCCCTTTCATCATGCCTAGCTTGCTCCCTCGACCCTCACCTCTTCTCTTTCCTCATCCCATGGTTTCTTTTGGGGTTTTTTCCTTATCATGCCCTCCTAATACCTATACGTATCCTCCTTTTAACCCAGTCCTACATTCTGGACCACTCAACTTGTATATCCTCCACCCATATGTCAACCTCCATTGTTATTGAATCTCATCCTTCCTATACCCTACTTGCCATCTTACCTACTCTTAACTGTATCAGCCTTCAAGGCTTTCACCCCATTATCGTACATCATCCATTTCATACCTCCCCCTACCCATACCAGCCTTCAAGGTTTCACTCCATTACAATACATCATCAATTTCATATCTTATTTCCACTGTACTGGCCTTCCATGCTTCATCTCATTACCGTACATCGTGCATTTCATACCTCACCTCAATCGTTTTGGCCTTCAAGGCTTTCAATTCACCACGATTTATCATTCATTCATTCATTCTTGACCATCCTTTCTCCCACATCAACTTCTCACCTCATGGTAGGCTGTGGGCTTTGCCTGGCCATCTTCATCTCTCCCTTCTTCTTCCATTTGCTGCTGGCAGCAGTGTTTTTTGTACACCGTGCCATTCTAACCTTTCTGACTGTCGCATTTCCACCACTACCTGGACCCTCACCTCTTCTCCTTCCTCAGTATGTGCTTTCTGTTGGGGGTGTTTCCCTATCCCACCATCACCGTACCTATTTGTCTCTTTCTCTTACCCTAGTCCTACATTTTGGACCACTCAACTCATATCTTCCTCTACTCAGTGACAACCTCCATTCGTTCTCATATTTCATCCCTCCTATATCCTTTTCTGCCGTCATACCTAGTGATTACTCCTGCTGCTTCATACCTTAACTGTCGGCTGCGGTCTGCACCCAGCCATTCTTGTCTCTCTCTCTCTCTCTCTCTCATGCAATCAGTCCACTCCTAATTTGGCTTATCAATGGACCCAGTTGGCATGCACTACTGTGGTTGCTACTTGCTATCTCCTCCTCCAGACCCATGTTGGGGTCTCCTTCACTCAATCTGACTTCTCTGTAGGTCTGCTCATTCACATCAACTAATTGAGCATATCCCTCATAAGGGTTC
Organism: Neoceratodus forsteri; assembly: GCA_016271365.2. Classification (NCBI taxonomy): domain Eukaryota; kingdom Metazoa; phylum Chordata; order Ceratodontiformes; family Ceratodontidae; genus Neoceratodus; species Neoceratodus forsteri. Next base: position 155,201,219 of record JADMNL010000029.1, on the reverse strand, counting down.
TATGTTACCTCGAGTCTACCTGCTTTCCATTCGGAGACATGCCTTTAGTGTCCATTGCTCTATGGCTCGGGGCCAGCCTGTAGCCGACTCTCTGCATCCTGACCAGTCCGCATCTGAGCATGCGTAGCTTGAGCGGGGTCCTTTTCCCTGGCCATAGTGAGAATGTCCTTGGTGGACCTTCAGTCATCCCTCATTTCGGCGACACCTGTTGATGTGGAATTTATGACTTCCAGCTGGAAGGGGTGGGGCTCTCATCACCAGGGCCCCTTTGGCTGCCCGAGTGGGTTCAGAGGCACCCTCTATGCCAGTCTCCATCTGACTGCCTCTGGTTAACAAGGTCTGTTTTGTAGGCTCATGTAGGCCAGCTGAGTACCTCTGCATTTTTTTCTCTCCTCCTTTGCTTTTGGGCATCTAGTCGCTTGCAACCCTCAATGGCATTCCTGTTAGAAGGACAGAGTAAAAGAGCTTCATCTAAATTGGAATCTTTTCCTCGTCCCCCAATATCAACTCTAAGTTGCAGTAGCTGAGCCATCACTAACCAAAACATCCTTCAGCCTGGCGGGAAGGCAACCTTGGCCGTGGATCCCTAGAGGTTTCCTTCTCAAAGGGCTTTTTTCCTCTCTTCCATGCTGATGGTCATAATATTAGACAGAGTTAGTGCTTTTCATAGGTTCCGCAGTTAGATTCCTCTGTTGGATGGAGTCAGATGGTGGCCCTGGCTGTTCCCTCTTTCCTTAGGAAGTTTGCCCTTCTGCATCTTGACAGCTTTCATTTCGTTCATAGTTCTTGTCATCTCTCATTCCTCTCCTGTCCTTCCCATCTATGTCTATCACCTTCGTTTCTGGCCTTCTCGCCTCCTTCAATGCTCAAAACCCTTTTGGGTATTCTTTTTGGGCTTCTTCCTAAGCTACCTTTAGCCAAGGGAATCATTCCTAAGGTACCTATAGGGGTGGAACTCTCTTCTAGGGTTCCTCACCGTTGTACCCCTATAGGGTGGTATATTCCATGGATAAAGAGGTGAACAGCCACAATGTAGCTAATTCACACAAGCATACATTATACCAAGTTGCGAATGCACATTGAATTGCAGAGACTACACCTGTAGGTCAATGGGCACAGCAACAAACCACTTTCCTATCATGACTTTAAAGGCCACTCCTCCTGGCTAGTTCCAGGATCATTTCTTCGTTGCCCCACCATCCTCCCCTCCTCCTCCAGTGGTGTGTCTCTCTTTCCCGTGAGCATCTTTCTAAGCTACCTTTAGCCAAGGGAATCATTCCCGCAGCATCTATAGGGGTGGAACCCTCCTTTAGGGTTCCTCACTGTCATACCCCTATAGGATGGTATCTCCCATACATAGAGAGGCAAACAGCCACAACGTATCTAAGTTACACAGACAGATAGCATACCAAGTTGCATAAGCACATTGAATTAACGATGTCCCTGTTTGTGTAGAACTGCTGCACATGGTATAGTGTGAACACAGTAGATGGAATAAGCAGCAGTCACAGTAAAGCTGTGTCTTTACTGTTAGGAGAAATATTGCCGAACATGTATTTTACTTTTAGCTAAAAGCCCCCATCACAAACAATTGTAATGCCACACACCCCACCAAGATTATGCTTATAAATGATGCACATAAAGATTGAAATTTAATTTTTACATCGGGTAATGCTGGAAAAACATACTGTGTTGCTCTTTGATGAACAAGTCCACACATTACTTGCAACAGCACCTCACATCCATTGCACTTCACAGACTGCCTGTCATGAAGTGGTGCTATTCCTATCACTGATACACTAGTAAACAAAGAACTGAATACTGCACTGCACAGTAAATTCAACCAAGCACAAAACCTACATTTTCAAACGCACCTACCACCATGCCTTCTGCCCCCTTCCTTCCCCCGTTGCTCCAAAAAGCCAGATTTCTGAGACACAAAGACTAATATCTGAGCCTGTATTGTTACAAAATGAGAATTCAGAGATGTACAGTCAACGAGGGGTAGAGCTAGGCAAGTGACAGAGTGAGATTTGACACGTCAGCCTAAAAACTATAAGTCAGAAAATCACCCTGCCGTGGCAGCTCATTGCACAGCTCATCTGCGTTCTCAGTCACATTACTTATACTCTGCCTTGGAGTGGGGAGGGAGGCAGAGCGTGATAGTGATCTGATTGAGACTGATGTCTATCTTATCGCCTCCCTCCTTCATCTGCCACTCTTTCCCTGCTGATAACAAAACTTAAAAGCTTGTCCTTAGCAGTTGTTGGAATGGTGAAGCCCCTCAAGTGCGATTGCCATAAAATTATGAATAATAGCCAGCCTGGTGGTGCTGAGGGTTGAGGCACTGGATGCCACACCTCGTGCCACACCGGCAACCTGGGTTCAGGAGTGGACATGGGTTAAGGGAGTCAGCAGGGGACGGAGAGGATCGACTGACCAATGGACTGCTCTCTTACCCCAGGGAGGGATCCAGGGCTTTCCCAGAGCTGCAGTGGCCTCTGGTGGAGACCAGTGGCAATGCAAGCATCTGGGACGTAGGAGAGGGAAGGACATAGGCAGGCTTCTGCAGCAAAGGTGTGGACAAAACCATGCCGGGGCCATTGCATGCCCCATCAAGGAGAAACAACACACAGAAAACCCCCCTACCGACAGTGCGAGCAGTGGTTGGGCCCCATGCCCAATGCCAGGTTATGCTGGCATGTGTATCCAGTCTCCCTCTTTTTCGATGGCTAATCCACTAGATTATAGATAGAGTGCCAGATGAGTAAAGGTAGCCCCACCATGGGGAGCTCAGAGCTGGGGGGGGTCTAGTGTCCGGAGAGACTGAGGGGCCAGACCAGACCAGAGAAAACATGTCGGAGGGCTTTAGACTGGCATCAGAGTACCAGTCGAGTCTCCACACCTGAGAGAGATCGATGCTGGTAGGAGAATAAATAGAGCTGGAACAAAAAATTATAAATAGAGTTCTAAAGTTAAAGTTTACAATTTATAGAAGTATACTCATTCTGATGGGTAGCTTGGTGAGCTAAAGGTTGTGGGCTGTGGACTACATTCAGGCAGGTGGCGACCACTGCGAAACTGGAACACTGTACTAAATTGCATGATGCTTTTCTCGGCAATGGCAATGCCTTTTGGCACACTTCTATCAGGGCAACTAGCTACAGCAAACATTGCAAATCCTGCAGTGCAGAAATAGTCATGTATTCATTGTTAAACCTACAAATTTCAATTTCAAATGTATGGTCAGATACAAATGTAGTAAGCTACCTATGTTTCAGAAGAAATGTTTGAAAACTGATAGCAGACTGGAACATAAAATCCAGAAAAAATGAGTTAATGATCATAGGTTTCTGCCTGACTGTTAAGGAGATGCTAGGTGGTGATTCACTAGCTAACTTATCAACTGTCCCTACCCCTGCCTCCCTGGCCCTCTCAACACCCAAAGCAAACAGTAAAGCCTTTGTTTTTTCCAAAAACAAACTGGACAAAATATATATTTTTTGCAATTGCAACTCATGGCTTCTTACTTTTTAGAACGAATTGGAAAGGCTGTCACATCGGCACTGCAGCAGCATTACTGCTCATGACATGGTCAGGGGCTGGACAGAGGGAAGGATCAAGAGTCCCAGAGGACACTTGCCTCCTCAAGGAAGAAGACTGCTTGCTCCGCTATGACACTGCTGCCTGGGTGACCATTGCTGGCAGTGCAGCAGATCTGCAATGGGTGAGCAGGCGCTTCCATGCCAGGATTTCTGCATGCTTGTGTGCAGACGTCCTCTTGGCCCCAGACAACAAAGAGTTCAGGGGAGGGGACCAAAAGGGGAAGAAAATCACCTTCTTTCCTGCAGAAGCATGAAATCACCTCTCCTTTGCTCACCAAGCTCCTAACTGCAACACAGCTGTAACACCTCCCCGGCTTGGGGAACCCAGCTGGATCCGTAACCGGGGGCAATCTGTGGGGCACTGACTGGTTGGAAGATAACTCCTCAGGACAGCAGGTGATGGTTCTGGGAAGAGAGGACAGCCAAAGACAGCCAGGCAAGATGGAAAAAGTATAATCAATAAAAAAAAAGAAAATAATGAATTGGAAACCATACCACAACGATACAAATGCACCACAATGATACAAATGCACCAGATTTCAGTGAGCAAGCAGGAGACAGATGTATTGAACCTCATGCAGCTTTTTCATTGGGATAATAATTGTTCAGTCATATCCTTTTAAACAGTCAGGTGTAGCGTGCTGGAGCAAGGAGCCAGGTGCAAGGTGTGGAGCAGGTGGGGGGATGTGCAAGGTGAACACAAGAGCAGTCAGCATGTCAGCAAAAGCAGAAACCAGACACCTTTTTTTTTTCAGTTGCAGTGCCCCTCCAACCCTGTGTCAGCATGCAGCATCTGAAGTAAGTTTATTTTTATTTATTTTGAAAGTGCTACTTCGGGTAGATGGGAGGGTAGCTAAGTACAGTACCGTACGGTAAGTGAATTGGGTAGGTGGGTAGGCAGAGAAAAAATAAGTTTGCACTGTATATTGGGGCTCCAGGCAAGTAAAAAAAAAAGCCTCTTTTATATCTTGGACAGCTGTTTATAGCGGATGAAAGTGCTTAACCCAGACTAGTCCATCATAATTAGGTTGCACTGTACTTTGAGATAAGAAACTCCTTTTCATCATGTAATAAAACTCACACCCCAAAAAAATCACAGGAAAATGCAACAGATCTTTTGATTTACATTGAGGACACTGCATCTTTTGACAGCTCCAGGAAAACTGTATAGATTACACAATGACAGCAGATGGCGCCAAAGGCACAAACAGGAATGAAAACCTGGCATGCTCACATTCCTGATGTGAAAACTGAGAAGTTAAACACATGTTGTGAAAATTTAGATCTTGCCTGATATAAAATAAAAATATCACATGCATGATATCATTCTAAATATATAAGTGCACAAGTATTATTAAAGAACAAAACAGAACACACTTGGTAATTTTGGATTTTTATTTCCTGTTCTCTTCAAAGGGCTCCTGGATGACTCCTCCACAGCTATCAAAAAGGACATGATTATTGATTGTGTGCACTGGAACAAACAAATGACCAGTAGCCAATCTCTTTCATGCCCAGTTTACTGGCCTCTTGTCCTTGTTGTTCAGCCACCCTGCTGCCTAAGACGTCATCACTAATCTTCCTTGGACTTCTCCTCCCAACCCCCCACCTGAGAATTGTCACCACAAAGAATGGCCACAAACCTCTTAACTCCCTACCCCTGGCCCAGACAGGCTTGAGCCTAGAATTCTTCGGTTAAGCTCCCACACATGCACCCTCCTCATTACTCATTTCTTTAACTTCTCTTTTATCTCTAGTGTGGTTCCATATCAATGGAAATTGTCAAGGTAGTCCCTGTCCCCCAAAAGGGTGGCCTTCATCTTATTTCTCAGTATTGCTCTATTACTCTTCTACCTGTCCTGAGTAAATTACTCAAAAAAGAGGTTGTCTCCAAACTAACTAACTGCCTACAAGCGCACCACCTCATTGCACCATATCAACATGGCATCTGTAAGGGACATAGCACCACAGCTGCCCTTGTCCAAATCACTGATGACATCAAATCTGCTATAGACAAAGGTGTGCTTACTGGAGTTGGCTTCACTGATCTGTCCAAGGCTCTTGATCTAGTTTATCATGCCCTCCTATCCTGAAAACTGATACTGGTATCGACCCTTATGCCACTACCTGGTTTGCCAACTACTAGACAGGCAGGAAATCAGCCAGTTTGGCAATGCCTATTTCAGTTTATTACCTATTACTTGAGGTATCCCACTGGGATCTAGTCTAGGCCCACTTCTCAATCTTCATTAGCAATCACCCCTCTGTTACCTCCTCTTGTTTTATCATCATGTGCATCAATGATATCGCCCTTTTCTCTAGTTCCCAGAATCCCTCCCACATTAATGCCCAAAGGAACTTGGACTTCACCCTCATTCACAAGAGGCTTGTAGCCAACAGCTTGGTGCCCAATGCCTCCAAACCCCAAGCAATGTTATTTGGTTCTAAGGCACACAGATCATCCTGCCCTTGTCCCTGTCATAGGATGTGGGTAAACCCTTACAGAAATAATTGTATGAAATGTTTTCATGCTGCACACATACAACTACCCATGCGACATGCATGCTGCAAGCATGATTTAAATATTAAATTGAAACTGATTGCATACATGTGGCATGCGAGCAGCAAGCAAGTGCGGAAAGCATGCTTTTTAAGTTAAATTGGAACAGTCTGCATGCACGTGTCACCTTTGTGAAAGCTCAGTAAGAGAGAAACATGTCAAGTGATTGATAACGTAGCTGCCACGTCACGAGGCAGCGGGGACCTAGTAGGAAGTGAAGCTACTTGGATTACAGTTGTGCTTCATTGTGGATTTTATCTTTTTTGCTGCTGGTTTGCACAGACTAAAAAGAGATTTGCACATTCTTCAGCCCTGTGATGAGTTATTTCACTCATTTTACTCTTCATTGCCAGTTTTTGCTGAGTGTGAGGACTTATTGGGCAGTAGGAGAGCTACGCTTTACATGCCTTAGATGGTGCCAGTTCCTTTGAACCATTGTTTCACTTTCTGATGCATGTGGCATGCCTGCAAAAAGCAAGTAGTCACTGCACACATAAAAGTTATGCGATTTGCTCAGGATTACACCATATACTGTTCAAGCGGGGATTGATGAGCTTCAATCCCAGGTATTCAGGTCTCCAAGTCTCTTGGTTTGCAGTTCAGGGCATTTAACCACTAAACCATTCTGCCTACATGTATATGGCTCATTTGTACTTCCATACAAATCTGAATTCATCTGCATGCTTGCGTCATGCTTATAGCCACTGTTATACTTTTTAGTTTTCTTGTCTCCCCTCATCTCAGCTGTACAGCTGAACAACAGCACAAATACCTTTGGAAACATATGTGGTTCTTCCCATTCCCAATACACACATTTACCCACAAAACTACTTAATTATTTCTGTCTGGCTTGTACTGCTACCATTTTCTCTCCATAGTTTTGAATGCTTCCACAACAGACTTTAAGGGGAAAACACAAAAGTAGCAATAACTCGACACCCACTCACATGGCCAGTCCCCCCCATGCACACACACACTGTAGCAGGTACATCCATGCTGCTACAGACAACCCACCATGTATCAGTATAAGTCAAGAGTCCCTTACTTGAATACTAGGAAGCCAGAGGCAGGAGTCTTACAGAGATGATGTCCATGGGTCAGAGTGCTGGGGCATACCTCCTTGAAATGAATGGAGTTATTTTCTATTACTATTTTATATGCTATGATGGCAAGTTGGAGAATAATGAAGACCACTGTTCTACTCACAAGACCCTTGTTAGTCTAATGGTGGCCTTTATTAATCTCCAGCTTTCCATCAATAATGTATAAAACAGTAATAAAAAAATATCCCTTTCATTTTAATGGTGCACGTCCCTGCAGTCTCCCTTGCCCTATGTCATAATGTGCCTGAGTGTGGGGATGTGGAGATCAGCTTTACTGGGGGGGCATAAGCCAGACTATAGTGGGGCTCCAATGGTCTGTGCATACCATACCACTAAACTGTCCCAGAATGCAAGGGACAGCCCACATTTTATCCCAAAAAACTGCTCTGTTCCTCATCCATCCCTCATGGAAAACATGCTGCTCACACAGAGGATGTCCTGTAAATATAGACTTTATGGCAGGGGCGACATTTCAGATTTCAGCAGAGGGGAGCCAACAACCAGTGGAGGCCAAGTGCTAGTTAGCCCCTAGGTGGCAAGCTCTGGAATGTCTAGAATGTCTCTAAAAGATAAAATTCATTTGTTGTGGCTGAAAAGTAATTTGCAAATCAGGAAAAATTCAAATGTATAAGATTCATCTGTCTATTCCCCAGAGCAGTGCATCAGATTTGAGCTTAAACCCTTACAGTTACTAACCAATTGTTTTCCTGGGTGATGTTCTGATCCCCCCCCAACAAAAGTCCTGATATCTCTCCTTGACTGCATTCCATTCAATACCCATCCCATATGGGTCATGAACTTGCACAAAGGTGCAGAAACATGAAAAACACCTTAATATTTCAGTCCTTCCTCCTTCCCTAATCCCTCTGTAAAAAAATTATTTACCTTAGCTTACCCAGCCATCTGACCAGAACCTGTGGCCTGCCCAGTTTGCCACCAGCCCAGTTTTCAGTCCTCTCCTCCTCCATCCTTCTGCCAGAAGCTGGATGCTAGAACCAACCATCCCAGGTCCCAAACGTGGTCTTCGACCAAGTCACATCACCAACCGAATCCACACAACCTGTGTTGCTTGCTTCTTGCTTGGCTGCTGCTATGACTGCTGCCACACTGCACTGATCAAGGCCTGTGAAAGCTGTCTACACTGCTGTCACCATTGTTGCTAGGCCTAGATTGCTATCATCGGGGTCTGTGCTGTTTTTTGGTTTTTTGTGACGCAAGCCTAGTACAGTTAATAGGTAACCTAGTCTCAAGTTAGCTTTTAGCTTACCCTCTGCCCCTTTAGCCATCAAGGGAGATGGAGACTTACTATGAGTAGACCAATAAAAATATGCCACCACAACCCTGCTACTGAGCATTCAATGCTGACCGACTTCTCCAAGCTTTAGTGTGTAGTTTGTCTACTCTGTGGTAGTAGACAGTGTCGTATTTGCAAGACTCATGCGCTCTTTCATGGCTGGAGCTTATCCACATTGCATGTGATTGTGCCATCACTAATAGGTAGGGAGAGTATACAGCACAATACAGACACAGTCAAGTCAGGAGTGTAGCTACAGCGTGAACACACACAAGCTAGGGGATGGTACTTATTGTGCAAAGGATTAAATCCAAATCTGCCATCAACATCTATGTGGCAAATGTAATGCCATTATTGCCACATCATAGGAATAACCTAGACACAAATGCCTGCGGGGGGGGGACCGCCCACTCTGCCCTACCCAAATAGCATCCCTGCTTTATGGCAGAAATTCACTCTCAGGTGCTAATGACGAGTAAATACCATGGTTTCCACTGAGTTCTGAGGTACTGTATCTCCATGTTTCAGGATGTGTCCTGATCATCGTGAGGGTTAGTGACCCTCATTCTGAGTGTCAGTGTCCCTCATTTCAGTGACAAAATGTGTGGTATGGTGTATGTTTCCAAGACCCTACTCAGCACAAGGAGTGCTTGGCCATAGTGTATATGCTCAATGCAGAATGACAAAGGGAAAGTAAGTGTGCTGAAACAGTCTTGGAGAAACACATTTGCATAAGAGGATTTGTGTGGCCCAAAACAAAAAGGTCAGGCTTCACAACACATAGGCCTCTCTTCACACAGCTGGACTGGGGGATGTTGGCTGACTATATCCTAGGCATTTAATGCAGAAAACAAACAATACTTAACAAATTAATGGCGATTTAATGACACAAAACAAAAGCCCTTAAACAACTTGCAAAAGGATCAGAATTAATGAGATTACCTAATTTTAATGGGAACTAAATGAAAATGTATTTTAGTGGCTCTAATTGCTAGCAGTAGTATAAGAAATAGATACTGATGTTTATTTATTTAACAAATCGGAAAGACCTTTGAGCCAAGGGCTCTTTTACAGAGGTTCTACGTCAATCAAAAGAATTGCAAATTACAATGGTTTCAGTAAGCAGTACAACATGAGGAAAGTAATTACATAAACAAAAGAACAGTATGGTAAGATACATATTGTGTCAAGTGCAGTCAGTGGCCTTGTCCGAAGAGGGGTTAAAGGGATTGCAAGGAGAGAAGTACAGGGGTGAATTGGGGAGGTGGAAGGAGCAAAATAAGAGCAAGGAGGGAGATTCCACAATGAAGCTTAAGCAGGAAAGACCCACGGGGGTGGGGGGGTAGAAGGAGAGAACAAGGTGAGGAAATGGGGAGGGGGATGTGGGAGTGGAGGGGTAAAGGAAGGGGGGATGAGGTAGGATGAAAAGAGGGCAGGAATGGGAAAGAGATAAGGGAGGAAGTGCTTTGAGTGGAATAGTGCAGCAACAGTATAGGGTTACACAGGGGCAAATGGTAAAAAAGGGAGGTCCCAGTGCATTTAACTGTCAGCAGAGATTAGGTATAGCAGTCACAAGATGCTCTGGAAACTAAGAATTGATGCAACTTCTGCTTAAATGGTCCCAAGGCTGCAGTCATCCCAATCTTAGGAGGAAGGGAATTAAATACATTAGCAACTCTAACTGCAGTGGATCACTGTTGGAGTGAGGTTTGACAGCGAGGGACAGTAAAAGTTTGGCTAACAGAACTTTATGTGCTCCAAGTGCCCTGGAAGGGATTGAAAAGCTGAAGGGAACTTGGTGGTAGGAGACCAAGATCTGCCTTTTTAGCCAGAAGGCAGGCTTGATATTCAATGTAAGCATGCAGTTGAATTCAGTTTGCTTGTTTGTAAAGGTCACAAGTGTGAGTGCAATACGTTGTACCAGTTAGTAGATGACATGCCTTATTCAGAGCTGTGGTGAGCCGACATAGGGTTGTGTCTGTGGCGGAACCATAAATGACCAAGCCATAGTCAATAATAGACACAATTGAACTTTGGATGGCCAATCTGAGGGCTTCAGTATTAAAGCAGTGTTTATGCCTGTGTAGAAGGCCTAGGCGAATGTTAACTACCTTGGCAACATTCTCAACATGGTTGGAGTAGGAGAACATACTATCCAGAGTAACTCCTAGGTATTTAAAAGATTGAGTCTGATCAAGGACAACACCTGCACTGTTTTAATCACCAATTGCTTGGTTTGTGTTTGCTGTGGGTACCATGGAAGAGCATTGTTTTTTTGCAATTAAGCACCAACTTATGAAAGATGAACCAGGACTCAGCTTCAGTTAAACTTTTCTGAAGTTGGGCCTGAAGGAGGATAGGGTCATCAGTCTTTGAGAAAATGACTGCATAATCTGTGTAGAGGAGTACTGGTTCGGAACAGGATGCCAGAAGATTATTGAGAAAGGTGCTAAATAGAAGGGGTCTCAGTATCTATCCTTGAGGAACCCCAGAGCAGACAGGCAGTTTAGCAGAAAGGGCAGGCCCTATTCTCACCTGTTGTGTGCGGTTTGCTAGACAGCTGGTGAACCACTTTAGGGCACCTGAAGATATACCAAGCCCAGCAAGCTGATGTGTCAGCAAATGATGATTGACCATGTCAAATACTTTAGGCAGGTCAAAAAAGGTTGCACCAACAAGCTGACACTGAAAAAAGAGTATGGTGAATGAAACCTGTGAATTCCAGTAAGGCCGTAGATGTGCTGTGCCCTTTCCGAAACCATGTTGCTGGACACATTGTAGGTTGTATTTTTCCAGGTATTCCACAAACTGGTCAGCAACAATCCTTTCAAGTGCTTTGGACAACAGGGGAAGAATAGATATTGGCCTATAATTCCCATGTAGTAATCTGTCCCCACTCCTAAAAACTGGTGTAACCAGAGTGGATTTCCAGATCTGGGGGACCTGTGAAAGTATGAGGGAGCAATTGAGAAGCTTGGTGAGGGGCGATAGGACTTCATCTAGAGTTAGGGTAAGGAGTTTTAGGTCGAGGGAATCACTGTTTTTATATTGTCTTGCAGTAGTAGCACATTCAGAGGTGTGTCAGTGTTGGCAAATGCGGGGAATGCTTTAGTGGGTGGGTCCCTCAGCCAACAATTAGCAAGCATGCTAGGGGGGAGGGCAGTTTCAAAGAGAGCCACGGAGTCGAAAGAAATCTGTCGCTCCAATGAGGTGCAGTTTCCTCATTTGCAGCATCAGATGACAATGCTTGGTTATGTGCCATTCCTGGTGAAACATTCCATTAAATATGGCTGTTTCTGACACCCACAAAACAATCCTCACAAAGACGACATTGGGGATGCCCAATTCCCATGTCGGCATGTCCCCCCAGTTCAATTTGTTTGCCAGTGAGGGTGTCCAATCCCTGTCAGCATCATGTCCCCCCCACAAACACACTTTCTTTGGAGACGGGGTGCCCAATCCCCATCGGCATAATGTTCCCCCCAAACTCATGGCACAATGGGAGCCCACCTCCAGTGTGCCCCAAATAATTTTATTTTACCTGTAAAGAAAGAAACCGTCCCCCGAAGTCTGGTTTCTTTTTTTTTAACTGTCAAAAAAAAGGTCCCTCATTATCCTGCCGTGCCCCCTTCCTCAACCCACACCCACCTTCTGCACACCCCACCTCCTCACACCCCCTCACCCCATACTTACTTTCTGAGGCCAGTGCTGCAATCTTCAGTGGAGCGGAAACACATCTGAACTCTTCAAACGCCGAAAGAGAACTGACCAAAATGCGATAAGCTTTATAATCGCAGGGGGGGGTTCAGCTTAGGTGGATATCTCAGAACTTTGTACCAAATTTTCAACATGGGGTTCTTGGGACCTCACCTCATGAACACATGCACTGTCATCTCGTTACTCGGTCCCAAAAGGTGATTTTGCAGTCACTGAGTGGAATCACCTTTTGGGACCTATTAATGAAATGACAGTGCCACTGTTCATGATGTGGAGTCCCAAAAAAGCCCATGTTGAAAATGTGGTGAAAAAAATTCCAAAAAATAGTTGCATTACAAGGATGCGTTGCGCAGTTTCCACTCACGCTCGTAACTTTGACAATTTCTGATATTTTCACTCTAGATTTTCAACATTGCCATTTTTTCACATCTCCTTATCAACAGTACAGCTGTCATTTTTCATATCCTGCCCAAAATGTGTTTTCACACCTGTGGCACACAAAGATGCAGCCGCTGTGAGAAATCAAATTTCAGAACAGATTAACAAAATCACAGTGCCACTGTTCACGAGGGGCATTCCCAAAATGCCTATGTTGAAAATGCGGTTAAAAAAATCCCCAAAATGTGTTATAGGCGCACGTTGCAGTTTCTATGCACTCCCGTAACTTCACCAAGTTTTCATATTTTCACTCTTGATTTTCAACATTGCCATTTTTTTAAACCTCCTCATGATCAGTACAACTGTCATTTTTCACATCCTGCCCAAAATCTGTGTTCACATCTATGGCACCAAATGGCGCAGTCGCTGTACAAAATCGCCTTTCGGCTAATGAACTGATAGTGCCACTGTTCATGAGGTGGGGTCACAAAAAGCCCATGTTGAAAATTGGGAGTGAAAACAGTGACAAATGCCTGGGGCATTAGGTTTCCAACTATAACGCCATTTCGCCTCACCCTACCCTGCAGAGATTGACAAGTGTCGCTGTGAGCCTTGGGGTTAAATGCAGACGCTCTCCCACCATCTGTAAACACACCTCTCGAACAGCAGCTGATTGGCTGGGCCTGTCTTCACTGCCTTGCGTTGCTCTCTGGGCACTGAGCCCATTGACTTTGCATTAGTTTTGCTGCCCCCCATCCCTCCCATCTTACTTAAATAAACCTCTAACCCTGCCCGCCTTCTTACATACCCCGCCTCCCACTGCCTATTGGTCAACACTTGTAGCTTTCTCTGCTTTGCCTATGCCTCCCATCCCCCTTCTCTCATCCCACGTAGTGTTTACTGATTGAGGTGCTCTCTTTCTCAATCTCTCTTTCTATCTGCCTCCTGCTAGCCAAGTTACTCCCTCCTGTTCAACTCGCTTCCCCACCCCTACTGTTCTAGTACGCAAGCCATGCGGGCTCTCTCTGCCTTTCTCTCGCCTCTCCTCCTCCTCCTCCTCCTCCTCCTTGCCCTGCCCCCCTTCTCTCCCTGGTCCAGCCACCCCGCCCCTGCCACTCTACTCTGGTTTCCACTGCTACTCAAGGAACCCTCCACTTCCACTCAAGCCTTGTGCTTGGTCCACCGTTTGGATATTCTTGGTTACTTACCCTGACCACTACTCTCAACATGTGCTGCCACCTCTCTACACTGTACCACCTTGCAGTCCATATGGGATACCACCTGGAACCTTGCAACTTCTACTCCCAGAAACAACTATCAAAACTATCTCTCAAAGAGCTGTGACTCTGCTCCTTAAAACTCCTACTTCTCCTCCTCCTTCTCATCTCAGGCAGTGTCCATCCCAATCCTGGCCCTAGAAGCTCAGGCCACACACAAACTCCAGGTGCCCTTATCCTTGCAACCAATAATATCTGCAGCCTACTACCAAAGCTGGATGCACTCCAAGCCCTCATATGCCAACACAACCCTGACATCCTTGCAATGGTGAAAACTTGGCTGACGTTTAAAGTTCCTGACTCGGCAGTAACAATACAGGGCTACAACGTCCACAGGCTGGACAGGAGATCCAAAAAAGTTGGCGATTGCACAATCTATATCAAAAACTCCTTGTCATGGCACCCTGTAGCAACTCCATCACTTTCTGCCTCAGCCCAGATTCTGCCAATAAAAATCGTCCTAGGTCCCAACCATAAAGCCCTGACTATTGTCTCCATATACATCCCACCCAGGGACCCTAAACATGGCTTCAACGATGTCCTAAACTTTATCAACTCTCATCCTCCTGAAGTTGAACTTATTCTACTAGAGGATTTCAACATAAACTGGTTAGCATTGAGCGCCAGTGCCTATGAAGACTCCATCTCAGCTGCTAACCTCACACAAATGGTAAACTCCCCTACTAGGATTAACTACAAGACTGGCATCAATAACCTCCTGGATTGGGTCCTCACCACTCACCCCACAAGGATTTCTCGTATGACCGTTCTCCCAGACTCTCTCAGTGACCATTCCCCAGTCATATGAGCATGGTCTAACAAATTCCTCAAACCCCCTCCCAAAATTATAGCTAGCAGAGTCCTTCCTTGTGGAAAACTTCCCACATCTCAAACAATACCTGCTTCTACAGACTGGCTACCATCTACAGAAGCAACAGATATTAACGGCTCTTGATCACTTCATCTCTCAATTTTCAACAAAGCTCTGCAACCTCTTTGCCCTGCTAAAGGCACAAAACAACATCTCTCTCTAACCCATGGCTCACCATGGCTCATCTCTCACAGCTGAAACTAAGGGACCACCTCTGGGCAGTTGCTAGGGCCACTGGCAAACAACTGGGCATCCAAAATTACAAACAAGCATGAAATGCCTGCACAAAAGCCATCCGGCTCACAAAATCCACCTATTACAAAGACACTGTCACCAATACATGGGTAAATGGTTGTGCTTTCTGGGACAATATCAAGGATGTCACAGGGAAGCAGCCAAAGACCTCTCCGGCCATGTTAATGGTTGATGGATCCTTAAACCTCGACCCCAAGGTGATCGCAAACATCTTTAACATGGCTTTTCAGACCTTAGTGCTGTCCTACCCCATGACTTTTTCAAAAACAGAGCCTACTCCCCAAATACCTCAGCCCCACAGTCTAACCATCCCCTCTTCTACTTCAGGGAGGTAAGGCTGAATGAAGCTCGCCGCTATATTACTGCAGCTATCTCTAAATCTAGATCTAGTAGCGACACCCTGGACCTTAGCTTCTGTTGCTCACCTCGATGAGGTAATTCATTCATTAACAAAAATCCTAAACCTCTGTCTCAGCTGTGAAAATCCTGACTTATGGAAAACAGTCACCATGACACTCTGTCCATAAAAGTGGGGATAAGATGAATAACCAAATTATCGCCCCTATCTCCATACTGCCCCCACTCTCTAAGGCACTCGGCAGATCGTGGCTGATCAGCTTACTGACCACTTGGATAAATACAATATACCTTGTCCACAACAACACAGCTTCCAGAAAGGTCACAGCACCACCACAGCCCTTCTGGAGTTCACTGGAGCTTTGCACAAATCCCTTGACAACGGCCTTCTCACAGGGGCCATTTTCATTGACCTCTCCAAGGCCTTCGATACAGTACACCATGGACTACTAATTGACCAACTACTGAATGCCGAGCTATGACCTGACTCTTCTCTCTGGTTTAAAAGCTACTTAGAAAGAGAGTAAAAATTGCTGACGCTCTTTCTGACACCATGCCTGTTCGTTCGGGTGTCCCACAGGGATCTATACTGGGCCCCCTCCTTTTTAGCCTTTTCTTAAACTCCCTTCCTTACCACTGCTCTGAGCAGATCATACTATATGCTGATGATGCTGTTGTATTCTCCACTCACAAAGATCCTGCAACTCTTCAACACAACCTTCAATTTGGTTTCAGTACTGTAGAGACATGGTTTCTTAATCATAAACGGGCCCTCAATGACAAGAAAACCAAATCTATGCTCTTCTGCAGCTCTCATAACTCACACAAGCTACACTCACTTGGCTATCTCCACCACCCAGGGAACACTTTAGAACAGGTGGGGTCCCTGCAAATACTTAGGATACAGCTTGACCCTAATCTCTCATATGGACCTCATGAATAGATAATGTAGCTAGAGCTGCTAATACATGGCTTGGTCTCCTCTACAAACACAGACAACACCTCCACCCAGAAGCTTTGAAGGTTGCAGTCCTGAGCTCTGTGATCTCTGTAATGGACTATGGTCTCATCATTTAAGGTTCGGCCACAACCACAACCCTTAGATGCCTCTCAACTGCCTTAAATAAGGCATGTCGGCTCATCACTGGTGCTCACCGTCTCACCCACACATGTGACCTGTACACCCAGACCGGCTGGCTCCAACTATCAAACTGCATAAAGTTTCTCATCTGCTCCATGGCAAAAAAAATCTACCTTGGCCTTGCACCTTCTGAGGTCTCAACTCTGATACAACACCGAACCAACAAACAGTACCTATGGAAATCCGCGCTACAGCTACATGAAACTCACTCACTGTCACACTTCACAGGGACAATGCTCTTTTGCTTATCAAGCACCACTCTGATTCAATGGCCTCAGCCCCACTATCTCCTCTGCCCCGACAATTGGTATGTTTAAAACTAGGCTCTGGGACTATCTCACTACCAACAGCTCCTGTGACTGCCCAACTTAACCTTGTTTCTCCACTTCCCTGCCTGCTCTAGTGGTCCCCCCCCCTCACTGGATTCTACCCTCACATCTTGGTATACCCAATGCTGCACTTTTCACCCTCTTCCCACCCTACCTACGTTCCTTCTTCACCCCCCTTCCCTCTTCCCTCTCCCTATGACTCTGGCACTTCTTATCTCTTGTCTGTTTTCTCTGACAAATGCCGCTGGCTGCCTTACATAGAAACATAGAAACATAGAATTTGACAGCAGATAAGGACCGCTTGGCCCACCCAGTCTGCCCATTTCCCTACCTACTGGATAAGCTGCAGATCCAAGTTAACCAGCAGCCTACTTCTTCCTACCCCACCCCCAGAATTGCCTTATGACTATCCCATGCATGCTTGAATTTCACCACGATTTTGACTCCACAACCTCCTCCGGAAGGCCGCTCCATGCATCCACAACCTCTCTGTGAAACAATACTTCCTTAAATTACCTCTGAGCCACCCCCAGCTTCAAATTGTGCCCTCTTGTTCTTAACCTCTTTTTGAAAGATGCTACCCTCTTGGACTTTGTTGATTCCTTGAGGTACTTGAATGTTTCTATCATGTCCCCCTCTCCCTCCTTTCCTCAGAGGCTAGACATATTAAAAGCTCCTTAAGTCTCTTCATATGTCTTCGGTGCAGACCCTGCACCATTTAGTTGCCCTCCTCTGGACAGCTTCCATCCTGTCTATGTCTTTGCAGAGATGGGTCTCCAGAACTGCACACAGTACTCAGATGGGGTCTCACCAGCTGTTTGTACAGAGGGATAATAACTTCCTGTTTTCTACTGGTGATGCCTCTCCCTATGCATCCCAGTATCCCCACCCTCCTTGCTGCCCTCTCACATTGCTTGCCCATCTTTAGGTCATCTGATATGACTACCCCAAGTCCCTTTCCATTCTTGTTGTTGTTAGTATCTCACCCCCCATTGTGTACTCTTCCCTGGGTTTTGTTCCCAGGTGCATTACCTGCACTTCTTAGCATTGAATCTAAGCTGCCATACATTTGACCATTCCTCTAACCCTTGCCAAGTCCCTTCTCATCCTTTCCACCCCACCCTGTGCATCAACTCTGTTGCAGATCTTAGTGTCATCTGCAAAGAGACATACTTTTCCTTCCAGTCCTTCTGCAATGTCGCTTATAAAGACATTGAAAAGGACCGGTCCTAATACTGAACCCTGCAGTACCCACTAGTAACCCTCCTTTCTTCTGAGTGGACTCCATTTACTATAACTCTCTGTGTCCTATTCTCCAGCCAATTCTTTACCCAGGCTGACATCTTGGGACCCACTCCCAGGCTGGCTAACTTGTATATTAATCTTTTGTGTGGGACTGTGTCAAATGCCTTGCTAAAGTCTAGGTAGGCCATGTCCACAGCCCCTCCCTGATCTACTACTTTGGTCACCCAGTCAAAGAAATCTATCAGATTCGGCTGGCATGACCTTCCCACTGTGAATCCATGCTGCCTGAGGTCCTGTGCCCTCTGCCTCCCTGGATACTCGATAATTCTTTCCTTTAGAAGTGATTCCATCATTTTCCCTATCACTGAGGTTAAACTAACAGGGCTATAGTTTCCTGCTTCTGCCTTGCTCCCACTTTTGTGAGGGGAATCACATCTGCCCTCCTCCAGTCCTCGGGTACCACCCCATCCTCCCATGATTTGTTAAAAGGGTAGTCAGTGGTGTCACTAGTTCTACCCTTAGTTCTTTTAGAATTCTGGGATGAATCCCATCAGGCCCCATTGCTTTGTCCACCTTCAGTTTAAGAGTTTTCCAGAACCCTTTCTTCTGTAAATGGGTCAGTATCAACTTCTGTATCCAGAGTGTTACTACTGTTTGTTTTATGTACCTCCCCTCTTCCTTTGTAAATACTGAGCAAAAATATTTGTTTAGTATCTCTGCCTTTTCACAGTCTCCTCTGCCCACCCTCCTTCCCTTTATTAAGCCTCACTATCCTCCCTTGGTCTTCCTTCGTCTCCCTGATGTACCTATAAAAGGTTTTATCCCCTTCTTAACTGAGTTGGCTATCTTTTCCTCGGTTTGGGCCTTTGCTGTTCTGACTGCCTTCCAGCCTCCTTTGCTTTTAACTGATACAGTTCTCTGTCCTGCTCCTTCTACGTTTCTTGTACTTCCTGAATGCTTTCTTTTTCTCTTGAACCTTCACTGCCACTTCCTTTGAGAACCATAGTGGTTTCTTACATCGTCTTGTTTTGTTTATTTGCTTCACACAAAGGCTCGTTACCTCTGTGATGGCAGTTTTATTATTCCCCATTGTTCTTCCACCTCCTTCCTGACTATTTGCTAGTGCATTCCTTAGGCACTCACCTATTATGCAGAAAGTCAGGCCTTCTAAAGTCCAGTACTTTGTTCTTTGCATGGCTTGACTCTATTACTGTGTTTATTATGAACCACACTGTTCGATGGTCGCTAGTTCCCAGATGGCTACCCACTTCTACATCTGTGATCCTCTCTCCATCTCCATTTGAGAGTATCAAGTCTAATTTGCTCCCTCTCGAGTGGGCTCCACTAGTTGTCTAAGGCATGCCCCTGTAGGGCATCTAGAATAACTGCACTCTTCAGAAGTGGCAGCTGCAACTGCTCTCCAGTTAACATCTGCATATTCAGATCACCCATCAGCAATATCTCCCTTTTCTGCCATTCTAAGTATACTTTCTATCATTTTCTTGTCCATTTCCTCCCCTGAGAAGGGGTCTGCTATAACCCTGTGCGGATTGTGGTGCCATTGCCTGTCTCCAAATTTACCCACAGTGCTTCTTCTCCTCCCTGTTTACCCTTTTGTTCTGTTGCTTTTATTCCTTCCCTTATGTAAAGAACTCCTCCTCCTCCTCTTTACCCTCCTTGTCCCTCCTGTAGATAGTGTATCCTGGTATGTTTACGTCCCCAGTCATGGGTTTGTGTGTACCATGTTTCTGTGACTGCCACGATATCCAGATGTTCCTCCTCCATCAGGCCACTAATTCAGGAGCTTGTTACCTAGACTACGGGCATTGGTACTCATTGCTCTCCATTTTTTGATGGCCTTACCTTCTGTTGCAGCATCCCCCACTGACCGTTCTACCTTGGGCTTTTTCTCATTTAGTACCCTGTTTTGTAGGGAGAGGCTGGGATTTTTCTGCTGCTTGTCAGTGCCTTGCTTACAATGTTACCCCTGAATTGTATTAATCTGTAATCTGTTTGCAATGACCACATTGTTGTAATGTCTCTCTTGATGTTCCCCATAATTTGTATTTCTCTGACATGGAACTATTGTAAAAGAGCCTTGACTCAAAGGTATTTGTAATCCTAGACTTGATAAATAAAAAAAAAAACCTACCCTGTAGAGACTGACAGGTGTCAGAGGTGTGACTTGGGATCATTGGCTGTAATGCTCATGACATTCCACTCTCACCCTTGCCCTGCAACCAGTGACAGGCATCAAGGTGTGCCTTGGAGTCTTCAGCCCCAAAGTTCACCCCATTCTCCTATACTGCACCCATCTCAATGTATTTCCTTATGGAATGGGATGCGCCATAAGGTCTGAAGACCCCAAGGCTCACAGCAACACTTGTCAATGTCTGCAGGGTATGGTGAGGTGAAATGACGTGAGCGTTATGACTAGTGACTCAAAGGCACACTCCAATGCCTGTTAGTCTCTGCAGGGTGGGATTGGGGTTTGGCATCAGTTCAGTACTTCACTGCCATTCCTATTATGCATCTCTCTAACTCCTGCACTACCAATGTCAATGCCAGCAAGACAACATTTGGCATAGACAAATGCTTGTTTTAGATAAGATTTGTACCAACTTAATTGCTGCACACATTGCAGTCGTGCAACATATGAACCTGATGTGATTTTAAAATTATGTTCACACCAGCTTAACTGCTGCACTCAAGTCAAACGTGCAACACGCCAACCTGACGTAATTTTTAGAAGATGTTCACACCAGCTTAACTGCTGCACACATGTCAAGCTTGCAGCATGCGAACCTAATTTGCTTTATAGACCTGGTTCGCTTTGGATCACTTTGTGTATGCGAACCACATGCAAACACTGTTCAGTTAAGCATGTGGCATGCGTTCTGCATGTACACCTCGCACTTATATTTCTTTAAGGGAAGAATAACTCTTGACAACAATATCAGGTACAACACACTTTGGTGTGGTTTTATTTTATACAAAAAATAAGAAAAAAATAAACAGCAGAATACACTACTGCCAGAACTGTGCACACAGTCCAGATCTTTTCCAATGCTTTTAATCCTTCCTGTGTGCAATTTCAGGAGCCTACTCACTGTATGTCCTTTTCTCACCTTGCTGTTTGAGATGAACCACAGCTAATCTGTGAGCCTCTCTCTTCACAGGGTTTTTTTATACCTCTCTCCCAATCATGTGATCACCTACTTATATAAAACATCCTTCTCCTAGGCTAAATCAATATAGATATACAAAAAGGAAAGGTTGTTATATGCAACTACAGTGCTCGCACTCACTACAACCAGACAATGCCTCCCCAGCTATACAGATGGGAACTAACTCTGATAGGCCTTTTATTCTATGCTATTCTTTCCAGCCTTGAAAAATGGCTACTTGGCCATTTTTTGTTCTCTCTCTCTCTTTTGTCACCCCCACTTATGCTCCCCCACCTTACTACCAGTTTCTCTCCCTGTTGTTATAGTCAGGTGATGTGGACTGAAACCCTAGTCCTTTGAACATCCCTTTTACCTGATCCCACCCCATGTGGGGCGGTTCCCTGGCTTAAGATAGCCCACCTAAACATCTGCAGTCTCTCTTCCAAATACCCTGACCTTGAAGCCTGGATGACCCTCTATAAGCCATATGTCTAGGGTCTCACTGAGAAGTGGCTTATAACTAACATATCTGATGCTACTTATCAACTACCGGGCTACTCCTTCTTGTGCCATGATTGTCCTGGGAGAAAGAAAGGTGGTGGTGTTGCTCTCTACATTAGAGAACCCCTTATAGCCACCATTGTTCTCTCATTGGATTCTGACTCCTCCACGAATGGCTTATCACTGAACTTACCCTGGGCTCCTCAAAAAAACTGTATCTTGGCCATTGTTATAACCCCCAAATGGGGCACACCTGGCCTACTAAACCACCTATCTGGGCTAGGTAATCTCTGACCACTCAAGGACACTATTCTCCTGGAGGGGTAGAGCAACAATGGGGAAACATCAAGACTGCCATCACAGAGGGAACAAGCCTTTGTGTGAAGCAAATAAACAAATAAAAATGAAAGAAAAAGCCACTATGGTTCTCAAAAGAGGTGGCGGGGAAAGTCAGGGAGAAAAAGATAGCATTCAGGAAGTATAAGGAAACACAGAAGGAGCAGGACAGAGAGCTGTACCAGTTAAGGCAGAAGGAAGCAGGAAGGGAAGTCAGAATAGCAAAGGCACAAACTGAGGAAAAGATAGCCAATTCAGTTAAGAAGGGGTTAAAATCTTTTATAGGTACATCTGGGAGTATAGAAAGACAAAGGGAGGGATAGTGAGGCTGAATAGAATGGACAGTGGGTGGGCAGAGAGGGACAGTGAAAAAGCAGGGATACTGAATGGATATTTCTGCCCAGTATTCACAAAAGAGGAGGAGGAGGGCAGGTGCCTAACCCAATTAACAGAAGCACTTTGGATGAGGGGGTCTATCCCAGTCCTTTCACAGAAGAAAGGGTTCTGAAAGAACTCCTAAAACTGAAGGTGGACAAAGCAATGGGGCCTTATGGAATTCATCCCAGAATTTTAAAAGAATTAAGGGGAGAACTAGTGAAACCACTGACTACTCCTTTTAACAAATCATGAAAAGATGGAGTGGTACCTGAGGACTGTAGGAAGGCAGATGTGATTCCCCTTCACAAAAGTGGGGCCAAGACTGAGGCAGAAAACTACAGACCTATCAGTTTGACCTCTGTGGTAAGGAAAGTGATGGAATCACTTCTGAAGGAAAGAACTGTTGAGTACCTAGAGGCCAGTGGGGCACAGGATCCAAGGCAGCATGGGTTCACAGCGAGAAGGTCATGTCAGATGAATCTAATTGATTTCTTTAACTGGTTGACCAAGGTAGTAGAGCAGGGATGGGCTGTGGACATAGCCTACCTAGACTTTAGCAAGGCATTTGACACAGTCCCACAAAAAAGATTACTAGTCAAATTAACCAGCCTAGGAGTGTGTCCCATGGTGGTAGCCTGGGTAAAACATTGGCTGGACAACAGGACACAGAAGGTAATAGTAAATGGAGTCCACTCTGAAGAAAGAGGCGTTACTAGTGGGATACTGCAGGGTTCAGTACTGGGTCCAGTCCTTTATAATGTCTTTATAAGTGACATTGCAGAGGGACTGGAAGGAAAAATATCTCTCATTGCAGATGACACAAAGATCTGCAACAGGGTTGATGTACAAGGAGGCGTGGAAAGGATGAGAAGGGACTTGGCAAGGTTGGAGGAACAGTCAGAAGTATGGCAGCTTGGATTCAATGCAAAGAAGTGCACAATAATGCACCTGGGAAACAAAAACCCAGGGGAAGAGTACACAATGGGGGTGGGGGGTGAGTGGGTAGTAATACTAACAAAAATGGAAAGGGACCGGGGGGGTAATCATATCAGATGACCTTAAGGTTAGCAAGCAATGTGAGAAGGCAGTAGGGAGGGCTGGGGGGATACTGGGATGTATAGGGAGAGGCATCTCCAGCAGAAAACAAGTTGTTATCCATCTGTACAGACAGTTTGTGAGAACCTATCCGGAGTACTGCATCCAGTTCTGGAGACCCCATCTCCGCAAGGACATAGACAGGATGGAGGCAGTCCAGAGGAGGGCAACTAAAATCATGCAGAGTCTGCAAGAGAAGCCATACAAGGAGAAACTAAATGAGCTTAATATGTATACCCTTGAGGAAAGGAGGGAGAGGGGGACATGTTAGAACTTTTAAGTACCTCAGTGGAATCAACAAAATCCAAGAGGGTAGCATTTTTCACTTTTTTTTAACCCTTAGAAGACTGTGGACGTATATATACGTCCAGAATCTATATACGTTCACACATATTCAGTTCTCAAAGTTAACGTGTTTATTAGATTTTCTCAATACATATCAGAGACAAAACACAAGAAGACCTGCACACATGTATATCAAGGCATAACCCTGGCACCCCAGCCCCAAACTGGCTGTCGATACTGTGTACAACAAGAACTGTGTACATACACAGCTGCAGTAGAGAATCCTGTACATCTAGCAATTACCTGACCATTGTCCAACCTGGAAGATAAGATAGGCCAAAATCTAACCCAATATTACAAAATAGGATAAATGGTTGCCCATCCCAAAATGTATTTGGCTTATCGTAACTACTAATGATAAGGTAAGACAAGCAAAATGCAACTGCGTCCCTTGGAAAACAGAGAGAGTCCCCCCACCCTTTCTTAATCAGCAGATCAATATATTCCAAGACTATTTACAAATCATAGAAACAGTTGGAAGTAGTTACATATTCTCGAGAAACAAACATAACAAGTAAGCCGAAATTCAGACCATTATTCATCTGCTAATCTCACCCCGACAGACAGGCCCCTGCTCTGGGCATTTTCAAGTTGTATGGAATAAACTGTTTCCAAAGCCAACCACCTTTTATTATATAGCACAATCTTACAATTGCCCAGCATCTGCCTCCGTATCATTCCCAGGGTTCTCATAAGATCCCCCACCCACTGACCATATGTATAAATGAGGTCATCTTTCCAGTGCTTTAGGACAAAAGATTTGACAAGGGCTGTGAGTAAAGAAAGGTGTTATTTGGCTATGACCCATGAAACCTGAGTCAGGTCCCCCAGCACACAGGTCATAGGTAGTATGAGCTCCGAACAGTCTAATATGGGGTCCATGTTTTGTTTAATTTTGATCCATAGGGGCTGGATTTTAGAGCAATCCCACATCACATGCAGGATATCCCCTTGCTTCTCACCACATCTAAAGCATATGTCTGTCTGTCTGAGGTTTCTCGCACATAACTTAGCCGGAGGATAGTACATATTAGAAGATATAAATAACTGCATATTCTTGAGTTTAGGTGTGGATATATATTTACAGCTCTTCCATACAATCTTCCAGTTTGGCCTTAGGGGAGACATGATCTTATCCCAGTATGGGATTTGAGTTGAGGAGCCTGGGCCCATGAAATTCAAAAGCAGTCTGTAAACCTGCGAGACGGGCTTGTTTGTAAGATCTACCTCATTTAATTTCTCCCAAGTGAACCCATCCCCCTGGGGATCCACCATCCCTCTCTTCACCCTATCCAACAAACTAATAAGCTGCATCTTCTTAAAAAATTAAATCCCTCACACTGAGGTGGAAGAACTACTCTACCCTGATGTATAAAGTCAGAGAGTTTAAGGCCCCATAGCTGTCTGGCCCATTGTTTTGTAATAATTTGGCCTACTAATCGGAAATTCGGGTAGCCCAATATCGGTTGATCACAAGCTTTTTCTTGCCCCTTTCTCTGTGCCAGCGTTAGAAAGGACCACCAAGAATCTGCTGTTTTACCTATTGGAGTCAACTTTCCTTTTTTAGGGAGCTTTTCTGGGTGAGAGAAGAGTAACGCTTCTAGGGAAACTCCCAAGTCTTTTAGTATCTGCCTCTCTATTTGAAGCCAGGTTGGCACATATTCCTCCCCCACTCTATGTCCATTCCACTGCCCCATTAACTCTAGCTGTCCTGCCACATAATATAGTTGGAGATCCGGTAGCTTGAAGCCCCCATGTCTTGTGGAAGACGTAAGACAGAATGCTTTTTCCTGGCAGGCTTAGAATTCCATAAAAATTCAGATAACAACTTTCTAATTTTGATAAACCAGGATTTAGGGAAAATATATGGTGCTAAGTGAATCGGGTATAACTGTCTAGGTAGTAGGTTCATTTTAACCAATCCTAACCTGGTTGTAAAATTCAGTGGAAGTTTATTCCATCTGAGCATGTCTCTTCTGATTATGGCTATAAGTTTTTCCAGATTAACCTCCGTTCCCTCCTCTATATTAGGAGTAATCCATATACCCAGGCATTTCATTAATTTAGGAGCCCAGTGGATCTGTAGTGGCTCGAAGTCTGCCCTAAAAGTGTGTGGTGTAAGAGGGAGAATTTGTGTTTTGTTCAAGTTCAGTTTATAGTTCGATACTGCTGAGTATTGTCGTTTAATTCCCAGTGCCTGTCTAAAGCCCTCAGCTGGGTCCTGTAAATGTAAAAGTATGTCATCTACAAAAACAAAAAATTTGAGGTCTTCCCCCCAAATTTTTATCCCCTGGATCCTAGGATCTAAGTTGAGTGCCCTTAGAAGGGGTTCTAAATAAATGTTGAACAAAATAGGGGAGAGAGGGCATCCTTGCCTGGTCCCATTTGCTAATTTGATTTCTTGTGATAACTATCCATTGCATAACACCCCGGCAGTGGGGGCTGCATATAAATGTTTGATTCCCCTAAGAAGGCCCTCTGGGAATCCCATCCTCTCCATGATGGCAAAAAGGAAGGCATGGGAGACCCTGTCAAAGGCCTTCTCGGCATCTAAGGAGATCAACGTCATAGGTAGCTGAGAGTCCAACGCGTAGTTTAACATATGTTGAAGCTTTCTTAGTGCATCATGTGCCCCCCTGCCCGACACAAACCCTACCTCTTCCTGACTAATTAAACTTGGAGCAACTTTCAAAATTCTATTAGCCAGAATCCTTGTCAAAATCTTAATATCCTGATTCATCAATGCTATCGGTCTGTAGCTCTCCGGAAGCTCCTTTGACTTGTCCCGTTTTGGGATGAGGGTAATATATGTTTGGTAAAGTGGGGGATGAGACACTCCTGTTTGCATTATCCTAGTAAAAATATATTTTAGGAGAGGAAGTATAGTTAAAATATGTGATTTATAAAACTTGGCTGTGAGGCCATCAGGCCCAGGAGTTTATGACTCGGCAGTTATTTAACCACTTCTAAAATTTTCCCCTCACTTATTGGAGCTGCTAGCCCCCTTACCTGCTCTAAGTCAAGAACAGGGAGAGGTATATCATCAAGAAATACTTGAATTTCTGCCTCATTGCCAGCCACTCCCCTTTGGTAGATCCTTTATAGTGAGATGCAAAAGCATCAGCCATTTCTTGAGGGTCAGTTATTGTTTCCTCTTCCACTTTAATTAAGTTTACTGTTCATGCTGCTTCCCATTCTCTCACCCTAGCCGCTAGGAGGCTGCCAGGCACATCCCCCTGCATTAGGTATTTAGCTTGGATTTTCTCCAACCAATAATTCACCTTGCCATAAATAAGTTCTGCCATCTCATCCCTAAGGTCCTTGAGTTCAGCATCTAGTTCTGTATGACCCTTCTAAGGGAGCAAGGGAATCTATAGCCCCTAGGATAAACTCCTCTTGGGCTTGTCTTAGTCTATTTCTTCTCTCTGCATATCTTTGAGCTACCCCCAAATAAAGAACTTCACAGGCTGACCAAGCTACTTGTTTATCCTGTAACATTGGTAGTTGGATTTGGATGATCTCTTTGAGAGCATCTTCTAACTTTCCCTGCATTTTAGTATCAGTCAATAGAGATTCATCCAATCTCCATCTACATGGCTTAGCCGGAGAAGCTTTTAGCTCCCACATCATCTGGATTGGGGAGTGATCAGACAGAATTCTACAATAAGTAACCATTTCCTTAATTCCCACCAAGGCTTCCTTGTTAACCAGGAAAAAATCAAACCTGGAGTGAGTTTTGTGAGCCCCAGAGAAGAAAGTCATACTATTGGGTCCCTGGTTGTGAATCTGAGCGGGGTCCACCAGTGCCATGGCCTCTAAAAAATGACCTCCTGCACCCTGGAAAGTGTTTTTTTTTTTAGAAGGTGGATTCCTATCTTCCCAGTTATTTAGGCACAGGTTCCAGTCCCCTGCTAATATAATGGGGTGTGCTGGCAACATTACTACGTCTGCCTCTAATGAAGCAAAAAAGTCAGAATTGGAGGGTGTTGGACCGTAAATGGAGGCAATTGACAGGTCTGAGCCCAAGATAGAGCCTGAAAGAAAAATACCTCAATTATCCTCTCTTGTTACCGCCCTATTTACCGTATGGGGCAAGCTTTCCCCACAAGAATAGCTACCCCACTGATGCAGTTGTGCTTCCCACTCCAAATACCTGACCCACCCACAGTTTTTTCAAAAGATCCAGTTCCTCAGTCAGAAGATGAGTCTCCTGTAAAGTCGCGACTTGGGCCCCCATTCATTGAATATGTCTCAAAATCGCCAGCCTTTTTCGCCTACCCCTAAGGCCTTTAACATTCCAAGAAATGATTTTAACATTTAACACTGTACATGAGTACTTCCCTAACCATCACCTCAACAAGATCTGCCACTGCATTGTTCTTAGCCAATGGACTCTCTCTCTTTTCCTTTCCCACCACCCCCCAACACAAATCCCCGATCCAATGATTGTCCTCCTAAAAAAATAGCGATCCATGAATGAGCAGTTTTCTGAGTGCCCCCCAGCTCTCTGGTCCCATCGTGAAGCTCATAACAGATATTAAAGGTAATCCCATCCCTCAGTTATCACCATGCAGTGCCCCTTCATTTAGTTTCTCCAGGGCATCTGATGACCCCTCTCCATCTACCTCAAAACCCCTTTATCAAAATCCCTCCCCTGCCTTTACTTTTAAATGCCACTCTGGATATCTCCTCCCCATCCAAGTCACTTAGCAGAGTGCAAAAACAGCAGACTTGGGGAGACACCCATGCCTTCCATCTCTCTTCTCCATAATGACTGAGCAGAGGAAGGGAACCAGAGCGATAATAAAAAAGAAAATAATAAAAAATAAGTATAAGAAGGGGAAAAGAGCCCAGTGGTCTTGCTAGAAAGGGGTGTTTTACTGAGCTCCTGCCTGGTTACGTTTCTATGTGCACAAGTACTCGGTAGAGTTTTGCTTTAAACTAGCTATTATAGTGCACTGTAAGTCTTTTTAACACTACTGCCTTGTTGGACTTCAGTGTTGCATAGGTAAGCCACCTCATTCATGGTGCAGCTTTTTGGTTTTCATGTCTTGCAAGGAAGACCCATCCCTACCCCTCCGATCCTGCAATGAGCCTAAAATCCTCTTCTCCTCTTCCCCCAAATAAACTGCCCTCAATACTACGGTTTGGTCTGGTGGAGGAGAGCACTAGCCTATATGAAAAAAAAAGGAAAAACAAAAATTGCTCGCTAATCACCCCAACTAAGTAAGCATAAACCATTGTCTCCTTTCCCCCTATAGATCGATATTTGGAAATCCTCTCACTGCTAGCAAGCTTAAAAGCACCGGTTTCTCCATCATCCGATAAGACACCGAAACTGTCTAACAGGAAGAAACAGAAACTAAATGTGGCTTATTCCTCACAGCATTTGGAGCGGGCCTGAACCCCGCACCTTAAAACCATTGGATTGCCTATGAAATAGCATATCTGCCCTCTAGTGGCACCTCCCACTAATCCCATTACTGCAACCCAAAATTACATGGAGAGGCAGAGTCACCCATCCTAGATCACTCTATCAACCATGGCCAAACACCTCCCTGCAGCACTTCATTTCTCTTTTCTCCCACTAAGTCCCCTATTATACCCCGATAACACAACTATAGGCTTCATGCCAAATGTAATCAACAAATTATTTATATTTTAGAAAACCTTAAACTGATTCAGTCCACGCAGATTATTTCCACCTTCATATCCAAAATCAGTTTAGAACTCCCATTTTCCAAAAACAGAAAAATCAGGTAGGAGACTTGAATAGTGATGGTAGCTCAAACCTTAAGCCATCCAAACCATCTCATGCTGTTAAGTATTTTTTGTCTCCAGCTTGGAGTTTCACTATCAGTATCGTCAGATACTGCATCCGAAACTTGATCCCAGCTAAGTATAGCTTCTTTTTAATTTCCGAGTACTCTTTCTGGTGATCTTGAACAGATGGGATCTGGTCCTGGAACAACCAAAGAGTCACCCCGTTCCATTGTAAATTTTTCGATTGCTTGGCTTTACTGAGAACAAAAGCCTTTTCCTTATAGTTTAGGAATCTCATTATTAGTACATGTAGGCGAGCTCCTGGGGGGGAGATCAATCTAAGGGCTCGGTGTGCTCTTTCTAGGTTGTATGCATCCCCTTATGGAGTCGGGCCTAGTATTTTAAGGAGCAGATCCTAAAGAAAAGATACACAGTCCACCCCCTCCGTTCTCTGACAAAGCCCCGGCGATTCCTGATCCTCAATACGATCTTCTAACTTTTTGGCTTGCTTACACAGGGTGACCACTTCTTGATCAGTTGTCGTAGTTTTTTTTTCTTGCGACAAGACCCTGGCCTCTAGATCTCCCATCCTCCTCCTCGCTAGGGCATTGAGAGTCGGCTTCACTGTAGAAAAGTCTGCCACCAAACCCTGTAGCATTTGTTTGATTTCAAGGATGTCATCCGAATTTGCTTTATTGCCCCATCCACTCTCTCTTCATCATCTTGATCCTCAGGTACGGACGAGAAGGGTTTCAGACATTTCACTGCCTGAACACGAGTCGACAAGGTCTCTGGATTTCCACACTCCATCTCGACCATGCGATCCGGCCTGTACTGCACTTCACAAACCAGGTAAATAGTGCGATCTACACTGTTCACCTCAAAAGTAAACAGAGAGTCTTAGAGAACCAATATAGGTATTAAACTGCCAAAAGAAGCCTGAAATAGATTTAGAAAAGTGAAATAGTATGACGCGGGCCCGGGAGCAACACTCAGGATGTCCTCTCTCCTCTAGCTCATCACATGATCTCAGAGGGTAGCATTTTTCAGAAAAAGAGATGTTCAAGGACAAGGGGACACAATTTGAAGATGGGGGGGTGGTTCAGGGCAATGTGAGGAAGTATTTTTTCACAGAGAGGGTGGTGGATGCATAGAACAGCCTTCCTAAGGAGGTTGCAGGTCTAAAACTTTGGGAGAATTCAAGAATGCATGGGACAGACATAAGGCAATTTTTGTGGGGGGTAGGAAGAAATAGGCTGCTGGTTAACTAGGATCTGCAGCTTATCCTGCAGGTAGGGAAATGAGCAGACTAGGTGGGGCAAGTGGTCCTTATCTGCCGTCCAATTCTATGTTTCTATGTATTAACCTAAATTAATTAAGTTCCCAAGAACTTGACTATGCCAATCTTTTTAAACAGCATAACCTGGTGCAAGTCATCACCCCAACACAAGGCACAACACCAAACCTTCAATCACTCACTTCTTGATTAGGTGGCCATGAATGGGGAAGGTAATGTTCCTCAGGCAGTATCCTTGTCCTGTTCCATAGACAATCACTCCCCTACTTATATTCTTTGGTCCACTGAATCTAAGCATCCTCACCCAAGTACCTGTCCTTCCGTAATTTCAACAACCCCAATTCCATTAACCTCCTGCATGATGTCAATGCAGTAAACTGGCCAGCTCTTTACTCCCTAACTGATGTGTCAGTGGTGGTGAGATTCTTCACCGGTGCCCTTTGTAGGATTCAGAATAGCCACTTCCCACTCACTACTAGAAGGGTGAGAGGTGGCTGCACCAGATGGCTTACAAAAGAGCTCTTGGCCCTCATGAAGGAACTGGATTCCAAATGGGTCACTGACAAACGGTTACCCACTTCTGACCTTTAAAACAAATATAGAAGACTGCATAATAAAAGCAAGCAGTCTGCCCAGTCTCAAAAATGCAACTACTACCGGAGACTCCACACAGAAGACCTTGCTAACCTATGACATTTCTGGAGCACCCTTTGCTCCCTCCTTACCCCTCGTTCCCATAGCCCCATAATCAACCGAAACTCCTCTACTGGCCCACTGACAGATCTGTCTGAGGTTGCCCAGGCATTTGATATAAAGTTCACTGACCTCACTGCCCACATATGCAGACTCCCATCACAGCAATCCCATACTCCTGGAGCTTGTGCTAGCAACCCACTCCTTTCATCCTCTCCTTCCATCACCCCCCTCCCAGCCTTTCTACTCAGGGCCATCTCTCAAAAGTTTACTACCAAACTTCTCCAGAGCCTCCCTGCTGTGGTAGCCCTGGCTGTAATGGCCTCTACCCCTCCTTGCTCAAGATTGTAGCCCCTGCCATCTCCAAACCTCTGACTTTCATTTTTAATCTCGTTTTGACCTCGGCTTCCATGCCTTCTCCCTGGAAGGTTGCCAAAGTGTCCCTATATTTAAAACTGGGGATCCTCTTTCCTCTGAGAATTACAGACCTATCTCCCTTCTTTCCCACCTTAGTAAACTACTTAAAAGATTATCTACCATCAACTATCTGACAACATGGATAAGTATAACTTCTTGTGCAAACAGCAACACGGGTTCCAGAAGAACCACAGCACCACCTCTGCCCTTGCCCTCCTTACTGATCATGTCCTTAGGAAGATCGATCAGGGTAATGCCACCGGTGCGGTGTTTGTGGACTTGACCAATGCCTTCAACCTGGTCAACCACCCCTTGCTCCTTACTAAACTCCACCAGCTTGGCTGCTCAGATGAGACTCGGCTGTGGTTCCACAGTTACCTGGCTGGCCACTCCCAATCGGCCACAGTAGGTACCATCACCTCCCCTGAACTGCCAGTTTCTACAGGTGTCCACCAGGGCTCCATCCTAGGCCCCTTACTATTGTCCCTATTCATAAACTCCCTCCCCGTTGACAGTTTTAACTGCCCGGCCCTGCTCTCTGATGATGACTTAGTCCACTATCACAGTGACAAGTCTATTCAGAACCTCTCCTCTGTGCTCATTCATAATTACAACTCTGTCCATAATTGGTTTCTGTCTAACCTACTCCTGGTAAACGAGAAAAAAAAACAAGGTGATCCTCCTTGGCTCAAAGCCCTAGCTGGCAAGCACTGCAAAATCTAACTCTTCCCTCTTGGTGCTATCCCTATCGGGCCTCCTCTTAAGATCATCTCGGCCTTCAAATACCTGGGTGTAACCCTTGACCCATTCCTCTCCTGTACTGTACACATAAGCACTGTTAAATGCAGAATTAACCAAAACCTAGGTGCTGCCTATCATATAAAAAATTATCTAACCCCTGCTGCCTAATTAGCCATTGCCTATGCAAACCTGCTCCCTATCCTCGACTATTGCTCTCCTATCTACAGTACTCCTCTTCTCTATCCACTACCCTTCGCCTTAACCTCAACTCAGTTTACAATAGTGTTTGCCACTTTGTGTTACTGGCTCCTTTCTTCACCCACCACTGCAACTTATATGAGTCACTAGAGTGACCTTCTCTCAAGTGTCACCATGATTATGCACTTGGATGCATTATTGATGGCAGTCTGCATGGTGGTGTTGGGTCCCTGTATGCATCCCTCCTCAAGGCCCGTGCTCCCCCAAGGTGTCTGCATGAAACATCGGTCCCCCTCAAGGTGGTCCCCAGAGTTGTCACTGTAATAGGAAGTAAAGCTCTGTCGGTAGCTGCCCCTTCTCTTTGGAACAGAATCCCGGCATCCTTCCGCAATGCTATCTTTCATCTCTCCTTCAAATCCCAATATAGATCCTGGCTTCTATCTGAAGCCACCTGCTTCTGCTCTTCTGGGTAACCTCCACCCCCCAGGATGATCCTTACTCCTACTCCCCCTTTCCACACCTTCCTGCCTCAACCGCCTTGAGTCTGCTATTTCCTCCACTACCTCCCTACACTCCCATCCCCTACTCTCTACGTTGCTTACCTCTCCTCTTGTTACATCTTTCCCCTCCTAAGCTCCCTTCCCTATATTCTGCTCTAGAGCCTCTGATCTGAATTTCTACAGCATTACCTAGATACCATGGTGTGTGTTCATACCCACTTTGGCACTTAACTTATCTGCACTTCTCCATCTCCTCAGCAATCTTCCCAGCTCTAAGTATTGTTTGCCTTGTTATGATGCCTATCTAGCCTACAGTGCACGCTGTTTCTTACTATGTAAACTAATGTAGCATTAGAGTCTTCTACATGTATGAACTGTATTCATGTACTTTATTGTACTGCCCAGTCATTTATTCTTGCTGTTAGTGTATATGTTGGTACTCGTGTTGCAGTGCGTGTAGACTGCTTTTCCTCCTACATTGTCATGTATTTGCACTATTATCTGAACCATTATTGTGACCCAAGCCAAGCCTGAAAACAGTCCTTGGATCAGTGCACTCACCCAGTAAACAAATACTTGAGTAAATAAATAAATTCCTTAATATAAGTAATGTTAAACATATATTGTCCCCTGAAAATTACATAAATATATAACTGCCACTAATGCCACATAGCTCCTCCCCTTTCTCAGGATAACTGGCATCTGGCTTGGTATAAAAGGGGTCCAGAGAAACTGCTGTCTCCCTAAAGGGAACAGTTTGAAACAACCTCCCCTCAGGTAAGCACTTATTTCATTTCAACCAGCTTGTTTTATTAGCAAACAGTTTTATGATTTTAATCCTTTAGCCGTAGGATAAAATAATATAAGAGCTTAGTACTGAGTTAGAGAGGCAACCTCAAAAACACACAATGTCTCTGCCATGATTTTATTAAAACAATTTATTTTTTCTTTTATATCCATTAAGTGACTATTGCTTAATTTATGTGAAAGGTGAACATGCAGCACAGACATTCTATACAGGGGATGTTTCTGACCTGTTTTATAATCTTTTCCACTAGCTCGCAGAAAAAGCTTACCCAGTTCATAGCAAAAGAAAGAGAGCGAGGAGTGAGGGCGCAGCTGCTTGCAGGATATAAAGCTCTCTCTCAGAGGAGGCATATACAAGGTTATTTTTATTTGTAACATGGCAGAAAAGCAATAAGTGAAATACGGTGCTGTGATTGGTTGGAAAAGTAAAAATTTCCATGCATTAATTCCCTACTAATGCACAGTGCACACAGTAGTACTGTCTGTGAGCACTGAACTCTTCCCACCTAGCCACCCACGCAAAGGAATGCGACTTACTCGCTCCAAAATCAACTCATTGGCTGTACATTTAGCAGCGATACCGGATGATTAAGGATCCCTCATGTGTGAAATCAAAAACTCACAGCATTACGGTAGTGACGGCTTTTTCCATGCCATGCACACGTCCCGTCTCACAGAAAAATAGCATACAATGACACGCCCAACCACGACATGCTGCCAAAAGTCTATTTATTGCAAAGGATAACAACACCTTGAGCATGTATATAAAATGTGACCTTTTCAACTTGCACAGTATTTGCACCTCACCCGGCTTAACTAACTTTACAAATTCATTGAAATAGAAAGACTGTTTCCACATTGTACTACTGCACTGTTTTATTTTTCTGTATTTTCTGTATTTGGGGGGCTCTGCCCCCCCAACCCCATGCATCTAAGTTTCATCATTTGAACAATATTTTTACCACAACACTGTGCTTCTGTTATATTTTTAACATTACTACAGCTTAATGCCGATTTTCCGACTGTACGGCACATTCTCAGCATTGTCCTCCACTTCAGCTCATTTCACCTCCTGATCTGGTGCACAATTTGGAATATACAATATACTATTTGTTTGTTCTTTCTTCTGTGCAGGCGCTCTGCCCCCCCCACACTCCCCAGGTTCTATTTGGTAATTTTCCCTGTTGCATTTATTATTATGACTATTTTTGTTCAATTCTTTACAAAGGCATAAACTGGTAGCCGGCAGTGGGTGGAGCAACAGTCTGCAGCTACGGTGAAACTGACATAATTATCCTTGAGCGCAAGAGTGGTCCTTAATCATCCGGTATCTCCTATCCAGCAATGATTTTTTTTATTTATTGAAGTCTTGGATTAATACCTTTCCTAACACCTAACCCCTTTCTACACAGCCCCTGTTTGGCAATGATGGGTAAAGAGCGATGAAGTAGTTGTGATGAGCAAAAAGTACACTAGGTTTTCCACATTGCAGTATCGTATGCCAGACAAAGTGGTCAGTAAACAAGGCAATTCCTTTTATGACTTGAAGAAGATTCTTCAAGTGTTAGGCAGAACGTTAATCCCATACTTGTTGTTACTAAATGGACCGTTATTGCCACAGTTGTTTTTAAGAAGTGTTAAGGGGAACGTTTAGTAGACTGGACTGCACCGGAAGATCAGCGAGGTGTAAACAGTGTGAAGCCTCTCGTAAATAAACAAACGATACAAAGTGTTGTTAGTCATAGAACTAAAATGTTTAATAGGGAAACACTTTTTCCCTTTAGCATAGTTAACAGTGTGTTGGAGACTGAGTGCAAAATTACATGTACAATGCCAGTGCACCACCATATCTGTAAGTATTTTGACCCATAATGCATCACTATATTAATGCCATTACAGCTTATTGCGAGCAAAATATCAGAGTACATGTTATAGTTATGTGATCTTATCACTGTATTGTTCTTTAGTAATGAAAATGTAAGAAAACAATTGTATTCATTTTTTTTGGTCTGTATCAACCACGATGCATTGGGTGACCTGTGGCTCTCAGCCAACCATTATACAATGAATGTGAAGCATTTCATAATACAGAGTCTGTGTCATTTATCTACACTACAAAGAACCTGGTAAATTTCATGAAATATTGCTCATTGCACACAGCACTTGCCATGCTACAAGTGCATCAAGGCACTCCAAAAGAGTGTTCTACTGTGGAATGATCTCCTCTTCCACAGATAAACTAATTTAACTACCCAGGCATTACTTTAGACCCTGCAATGAATTTCTACTCACACATCTTAACCTTAAATCAATCTGTTAATTCCAGGAAGGACTGGCATACTGTCCCCACCACTTCCTTACTCCAAAAACGTGTTTAGCTGTCTCCCACAGTATCCTTCTCCCCTGTCTACAGTATAGCTCACTTATCCTCACTAGTGACCCCAAATCCTTGCTACATAAATGGGATATTGTATATAACACCATGTGTCATTTTGCCCTGTCCTCCCCCCACCTCACTCATCATTGTACCCTCTACTCCTTTATAGATTGGCCATCCCCTTTGCCTATAGGTCATAGATCTCTATGTACTACAATATCTGTGTGAAACTGGCATCTCTACTTATACTTTGGATGTAATGATAGTATCTGACTCCAGGTATCTGCATATGTTCTTTACCTTTTGCAAGCTGCCTGTATTTTATGTATCCTACCTTTTGTAATGTTTGCCTATAGTTGCTTTGTACTCTCCTGGGCCGTGCCTGAAAACAAGCATCTTTGATGCCTAGTGTGCGTACCTGGTTATCAAAAACAAATAAATGAATAAATACTAGTTTCAGTGGCTCAGCAGGTAGCACACTCACCTCTGAGGCTGGGAGATTAGAAGTCTGTGGGTTCTATCCCCACACTAGGCACTTGGGTTAAAATCCCAATACTGACACTGTAGTGCAGCATGAGGGGGGTGCTACACTCCTGAGGTGCCGTCTTTTGGATGAGACATTAAACCAAGGTCCCATTTGCCTGTTCTGGTGGTAGTTCAGGTGGATGTTAAAGATCCCACGGCACTTCTTGAAAAGAGTAGGGGAGTTTTATTGGCAATAAACCATAAATCAAAGTACAACCACAAGAAAATACATTAATCTTTACAGTACAAAGCGTAAGGTACACCAGTTAACATACATTTCAGGAGTATTCATTTCCAACTAACTCATTAGCTTCATTTATACTTAATGATATGTGAAAATCTTTTCCACCAGTTTTTGACTTTAGTAACATCAAACATTTGCATATCTTTTAAATACACTTTTCTGTCATTCGTTTTTTACTAATTGACAATACCCTTCGTAGGACAGTCTTCCTTTATATATCCCAAAAAAAACTGCTAAAGTGCTATGATTAAAGGACTGTAAACTGGATGGATAATTACCTAACACTAAAGTATCATAACTCAAATTCAATAACCAATGCATGTTCCATTTTTTTGCTATCTACCCCCACAATGGCTGAACATAACAGCAATATAAAAATAAATGCTCCATTGTTTCTTCCTGGTTAATACAGTCTGGGTAAGGACAGTTCCTTTCCTCCTTTGCTTTATATATTTGCTGTTCCCCTCACATTTAAACAACCATACATTATAAGCCACTGTGTTTCCCACATGAAGGTTAGTATTCTAGGGTTATTTAATTGGTCCAAAATATAAGAATTCTGGGCCGAAGGGCAATTCTTAAAGCTAGGGTCAATTGGGTGTATTTGGCCCATTATGATCTTATACAAAGATTTAGAGGTGTTGGAGCTAATTTGTAGATTAGAAATCTGCTATTTATACAATTTTTGAGCTGCTGGTTGAAAATATGCTGGAATATGAATATGTGGGTTAATTTTTGGAGCCAAATTTTGCCACACCTTTAAATAGTGGCCTAGAACTATCTCTATCCAAATACTGTCTCTGCTGTCAG
The DNA here is from genome assembly GCA_016271365.2 of Neoceratodus forsteri. Taxonomy (NCBI): domain Eukaryota; kingdom Metazoa; phylum Chordata; order Ceratodontiformes; family Ceratodontidae; genus Neoceratodus; species Neoceratodus forsteri. The sequence continues at coordinate 155,162,893 of JADMNL010000029.1, read as the reverse complement.
GTTGTGTAAGCTTTCTTTTAGTAGTTTGGGTAAAGAAAAGGGCGTTAAAGAACACTATTGGATCAATCATTCTTAAACCACCTTTATTCTTCTCCAAAAAGGTAAAACATCTCTTAACCGGATTTAGCCTGTTTTCCCATAGCATCTCGAAAAAATAGCTATATAATCTGGTTTTATATTGTGGTGGTAGGGGGGAAGAGCATAGCTACATATTGCAAACAAGGGATTGTGAATTGTTTAAGAATGTGAATTTGTTTCTGCTTTGGAAATTTGTACTGTTTCCATCTGGACACTTTAAGTTCAGCTTTTTTTAATACTAGATCCCAATTGTCTTCTGGGAGGTTTTGTGGGCCAAACTGGATACCTAGTATATTTAAGGGTTCAGAGGTGATAGAAATCTTCTTGTAATTAATGGCAGTCTGACTACCTGCACCTATAATCAGGCCCTTTGTTTCAATTATATTCAGCTTGGCATTTGATGCTTTTGCAAATGAGTCAAATTCCATAAAAAAAATCTCTTATTTGTTCATAATTACTGAAAAATAAGCAGACATCATCTGCATAAGCTTGTACATGTAACTGCACCTTTAAATGAGGCACTCTTATCCCTTCCCACTTAGGTACAAAGGCTAGAGAGTGAATGAAAGGTTCCAATGAAAAAATATATAAGAAAGGGCTTAAAGGGCATCCCTGATGAACCCCAGTTTTCAAGCTAATGCCTTTAGTTAAAACCCCTTTTATGAAAGAATACACTCTGACAAAGGTATATAAAGACTTGATGATTTTAACTATCAAAAGGGGTATTCCAAAGAATTGCAGAACCGTAAATAAATAAGTGTGATCCACCCTGTTGAATGTTTTTTCTAAATCAGCTGAGATCAAATACCCAGTCCTACCTTCTAATGATAAATACTCAATAGAGTCTCTTGTAATCATAAGAGCTGGTTGTATTCGCCTATCTTGTAATCCACAATATTGACATTGCACAATCACATTCTTGGCATAAGCTTTCATTCTATTATTTAACAGCGTGGTAAAAATCTTATAATCTGAATTTAAGATTGTGATGGGTCTCCAGTTTTTAATATCTCCTTTATCTCCTGATTTATAAACATGAGTCATTAATTCATCCATAAAGGACAAAGGTATTACCTTACCAAGCATAAAAAATTGATAAACTAAATGTAGACAAGCCACTAATTCAGTTTTAAATATTTTGTGAAATGTATTAGGTAGTCCATCCAACCCAGGTGAGACACCGTCCTTTAAGTTTTGAATAACTGATTCTATTTTAGTAAGGGAAAATGGCTCTAGTAAAGTCATGGCTTCCTTTTGTGAAGAGAGGGGTTGGGGGCCTAAATAATCACTAATATCCGCTCTCTTAATGGAAGCTTCAGGGTAAAGAGATTCAAAATGTGACTAAATAATTGATCCCATGTCTATTTCATTCTTGACCCGTTTACCTTTTAAATTAAAAAAATTCATTGATGTGGACTCCTTTACGGTTTTGCAGATTTCAAAAGGGTCTCCTAATACAGATTTTTTGGGTATAATTTGACAGTAGAGCTTGACGAGTTTTAGCTCTATCATATTGGAATTGTTTCATCTGGGTTTTAATGTTTTCTATTTGATCTGAATAGTCTAATCTAGATGTATTTGCAATCGAAATTAATTGCTGCAACTGCTTTTTTAGTTTGAGGTAGGAGAGGAATTTTGAATTCCTGTAACGAATACCATATTTTTTAAACCATCTACTACAGACAGTTTTTGTCTCCATCCACCAAACTCCTAAATCAGTGTACAAAAAGGCAACTGACAACCTAGCTTTTAGAATGGCTAACACAGAGTTTACTACATTACCACAAGAGAGGATAAAGTATTTAACTTCCATCTAGTTCTTCTATTTAGTACAGTGGTAGGCTCTCCAAATGAATACAGCAAAAGTAAGTGGTCAGAAAACTCCACCGGAACTATGTGAACATTTCCAATAGGAACTGAACTAGATATGAACATATAGTCAATTGTAGAGCACAACTTTCCTTTTATAAAGGTGCAACCAGGCCCATATTTCAGAAATTGAAGGCAATTTATAAGACTTGCGAGTTTTATGATAGATTCTAGATAGTGTGAATAACAATATATTTTCTTATTGGTTTGCTCTTTTGACCTCAAACTACAATTGAAATCTCCACCCCAAAAAATCCTGTATGAGGTTACCAAATATGGCTGAACAGCTTTCATGCAATCAATTCTATGTGCCTTAGTTTGGGGATTATATATATTTATAAATCTGCAATCTACGGAATTCTATTTCCCATCTAAAATTAAAACTCTGCCTGGGATCAGATCAATCAATTTGTAGAGTGAAAAGTGGAAGGAATTGAATAAAATGCCCACCCCATCTGCACTATCCCTTCCAAAGGACCAGTAAAAGGGTCCCCATGGCCAATCCCTTTTAAAAGAGGCTATCTGATCAAATGAGAACATCCATGTTTCCTGTAAAAAACCCACAGAAATGTTATTATCATGGAAATACTGAAACACAGACTGCCTTTTAATATTATTTAATAGAGAGGCTTGGCAGAGGACACCAGAAGGAAGGAGTGCTGTGTGACTGGACTTCTCTACGGGGACTAAAAAAGTAGAACTCTCAGAAGGGGCTTGATTGCTGTGCAGTTTAAATTACTTGTAGAAAGATCTAGTAAGTGAGGGGAGTGGCTTAGCTAGAAGGAAACTAGATTTAAACACTGCCGTAGAAAGATTCTGTCAGAGGCTTGGCAGAGGACACCAGAAGGAAGGAGTGCTGTGTGACTGGACTTCTCTACTGGGACTAAAGAAGTAGAATTCTTCTACTGGGACCTTTAATTTAGGGTTAAAAAAAATAGTGTGTTTGTCTCAGTTAGCTAAAGCAGTTATCTGAACAGTTATCTAGGTGTAAATCTCAGGTGGCTGAAGGGGTTTGATTGCTGTGCAGTTTAAATTACTTGTAGAACAATCTAGTAAGTGGGGGGAGTGGCTTAGCAAAAAGAAAACTAGATTTAAACACTGCCTTAGAAAGATTCTGTCAGAGGCTTGGCAGAGGACACCAGAAGAAAGGAGTGCTGTGTGACTGGACTTCTCTACTGGGACTAAAGAAGTAGAACTCTTCTACTCTCTACACTCTACTAAAAAAACTATATTGCCCAACTTCCCTTCCCTCCACTCTCCCACCCAAAGCTAGTTCTACTTTTATAGGCAGAGGATTTGACTGACAACAGAAGCTTCCTGTTTGGGAGCAGGAAGTGAGTGATCACAGAGCCACCAAAGACGTACCATCCTAGAAGGGCAAGAGTAGCTCTACAGCCCCCTCTAGCTGCTGGAGGACTGCCTCTAAGCAGGTAAGGAGTCTACTGAGAAATATAGGATCTTCTTGTCTCAGAACACGACAATCAGGAGCTTAAAGGGCACAGAGGCAGTAAGTAAGTAGAGAGAGAGAAGAAAAAAAGGAGGAAATATTAAGGATTCCAAACAATAGTGAAGGGGCCAGAAATAAGACATGATGGGAGTGGTGCAGTGCAGTGGCTGTGGAGCAGCAGTCTTCCAGAAGATGTTCTGGAGGATGCTGTGTTGTCCCATCTGCAGGCACCTCTCTGGGCTGAGGGGGGGGTTGCTCGTCTCCAGGCTGAGTTGGCCAGGATTTGTGGGACCTCCTCTTCCATCCAGAGACCACCAGGGCCACTGCCGTTGCCTCATAGGTTGTCAAGAAAGAGGAGCAGTTGGACAACAGTGGGGCTCAGGGAGGGTGAGGGTGGTGGAACAGTGGTGCATTCCTCCAGTTGTACCACTCCACAATTCCTATGCCATTCTGGCAAAGTGTGGTTCCTCTATGGAGGCCCCCACAGTGGAGACTAAGGAGGATACTGGGAACCTCCAAAAAGGAGACCCACAGGATGGTGGCATGGGACCCCACAGGGGAAGGAAACAACTCCTGGTGAGGGACTCCATTGTTAGGAAGGTAGAACTGGGGGAGTAAGGGGAGAGGGAGGTAAGGTGCCTGCCTGGCACCATGGCTAGGAGGGACAGGGAGCGAATCCTCAAGATTGCCAGAGCAGCTGCACAGGGGAGGGAGCTGGATATCATTGTTCACCTAGGGACAAATTACCTGGCTAAGAAAGGGATCAGGGCAGTGCAGGAAGAGTTTGTGGAATTGGGGAAGGACCTTAGACAAGTAGCACGCACGGTAACCTTCTTGGAGGTGCTGTCTGTTTATGGTGTATGAGAGGCTAGGGTGCTCCACACCATGGGATTCAATCAGTGGTTGAAAAACTTTTGCAGGGCTCAGGGATTTGGCTTCATTGGGGACTGCAGGTCAACCTGGAGTGATGTAAGCCTATACTGGCATGATGGGCTGCATCTGTCCAGGAGGGGAACTAGGATCCTAGGTGATAGGTTTAAATGCTTCATTGGCAAGTATATAAACTAGCAAAGGGGGGAGGCACTGGAAAGGAGCAGGGAAATCCTAGCCCCCCCCAAAAAAAGTCACGGTAGTAAGTACAGTAAACACCAACATAGAGATGTCGATAGGGAGAAGGGCAGGGTTAAATGGAGAAAGTGACAAAGGCAAGAAGGACAGGGATGGGGCAAGAAGGAGTAAGGCCATCAGGAAATGGAGAGTAATGAGTACCAATACCCGTAGTCTGGGCAACAAAGTCCCTGAACTGGTGGCCATGATAGAAGAGGGATGCCTGGATATCGTAACAGTCACAGAAACATGGTGCACAGAGAACCATGACTGGGATGTTAACATACCAGGCTATGTAACCTACAGGAGAGACAGGGAGGAGAGAAGAGGGGGAGGAGTAGCTCTCTATGTAAAGCAAGGGATAAAAGCAACTGAATAAAAGAGTAAACAGGGAGGAGAGGAAGCACTGTGGGTCACCTTGGAGACTAGAAGTGGCACCATAATCCACACAGGGGTTGTATACAGTCCCCCAGGTCAGGGGGAGGAAATGGACAAGGATATGATAGAAGGCATTCTTAGGATGGCAGAGAAAGGAGAGATACTGTTGATGGGAGACCTGAATATGCCAGATGTTAACAGGAGCACACTTGCTGCAGCCACATCCAAGAGCAGGGCCATTCTCGATGCCCTACAGGTAGTATGCCTCAGACAGCTAGTTTCGAAACCCACTCATGAGGGAGCAATCTTAGACCTCATACTCTCAAATGGGGACAGTGAGAGGATCTCAGATCTAGAAGTGGGTTGCCATCTGGGAAAAAGTGACCATCAAACAGTGTGGTTCATGTTAAACTCATCTACAGAGTCAAGCCATACAAAAGTGAGGGTACTGGACTTCAGGAGGGCTGACTTTGGCAAGATGGGAGAGCACCTCAGAAAAGCACTAGCAAACAGGCATGAAGGAGGGGTGGAGCAACAATAGGGAATCATCAAAACTGCCATCACAGAGGCAACAAGCCTTTGTGTGAAGCAAATAAATCAAAATGAAAGAAAAAGCCACTACAGTTCTCAAAAGAGGTGGCAGGGAAAGTCAGGGAGAAAAAGATAGCATTCAGGAAGTATAAGGAAACACAGAAGGAGCAGGACAGAGAGCTGTACCAGCTAAGGCAGAAGAAAGCAGGGAGGGAAGTCAGCATAGCAAAGGCCCAAACTGAGGAAAGGATAGCCAACTCGGTAAGAAGGGGGATAAAACCTTTTATAGGTACATCAGGGAGTGTAGAAAGACAAAGGGAGGGATAGTGAGGCTGAATAGAATGAACAGTGGGTGGGCTGAAGGGGATAGTGAAAAAGCAGGGATACTGAATGAATATTTCTGCTTAGTATTCACAAAAGAGGAGGGGGAGGTGCCTAATCCAATTAACAGAAGCACTTTGGATAGGGGGGTCAATCCCAGTCCTTTCACAGAAGAAAGGGTTCTGAAAGAACTCCTAAAACTGAAGGTGGACAAAGCAATGGGGCCTGATGGAATTCACCCCAGAATTCTAAAAGAATTAAGGGGAGAACTAGTGTAACCACTGACTACCCTGTTTAACAAAGCATGGGAGGACAGTGTGATACCTGAGGACTGGAGGAAGGTGGATGTGATTTCCCTTCACAAAAGTGGGACCAAGACAGAGGCAGAAAATTACAGACGTGTCAGTTTGACCTCTGTGGTAGGGAAAGTGATGGAATCACTTCTGAAGGAAAGAACTGTTGAGTACCTAGAGGTCAGTGTGGCACAGGACCCAAGGCAGCATGGGTTCACAGCGGGAAGGTCATATCAGATGAATCTAATTGATTTCTTTGACTGGGTGACCAAAGTAGTAGATCAGGGAGGGGCTGTGGACATGGCCTACCTAGACTTTAGCAAGGCATTTGACACAGTCCCACACAAAAGATTAATAGTCAAATTAACCAGCCTGGGAGTGGGTCCTAGGGTGGTAGCTTGGGTAAAACATTGGCTGGACAACAGGACACAGAAGGTAATTGTAAATGGAGTCCACTCTGAAGAAAGAGGGGTTACTAGTGGGGTACCGCAGGGTTCAGTACTGGGCCCAGTCCTTTTTAATGTCTTTATAAGTGACATTGCAGAGAGACTGGAAGGAAAAGTATGCCTCTTTGCAGATGACACAAAAATCTGCAACAGGGTTGATGCACAAGGAAGCATGGAAAGGATGAGAAGGGACTAGACAAGGTTGGAGGAATGGTCAGAAGTATGGCAGCTAGTATTCAATGCAAAGAAGTGCAAAATAATTCACCTGGGGAACAAAAACCCAGGGGAAGATTACACAATGGGGAGGATAGTAACAGAAAAAAAAAGGAAAGGGACCAGGAGGTAATCATATCAGATGACCTTAAGGTTAGCAAGCAATGTGAGATGGCATCAGGGAGGGTTGGGGGGATACTGGGATGTATAGGGAAAGGCATCACCAGCAGAAAACAGGAAGTTGTTATCCCTCTGCACAGACAGTTGGTGAGACTCCATCTGGAGTACTGCATCCAGTTCTGGAGACCCCATCTCTACAAGGCCATAGACAGGATAGAGGCAGTCCAGAGGAGGGCAACTAGAATGGTGCAGGGTCTGCAAGAGAAGCCATATGAGGAGAGACTAAAAGAGCTTAATATGTATACCCTTGAAGAAAGGAGGGAGAGGGGGGACATGATAGAAACGTTTAAGTACCTTAGTGGAATCAACAAAGTCCAAGAGGGTAACATCTTTCAGAAAAAGAGACATGCAAGAACAAGAGGACAGAATTTAAAGATGGGGGGGGTTCAGGGGCAATGTGAGGAAGTATTTTTTCACAGAGAGGGTAGTGGATGAATGGAACAGCCTTCCTGAGGAGGTTGTGGGGTCTAAAACTGTGGGAGAATGCAAGAATACATGGGACAGACATAAGGCAATTCTTGTGGGGGGTAGGAAGAAATAGGCTGTTGGTTAACTAGGATCTGCGGCTTATCCTGTAGGTAGGGAAATGGGCAGACTACGTGGGCCAAGCGGTCCTTATCTGCCATCAAAGTCTATGTTGCTATGTTTCTATATTGTGAGTGTTTAAAGAGCCCATTTTTGTACCACCGTTGTTTATTTGAAATGGCAATCAAACCTTTTATTTTGTCCTTTTTTTTTTTCTTTATATTCCTTGGCCAGCAACCCTATAGACTCTTGCACAGATTTTTGGGAGTTTGAGTCACCCACCTCCATTTCTGAGTCACCCCAATTTGTAAATAATGCAGCATAGAAGTTTGGGGTTTTAATAGTCATAGAGGAAGGAGAAGATTTTCCCTTCATATTCCTGTTTGATCTTCTAGGAGGTAAAGGAGAATGGATGGTCCCCTCTACTGGTGCCTTGCCAGAGCTCTCTGGATCCCTATAACAAACTGACTCAAAAAGCTCAACCTCTTCCTTTCATCTAGATCTTTCCTGTCTTTAGGTACACTTGCTATACAAACAGTGCCCATCGTCTCCAGCTTGGGGGGGATCTTCTCAGGCAGTGACTTACCCTTAACTACCTGTTGCTGTGGACTGGAGGACGTCTCAGAGGGTTTTTCTGCTTGTTTTGCAGCAGCTTCCTGGGCCTGCTGAATCAGTAAATCAGGGCCAACGCAGGAGGCCTTATTTTTCACAGCCCAAGGGCATTCTCTAAATGCATGACCATACTCCTCGTAAAGGTCACATTTTGTGTGATTTGCACAATGCATTGTCATGTGCACTACTTCACCACAGTTATCCAATCTAGGTTGATCACAGATGTTACGTGGGTTTTTCATCCACATTTATAACAAGCTCTTGGTTTCCCTCCATAAAAACATACCCCTCTGTCCCTCCCCAGCAGGAAGGCATTCGGGATATGTTCTACCCCTGATTCAGATTGCTTCAGTTTGACTTTATACTTCCAGCCCCCAGCCCAGAATTGTTCAGAATCTAGGATGGGTTCAGGTTCATTGAGGACTTTGCATTTCTGAGCTAGTTGGTATGTTATGTCCTCCACATGGACTCCCTCATTCCTAAACATTAGAGTAACGTTTTTAATCAATGGTTTTGTCAGAGGAATCACTAAAAAGGGGGTCCATGTGGGGGGAAACTTTACTTGCCCATATTGTTCCCAAAATAAATCCAACACATAGGATGTTCTGAAACTTATATCAAAATTATCCTCCCCCAAGATATTTATAAAAGCAAACACATCCCTGGGGAGAAATGCAGTGAATCTTTTATTAGGCACTTTCCCACATAATATCTGTCAGGACGTTCAGCTAATCCCCCTTTATAGCGAATGCATACAGCACTTCGCCTAGGAGCTGCTTCTCTTTTAGATTGGGAAAAAAGATCAGACATTAGAGGTTTTTTAGGTGTAGTGGAAGAACCTTTGCTACCAATTCTATCACCATCCTGTGTAAGAGAGTTTACATTAATCTGTAAAGGAAACAATCTCATTTGTACTGCTAAGAGGCACATTCATATTAGGTGCAAGAACATTTTCTAGAGGCATATCTACCAACTGTTTGTTATTAGTTGTCTAGAAAATAGAAGTTTTTGGCTTCCAATCCTGGAAAGCATCCTGTAAATTGAAAGTAGAGTCCCACAGTGGGTCAGGAGACCAAGAACCTGTGGTTGTCTTCTCCCAGCCTGCCTCTAGGAGTGCTTTTTGTTGCATCCAAGTTTCATTGTGACTTTCAGCATTTGCAAACTCTTTCTCCCTTGAATTAAATAAAGTCTGTGCTGACCTGTTGTTATATGGAGCACATCTTTATCCGCCTCTAATATCTCCCCCTTCAAGTGAGTGTGAGTGTTATTGGAGGAGTGCACAAAACTGAACTCGGTGACTCCCACTTGCTGTTTTCCATCTTTTTGGTAACTTACAGGATTTGCTGTTTCTGTGACTTTTCCTCGAGGAACCAGCAATTTGAACATGAATCCTGATTCTTTGGATACGTGGTTCTTTTGGCTGAAAGATGAAAGCTGTACTGCCTTCAGCCAGAGCAGTGTCACTTTCGCTATGTACAGTAGGAATTTTGGAACCATTTTCTTGCAAAGGAGATCCTTTAGAAGCAGTGATAGGCTTTAGGCACTTGCTTTTGCTAGTGATTGATTTGCCAGCCTCAGTACTTTTAGTAGCAGTAACTTTTGTTTCAACAATACGAGTTAAGTGACCCTCCAGTGGATAGCGTTCCTGTTGTACTGTATCACTGACTCTGCTGTCAGGCTTCTACACTGGTCTGTCAGATGCAGCAGCTGTTAGATCACAGAGCTGGGGGATCGATTCTTGGTGAGATTTTTTTTGTCTGAGCCAAATGCAATTCCGCTTGTGTTTTAGTTTTTAAAGTACCGATACCATCGGTGGCTCCTGTTCCATTTAAATCACGGTACTTGCTATTTGTATCCAACTCCTCCATAGAATTGAAAGCTTCATTGAAATATCTCCTCTAAGTCAGCTTCCAGACTATCCGTCTGGACAGCCTCAGACTGTAGAGCGGTGAAAGGAGAGGCCTTTTCCCCCACCAAGCAAACATCTTCCTTCTCTGGAGTCTCTTCCAAAGTGGCCATCATGTAGTCTGATAGCCCATCCACCTACAGGAGAGTAGGGGCAGTTTCCCCGGTGTCCTGGCCAAATTTCCCCCATTCACTAAAAATACCACCAACAACTTAATCTGGTTCAAGGTCAGTTGGCATTCATCTGTATCCCCCTCCCTCGGGTCACGTCTGAAAATAAGCAGACTTTGTCTAGTGCACTTACCTGGTCAACAAAAACTAAAAAAAAAAAATATATATATATATATATGAATGCTTTCTCTACAAGCTACTCAGATCTGCCTCCTGGGCCACCCCACCTCTCTATTACATGGTGCTGGCCCTGCCTATACACTCAGATCAACAGATCCCACCAGTCTTGTCATCCCAAAATGTTCTACCCAAATGCGTGACCAGGCCTTCTTCTCATTTGCCCCTAGGTTGTGGAAATCCCCTCAACCAAGGTTCACAACTTACCCAGCCTGTTATCCTTCAAAATTGCCCCGAAGATTCATCCCATTTCATCCATTGCCTGTAATTGTTGCTGACCCCAAATTCTCTAACTTTCCACTGCACGTCCATGCCATCCATGCCAGCCTACGTGACTCCACATTAATATACGTCTGTTATTAGTTTTGCTGCTACCTTATGCTTAATGTATTGCACCATTGATTTGTCTGTGTCTCACACTGAATTTGATGATCCTACTTTGTATCTAAGCAATATTAGTAATTTGTTATGTTTTTGCTCTGTACCCTGTTTTGCTTAATACTTGAAATTTGTTATCTCTGTTCTGTATCCTCCCAGGTCTTGCCTGAAGATAGGCATTTAATTGTTTAATGTACCTCGCCAGTTAAAAAAAACTAAATAAATATATGAACATCCTCTGAGAGTAACGTCAGGACTTTGGGTCCTCCTTTGTCTCTTTTCTTAAACACAACAACAAAAATTGCTTTCATCAAAATGATCAGCATAGAGGAAATTCTATCAGATTGCTTTAATTTCTTTTTCTGTTAGCTCCAGCACTGTCAGTAGGAATTAAATGCAGCTTGGTCAATATGCAGCCTGACTAGGGGCTCAGTGGTACAGCTGTAACTTTTATTTTGTACTTTATTCATTTTAAGTGAAAAATCAATGCATAAAAGTTAAAAAAGCTGGGCTCAAAGTACACAATGCATAACAAGAGAAATATTACATTAGGAATACATATCTCCTCACACAGCGTTACAGCATGGTGGGATAAAATCACATTTCTGACAGTACAGTCCACATATAAAGTTTCTGTGAACAGCCAAAGGCAGCATGATCATGGACAAACAACATATTTGGTTTTATGGCATGCGTAAAAATGAGTGATTTCATTGGCTGAAAGCAGTTCAGAGCCGTGTAATTACTGACCCCTTTCCCCACTCCACACACAGTGCAGGATCCAGTCTGCTCCTGGTCAGTCCATCTGATTGGATGGATGCTATTGATCACCATGCCTGGGAATGCACATTTAACACATTCCCTGCCACCTATGTGAACATGGTTCAATATTAGATTGCATGTTTAGTAAGCAATAAGTTCATGAGGAACTGATTTCTAAATGAGAACTTATATCATAGCTACAGTACTGACTTTGGTATATGTAAGTTTGTGCAACTGCAAATACATTACCTAGGCAATATCTGTGAAAATAATACCATTATTTCTTAACCACAATATTGTTATAGTACCAATTAGTAATTATGCATATGAAATATTTTGTGTACAGTTACATATCAATTCAAAATATTAGACTGCATGTGTTCATTCAGTGGCATGATGAGAAGTTATGGATGGAAAATTCTGCACCTCCTCTGTAGTCAGATGATGATGATAGGGCATGAAAACATTTAAAAAGTTAGCAGAACAGATCTATAATAGGAGCAAGCGTAGATTGAAACATTAAAAAAAATGAAGCCAGGGAGCGAGTTGACAGGGGCTGAATTTGTTAGGAGTGAGAATGGCAGGGAGTGTATTGTTGGAAGTGGGTTGTCCGAGCCGAATTCGCGGGAGCGAATTGTCATGTACCCATGTTACCTAGACATTAACTGTGAAATCAGTACCATTATTTCTTAGCCACAATATTGTTATAGTGTCAATTAGTTATGCAAATAAAATATTTTGTGGACAGTTACATATCAATTCATGATATTAGTCTGCATGTTTACTAATCTGTAAGTTTATGAAAAACTGGGATGCAGACATAGAACATCATTCAAAGAGTTGCCAGTAAGTACATATAATGGTAGCAGACTGAAGTTGCATTATATTCATATTTTAGTTACCATTCTTATTACATTTTAATATTTTTCTGTGTAATTACCTTTGAAATAAATGTCAGATAGACACAGACAGTTGAAACAGTGCACAAGACCTGTATTTATATGTAGTTACACTTGTAAGAACAGATTTAATAATGCCAAGGGTAGTAACATAGTAGTTATACAATATATTTGCTGTTACAATTTGCAATAGTTATTGCATGTGTAGTTGTCCTTATACAAACAAATAACATAATGCCAGACGAGACAGAGTGGTAGTTGCGCAATACATTTTCTGTTACACTTTGCAACAGCTATTACATGTGTACTTACACTTATCAGAATGAAATGCTTTGTGCCAAAAGGGAGACAGTAGTAGTCGCACATGCATGCAAATTGTATAACTACACAACACACAAATGTGAAACTAGTAAACAACTACATCGTAGTTACATGTAACTACATAGTAGTTACATTGCAGTTACAGAATAGTTATACAGCAGTTACAGTGTAGTAAGGGACACTTATAATAAAGTGTTATCTAATGCCTTGTTCACATGGCATCGGTGCCATGTAGATTGGTCTGTCCATGCTCACCAAAATGCTGTGGATCAGCATTCAAACCACATGGCCATGGGAGCACTTCAGATGCTGCCCAGGAGTTCCGGTGATTTGAGGAGTGTTTCAGCCAGGAAGGGGGTGTGGGTGTGGGTCAGGCTCCCCTATGGTTGCGGATATGGCTTTTCTGACCCGAGTTAAGCTAAACTTTTTTCCTGGCTCTCTAATAAAGCTGAACTCTGGGAAGTGGTTCTTTTACTAACTCAAGGGCTAAGATTTGAAGAAAACATGGGCTCAGAGTTGAGCCCCGACACGTGTTTATGTATATGCATAAGTACATGCCCAGTGTCACGGCTCAACTTTGAGCCAATGTTTTCTACATATTTTAGCCCTTGGTTTACTAAAAGAGACATTTCCTCAAGTTGAGCTTTGTTTAGAGAGCCAGGAAAAAGGTTTTGCTGAACACGGGTCAGATAAAGTCATAATAATGCTGCTGTGACAACCAGAAATACAGACTGGGAAAAGCCTGTCACAACATTGTTGGTGGTGAAGGCAGTTCACACGACAAAGTAAAGTGCTGCAAAATACCCGCACCACTTCGCAGTCCCAGGAAAAGAGGGATCACAGCCACAACAGCACAGAACCTCTAATGGTCAAAACTGCAGCATTCAGACATGTACAGCTGCAATGGTCTTACTGTACACCTCTAACAACGCCACAGAATTTGCCGTGTGAACAAGGCTTAAGTCTCTTCTTTCTGACTTTTGTCATCCTACTTGCAAATGCCTTTGACCCTTATTCTTTATCTCTATTCTCTAGTCTTGCCCTCTTCTTGCTGTTTATGTTATTGCTTTTTTATATATTTGAAAGTGTTTTTATTTTAATACCTGCCTTCATATATTTCTTGCCTTTAGTATTCATGAATCGGTTTGTATTACTATTTATCATATTTTCCCTGGTTATTATACTGTTAGCTATCTTCTACTCCTCTCTCCCCCAGGACTCATCTGGAAATGAGCTGTTGCTAGCTCAGTATGTGTTTCCTGGTTAAACTTTTAAATAAATAAACATATTGATTGCAAAATAAACTGCATTAATGCACTAGTTAGGGTTCATGTTAACACCACAAAAGTAGGGAAATGTGGCATTATGGTATCCAACACTAATTCCCCAACACCAAGCAGTAAAAGGACAAGACCAGTAAAAGAAATTAAAAGGTTAAAATTATAAAACAAATACAAGAAGAGCCTGGATAAACCAGCAAATGGTACCAAGTGGAATGGACTACCTGATGAGATTGTTTCAAGTGACACAATTGATACCTTTAAAAAAATGATTAGATATGCACATGGGTAGTGTCACTGTCCTTTAAACATGGCGAGTCTGTTTGGTGCAAGCTACTGACTCGAACCCAAACCTAGAAAACCTAGGAAACCACACAAGCAACCACAGACAGCTATCATCAGGTAAGACAAGCAACATCTAACTGTTTCCAGATGACACAAATGCAGCAGCACTGATGTGCTACCTTCATGGCTTTGTATCTGCAGCTGTATAAGCACAGCTGCCACAGGGAGCTGTGCTTCTGTTGCTGCATCTGTCTATGCATATTATATAGCAAGCATGCATACATACCTGTGGCTTCAGAAGTACTGTTGCAATGTGGTCAGTAGCAGATCTAGAAATTTTTTAAGGAGGCAACACTGTTGTTTAAGGGGTAGGACTTTCCCTTAAAAAGTAAAATGTTACATTTTAAAGCTCAGATGAGTTTATAGCAGCTATTTTGTGCTGGCCTAAGGGGGTAGTGGGTGGTACCTCGCTACATAGCTGGATCCACTAGTGCATGCTTCTTTGTATGCCACTGCATAACTACAGGCTCTACCGGCACCTGCGCTTCTGTAGCCAGAAGTTGGTGAGTATGTCTTACACTTCTGGCTGACAAGGCCCTTCTGCAGAGAGAAGAACCGTTGCAATTTTGGTATCATGGATATTGTGTTGCCTGCACTTCTGCAGACAGAGGTCAGTGTGTATGTTGTACACCTCTGGCTTGCAGGCCCCCTGCAGACAGAACTGTGTGTATGTCTTAGAGTGTGTATGAGTACTGTACTTGTGGCTACACAACAGTTGGCCCCATAGGGACCTGCACTTCTACAGACAAAAGGCAGTATAGCGCAGTGGTCTAAGGCTCTGAGCTGCAAATCTGGTGACATCCAGCAGACCAGACCTGGGTTTGAATCCCACAGCTTCCACTTGCATACTGTGTAACCCTGGGCAAGTCACTTAACCTCCTTGTGCTCCCAGGTCACTCCTGTAAAAAAAGCTTTCAGCTTAATGTGTTATACCTGGTTAACAAAACAAACAAAAAAAGATCTGTTGCAATTTGTTATTGTGGATTTGTTATCTGTGGTTGAAGGGGCCTTTGCTTTTGCACACAGAAGTACTGTGGCAATTTCATTATCATAGAGTTCTATCTGCTGCCATAAGTGAGTGGATGTGTTGCAGTGTGCATACCTTAGATACAAATCCATGAAGATAGCACATCAGTGCTGCTGTATCTATATCATCTGGATACAGCTTCATCTTGTTTGTCTTACCTGATGATGGCTGTCCATAGTTACTTGTGTGGTCTTGTCCTTTTACTGCTTGGGGTGGAGAATGGAAGTTATGGTTGGATACCCTAATGTCACATTTCTCTACTTTTGTGGTGGCAACTTGAACCCTAACTCGTGCGTTAATGCATGTTTGCAATGAATTAAATATACATACCAGAAATCCAGAGAAGTCCCCAACTAGCCCCTGTCCTTCATGCAAGGCTTTTGTATAGTGCTGGATGGAAATCTGAATTTATTTTCATGAATATTTGCTGAAATTTACTGAGATTTTGACTTTGGTGAAATCTGAATCCTCTGAATGCGTTCCATGAATGTTTGTCCTGCTCCACGTAATTTTGTGTTGGAGTTGTGGAATAACGCACACCAGCAGCAGAATGAAAGTTCTGTGGAATTCCAATCTGCAATTTATTGCATCAATCTGCAGTACATATAGTACATTCATTTCACCATTCTAAATCAGAATTTCAATAAAGCTGCCAAAGTAATATCTGAAATTTTGCAGAAATTAAATTCTGATTTTTCACAATAATTTTATTCAGTGCAATTTTGTGTTCGCAGATCGCTCAGAACTTTAGTATCATTGTTTCCTTACCAGTTGCTGGTGTGTCTCTGGATAGAACATCCATCTCTGGGCTAGAAGGCTGTAGGGTTACATTATACTCCAGAACTTGGGCTCATACCACAATGCTGGCATCTGAGTGCAACACTTGGAAGATGCTGTACTGTAGGGGTGCTCCACCATTCAGATGAGATGCTAAATCCAGGTCCCTTCTGCCCATCTCTGGTGCTCTCCTGGGGGGTGTCCAGATGGAAGTAGAAGTAGTACTTTTTGCAAGAGAAGGGGATTTCCCCAGTACCAAGGTCAACATTCCTCTTTCCATAAAAGAAGTTTAGGCAATTGTCAAAGGCTGTGTTTTGGGTGGACGTGTGCAAAGTAGCAGCCGCAACATGTTTACAGTCGCTACACTACCAGCATCTCTCATTGCTTCTAACATGTTGAGATGCAGTGTGTATGAAAAGCACTATATAACTGCATATTACTTTCTTCACCAATTTCAATCTTTCAGCAAGTCTTTTTGGAATGACTACATGCCCATGCCATCCATTTGGAACTACTCACAATTCCATTGAGGAAAGTATGATTGTGGCATGCAGGCAGGGGTGGGTATGCATCAGTGCACAGCACAATGATTCATTAGCATGCCAGACTGCCGCTTTGCCTTTGCTTGTGTACAGCACCTGCAAAGATACAGGGAATGTGACCCATTTTTGTACAGCACAGATGGGTGCCAGTTAGAACATCTGCAAAAAGTAGTCATTTCAATCACTTTGCACTAAAACATTTTGAATGTGTATAGGGTCCCTATTCTTTTATACAGTACCGTGATACAAACACAACAGCACTGTGAGTTAATACAGATGTAAAGGGTCAGTAAAATTATTCGCATCAAGTGGGTGACATATGCAAACGTGACTGTACTTGTCTGGCATTTGCAATCTTTACATTCACCACACTTACTAAGAATTTATTTTCTAACTTGTTAATCAAAACTCTTGGATTTTCAGCAAAGGGTTCACATTACTAGATCAGTCATCAAAATGTTGTTATGTAAACAATTACAGATACAAGATCCACTACAGAGATGTCCACTGCCTTGAGGTATCCATCAGAAGAAGGAGTCTTCATGGATGACAACACTTTTCCAAGCTGTCTATATGCATCTGGCTCTGAAAAAGCAAGGTACTCTACAGTAAGGGGCTTGATGCTAGATAACAAATTACACTTTATTTCTAAAAGAAGAAAATAGTTTCCTCCTCCTTGGTTGTGGACCTATGCTTGGTTTTGGAATATGGAAAACAGATTTTACAAGTAATTTTCATAAAATACAGTAAATTTTACAATACAATTTCAGAAACCCTTTGGCCCAAAAAACTGTTACAATCACGTATGGGGTGCAAATAAACAGGGAACATCCCACTCTCCTCCTCCTGAAAGCTGCCGTAAACTACAATGAAACTCCCTGGGGACGGAGCTGAAATGTCAGTAACGGTTGCCAGATGTTAGTGGTTAGGGATTATGGCCGCAGTCTGGTTGCAGCTGCAGTGTTTGCTCTTTACTGAATGCTGGCAAAGAATATGATTGTTGTCTGTTTTAAGATAAAAAGGAAGTGTGAGAGCACCTCTTTGAATGGCAATATTTAATCTGTGAGGAGTGGCAGACAGTTTTCAGCCAGATGAGTCTAGTTCTGGGTACAAAAGATGTAGGTGACATCTGAGGCTTCCCTTACTGTTGCAGTTATAAAGGCAAATTTAAAGCCACTGCAGTGTCAACCATAACAATTAAAGCAGAGAAAACTATGTAAAAAATCCTTAGTCTACCCCATCCAACCTCATGTCATGCCCCCTCATTCCTGGACATCTCCTTTTCTGAAAGATGCTACCCACTGGTACCCTATTTATGCCTTTTAGATATTTGTAGGTTTCTATCATATCTCCTCTGTCTCTTCTGTCCTCCAAGGTACACATATTGAGGTCTCCCAGTCTCTCTTCATATGACTTTTAGTGCAGGCCAGGCACCATCTTTGTTGCCCTTCTTTGAACTGCCTCCACCCTGTCTATGTCCTTACAGAGAAACAGCCTCCAGAACTGGACACAGTATTCCAAATGAGGCCTCACTAATGATCTGTACAGTGGCATCACCGCCTCCTTCCTTCTGCTGGTGATGCCTCTCCCTGTGCACCACAGCATCCCACTGGCTCTCCCCACAGCCATGGCACATTGTTTGGCCACCATTAGTTCATCAGATGTAATTAATCCCAATTCCCTTTCCTGTTTGGTGAGCATCAGTTTCTCCCTCCTCCAACATGTAATCCTTTCCTGTGTCTTGCACCCCAAATGCATGATTTTGCACTTTTTGCATTGAATCTCAACTGCCACACTCTAGACCATTCCTCCAGTTTATCTAGGTCACTTCTCATGTTTGCCACCACTTCTGGAGTGTCCACCCTGTTGCAGAATTTACTGTCATCTGGAAATAGGCACACCTTCCCCTCCAGCCCCTCCACAATGTCACTTATGAAGACATTAAATAGGGCTGGGCCCAGGACTGATCCCTGTGGCACCCCACTGGTCACCCTCCTGTCCTCAGATTGAGTGCCATTTACCACGACCCTCTGTCTTCTATCACTCAACCAGAAACAAAATCCCAACCTACTCCAGGCAATCCTAGCAGCTGCTGGATGTAATTCAGTCACCTAGCTGGTTGGCCAGTGGGGGAACACGCCTGCCTCTGTGATATGTGCTCCCCCCACAGGTACTATGGGCCACCAGCCAGAAGTACCAGTACAACCTTCCCTGGTGCTAGCGATCCCCCCTCCCCCTGATCACTAGCCCATTGTAAAAATCATCCTCCCTGGTGCTAGTGGTCCCTCTCTCTCCAATCCCTCACCCCCTCAGATTGCCAGCCTGTTGTACAAAACATACTCCCTGGTGCTAGTGGTCTCCCACCTCTGATCACCAGCCAGTTATAAAACTTACAGCCCTCCCTGGTATCCAGTAGTCCCCCCCAGCTACCATTCCATGGTACTGCCATTCAGAATACCATAATCCCTGGTGTCTACCACAGCACTGAACACCCAACCCCCCCAATTACTCTACCAGTTTCCCCCAGTGTCTTGGGTGCACATACAGCAACTGGCACAGTCCTCCTCACACCTCCTTGGCTGGACACCATATGTCTTGGCATAGATCGCACTTCTCATTTATACAAACATACGAACATATGAAAATGCAAGAAGAAGCAGGCCTTACGGTCTATCAAGTCTGCTTGATTGTGCAGCTAACCCCTCAGCTTCTTATAGGGCAGGGTGACATGCCCTGTCTTATACTAAGACACATGCTTTCTGCCTGGACATATGGCTGTTGGCTGAGGAGGTGTGAGGAGGTTGCCAGTTGCCATATGCACACCCACAGCATACAGGAAACTGGTAAAGTGATTGTGGGTGTTGGTGCTTGGTGCCACAGTGGGGCGGGAGCTGCTAAGTGCCAAGTATTATGGTACTGTGATGACTGACAATACCATAGATTGGTGGCTGGGGGGGAGTACTGGATGCCAGTGAGGACTGTAAGTTTTACAACAGGCTGTTGATCAGAGGGGGTGACCACTAGCAACAGGACAGAGAACTGTATCAGTTAAAGCAAAAGGAGGCTGGGAAGGCAGTCAGAACAGCAAAGGCCCAAACTGAGGAAAAGATAGCCAACTCAGTTAAGAAGGGGGATAAAACCTTTTATAGGTACATCAGGGAGCAAAGGAAGACCAAGGGAGGGATAGTGAGGCTTAATAAAGGGAGGGAGGGTGGGCAGAGGGTTACTGTGAAAAGGCAGAGATACTAAACAAATATTTTTGCTCAGTATTTATAAATGAAGAGGGGGAGGTACATAAAACAAACAGTAGTAACACTCTGGATACAGAAGTTGATACCAGCCCATTTACAGAAGAAAGGGTTCTGAAAGACCTCTTAAAACTGAAGGTGGACAAAGCAATGGGGCCTGATGGGATTCATCCCAGAATTCTACAAGAACTAAGGGTAGAACTAGTGACACCACTGACTACCCTTTTTTAACAAATCATGGGAGGATGGGGTGGTACCCGAGGACTGGAGGAGGGCAGATGTGATTCCCCTTCACAAAAGTGGGAGCAAGGCAGAAGCAGGAAACTACAGACCTGTTAGTTTAACCTCAGTGATAGGGAAAATGATGGCATCACTTCTGAAGGAAAGAATTGTCGAGTATCTAGAGGCAAGAGGGGCACAGAACCCTAGGCAGCATGGATTCACAGTGGGAAGGTCATGCCAGACAAATCTGATAGATTTCTTTGACTGGGTGACCAAAGTAGTAGATCAGGGAGGGGCTGTGGACATGGCCTACCTAGACTTTAGCAAGGCATTTGACACAGTCCCACACAAAAAGATTAATATACAAGTTAGCCAGCCTGGGAGTGGGTCCCAAGATGACAGCCTGGGTAAAGAATTGGCTGGAGAATAGGACACAGAGAGTAATAGTAAATGGAGTCCACTCAGAAGAAAGGAGGGTTACTAGTGGGGTACTGCAGGGTTCAGTATTAGGACCGGTCCTCTTCAATGTCTTTATAAGTGACATTGCGGAAGGACTGGAAGGAAAAGTATGTCTCTTTGCAGATGACACTAAGATCTGCAACAGAGTTGATACACAGGGTGGGGTGGAAAGGATGAGAAGGGACTTGGCAAGGTTAGAGGAATGGTCAAATGTATGGCAGCTTAGATTCAATGCTAAGAAGTGCAGTAATGCACCTGGGAAACAAAACCCAGGGAAGAGTACACAATGGGGGTGAGATACTAACAACAACAAAATGGAAAGGGACCTGGGGTAGTCATATCAGATGACCTAAAGGTGGGCAAGCAATGTGAGAGGGCAGCAAGGAGGGTTGGGGTTTACTGGGATGCATAGGAGAGGCATCACCAGTAGAAAACAGGAAGTTATTATCCCTCTGTACAGACAGCTGGTGAGACCCCATCTGGAGTACTGTGTGCAGTTCTGGAGACCCAATCTCCACAAAGACATAGACAGGATGGAAGCTGTCCAGAGGAGGGCAACTAAAATGGTGCAGGGTCTGCACTGGAAGACATATGAAGAGAGACTTAAGGAGCTTAGTATGTATAGCCTCAAGGAAAGGAGGGAGAGGGGGACATGATAGAAACTTTCAAGTACCTCAAGGGAATCAACAAAGTCCAAGAGGGTAGCATCTTTCAAAAAAGAGGTGTGCAAGAACAAGAGGGCACAATTTGAAGATGGGGGTGGCTCAGAGGTAATTTAAGGAAGTATTTTTTCACAGAGAGGGTTGTGGATGCATGGGACGGCCTTCCGGAGGAGGTTGTGGAGCCAAAATCAGTGGTGGAATTCAAGCATGCATGGGACAGTCATAAGGCAATTCTAGGGTGTGGGGGTAAGAAGAAGTAGGCTGCTGGTTAACTAGGATCTGCAGCTTATCCAGTAGGTAGGAAAATGGTCAGACTGGGTGGGCCAAGCGGTCCTTATCTGCCGTCAAATTCTATGTTTCTATGTTTCTATGTAACATGAAGTGTGTTTTTTATAATGGGCTGGTGATCGAAGGGAGGGGGGACCACTAGGAACTAGGGATATCTACACATTTCTGGGACTAGGCAACTGTGAGAGCAGTGCTGCACTAACCTGCCTTGCTTCTCATGCAAATAAGCCCATAATAGGCATGCAAATGACCCCTTAGTGCCTTGCATGCCTTATTTGCATGGATCCCTTTGAATATTGCTGATGGCACTGCAGCACTAGCCACTCTGGTGGTGTACGTCAGGATCCATCTTGGGGCAGTGCTACTTGACTTAGTGCTGCAACATTATGGCCCTATATTGAGACAAACAGTGCCAATGAGCTATTCAACTGCATATAGCATCTTTGGGATTCTGGGCCATTGCAAGGTGCAGCACAAGGTTTTGCACTGCACTCTCTGCTATTTTGAATATCGGGCCCCTGGTGTGATTGCAATGGTAAAGACTTAAAGAAACCCAGGGTTTCTGCAGAAATGGTCCTACACCTGAAGAGTGCAAGTGGGCACATGGAAGCAAGAATAAATTCTCATCAAAGCAGAAGGGACAATCTGGAGTATGTGGAAGGGGGGGTAGGAGGTATTTTACGTAGTCAGAACCAAACCCATGCAGGGCCTTGAATGTCATGGGGTTAGTGCCACACTGTCAACCTGCAGGTCTGAATAAACCTTTTTTGCTTATTTAGCAGTGTATCATACAGATTATTTCCCTGGAGTGCTGCCATTTGTGTTTCCCTTGAATGACATCCAGCAAATCTTGACAGGGATGCACCATTCAGCTGGTATCCAGTTCAGATTGTACACCATTCGACTGGTATCCAGTACAGATTGTGCACCATTCAACTGGTATCCAGTATAGATTGTGCACCATTCAACTGGTATCCAGTACAGATTGTGCAGCACTTGTGTGCTATTCTCAGAATTGCATGTCCAGGTCTGGACCATGCTGTGGTGCTCTGCACCAGCTGTTGGCAGTGCATTAAACCTCCCAAAAGCCCAAGATAAATAGCATGGCAGTAGTAGAGGCAGGAAGTCATAGAGGCATGGATTACACTCACCATGTTATTATTTAGTAGATAGAACTTCAACTGGCTCATTAATATGAGCCAGTTGAAGTTCTATCTTCTAAATAATAACATGCTGAGTGTAATCCATGCCTTTATGAGGCCTTTATCTGATGGAGAAAAAAACCTTAATAGACCACAGTTAACAATGATGTTCCAGAGACTGCATAGAAACATAGCATTTGATGGCAAATAAGGACAGCTTGGCCCACCTAGTCTACCCATTTCCCTACCTGTTTGATAAGTTGAAGATCCTAGTTAACCAACAGCCTAATTCTTCCTAACCCCCGACCAGAATTGTCTTGTCTGTCCCATACATTCTTGAAGGCCACCACTCTTTGTTTTTGACCCCACGACCTCCTCAGGAAGGCCATTCCATCTGTCCACCACCTTCTCTGTGAAAAAATACTTCCTCACATTGCTCCTGAGCCGTCCCCTCCTCTATCTTCAAATTGTGTCCCCTTGTTCTTGTACATCTCTTTTTCTGAAAGATGCTATCGTTTTGGACATTGCTGATTCCCTTGAGGTACTTGAAAGTTTCTATCATGTCCCCCCCCCTCCCTCAAGGGTGTTAAGCTCCTTTCATCTCTCTTCATATGGCTTCTGTTGCAGACCCTGCACCATTTTAGTTGCCCTCCTCTGGACTGCCTCCATCCTGTCTATGTCCTGGCGGAGATGGGGTCTCCAGAACTGCACGCAATACTCCAGATGGGGTCTCACCAACTGTCTCTGCAGAGGGATGACAACTTCCTGTTTTCTACTGGTGTTACCTCTCCCTATACATCTCAGTATCCCCCCAGCCATATTTACTGCCTTTTCATATTGCTTGCTTGCCTTTAGGTCATCTGATATGATTGTCTCAGGTCCCTTTCCATTTTTGTTGTTGTTAATATCCTCCCCCATTGTGTACTCTTCCCCTTGGTTTTTGTTTCCAAGGTGCATTACCTTGCACTTCTTTGCATTGAATCTAAGCTGCCATACATTTGACCATTCCTCCAACCTTGCAAAGTCCATTCTCCTCCTTTCCACCCCCCTTGTGTATCAACCCTGTGCAGATCTTTGTGTTGTTTGCAAAGAGGCATACTTTCCCTTCCAGTCCATCTGCAATGTCACTTATAAAGACATTAAAAAGGACCAGACTCAGTACTGAACCCTCCGGTACCCCACTAGTAACCTCCCTTTCTTCAGAGTGGACTCCGCTTACTATTACCCTCTGTGTCCTGTTGTCCAGACAATTTTTTAACCAGGCTACCACCCTGGGACCTACTCCCAGGCAGGCTAATTTGTTTATTAGTCTTTTGTGTAGGACTGTGTTAAATGCCTTGCTAAAGTCTAGGTGGGCCATGTCCACAGCCCCTCCCTGGTCTACTACTTTGGTCACCAAGTCAAAGAAATCGATTAGATTTGTCTGACATGACCTTCCTGCTGTGAATCCATGCTGCCTTGGGTCCTGTGCCCCACTGGCCTCTAGGTACTCAACAATTCTTTCTTTCAGAAGTCATTCCATCATTTTCCCTAGTACTGAGGTCAAGCTAACAGGTTTGAAGTTTTCTGCCTCTGGTTCGCTCCCCACTTTTGTGAAGGGGAATCACATCCTCCTTCCTCCAGTCCTCAGGTACCACACCATCCTCCCATGATTTGCTAAAAACTGCAGTCAGTGGTGTCACTAGTTCTCCCCTTAGTTCTTTCAGAATTCTAGGGTGAATCCCGTCAGGCCCCATTGCTTTGTCCATCTTCAGTTTTAGGAGTTCTTGCAGGACCTTTTCTTCTGTGAATGGACTGGTATCGTCCCCACTATCAAGGATGCTTCTATTGATTGGATTAGGTACCTCCTCCACCTCTTTTTTCCATTTGAGGAATATCGTGAGAATCAAGCATCTAGTTCCGCCCCTGGACTTCCCCACTTTAGTACATGCATTTGTGACATCTAGGCTTGACTACTGCAACGCGCTCTACCTTGGGGTCTCTGGAGGTACCCTCCATCAACTGCAGCTGGTGCAGAATGCAGCCACTAGGTTGTTGACTGGACAGTCTAGATATTGCCACGTCACCCCGGTTCTGCGTGATCTGCACTGGCTGCCAGTTCGATGGAGGGTTCTCTTTGGGCTTGCACACCTTAAAGGCCTTACATGGACTGGACCCTGGCTACCTGTTTGACCTTCTTACACCCACTGCCCCAGTCTGCTCCCTCTGATCCTCCTCTAGGGGCCTCCTGGTGATTCTCATAATGAGGTTAAGATCTGCTGGTGACAGAGCCTTTAGTGTCACCAGCCCTATCCTGTGGAATTCACTTCCTCCATCAGTGAGGGGTCCCCTTCAGTGGAGGTGTTCAAGGCCTGACTCAAGACTTTCTTGTTTAGCTGGGTATTCCCAGACACTGTTCTATAGCTACTGTATGGGTTATTTATTCATTAATATTGACTCCATTGACAATTTAGACCATTTTAATGATATGTTATGCTGTTTAATTGAGGGCTGTTATTTATAATGTTTTAATTCTGATGTTTTTATTCTACAATGCCCAAAGCCTCTGGGATTGGGTGCCTGAAAAATAAAAGTTGCCTTGCCTTGCCTCTTATTTTGTTACTGCTGAGCAGAAGTATTTGTTCAGTATCCCAACTTTTTCGCTGTCCCTCTCTGCCCACCCACTCTCCCCTTTATTAAGCCTCACTATCCCTCCCTTGGTCTTTCTTCGTTCTCTAATGTACCTATAAAAGGTTTTATCCCCCTTCTTATCTGAGTTGGCTATCTTTTCCTCAGTTTGGGCCTTTGCTATTCTGACTGCCTTCCCCGCTTCTTTCTGCTTTAACTGGTACAGTTCTCGGTCCTGCTCCTTCTGTGTGTCCTTATACTTCCTGAATGCTATCTTTTTCTTTCTAACCTTCCCAGCCACCTCTTTTGAGAACCATAGTGTTTTTTTCTTTCATTTTGATTTATTTGCTTTACACAGATAATAATAATAATAAGCTTTATTTATATAATAATAATAATTCTTTATTTATAATGCACCTTTCATAACCAAGGCGCATAACAATAAATAGAGAATAAAGTATGGGGTGATGTGTGTAACGAGATTTTACACACACCCGAGGGGTTGGATAGCATATAAACCCTGAGAGCGAAGCTCACGGGGTTTATCCAGGAATCCAACCCCGAGGGTGTGTGTAAAATTTGAGTTTACACACACCTCACCATACTTTATTTTATATAATTGCTGGGTTAGGCTTTTTCACCACAGCCAATTATTTAATATAAATGGTCTGGTGTGGCTGCGGTCTGAATGATGTTTAGCCGAGTCCTCGGTCGCTTAGCAGCAGTTTACTTTTTCTTGTTTTGTTATCCCCTTTATGGTGTGATTTTTGTTAGGAAGTTTTTTTAAAATAGTTACTTACCGCCTAGAGATAGTGGCAGCGGTGAGGTTTCGACTGACGAAGAAATCTGGTGGCGAGCGGTGAAAACCCGGAAGAGCTATAGGTTGGGCATGTGCATAGTGAGGAAAACTGTGCGCATGTTTGCTGTTATAGACGCTCCTTTATAATGGCAAATTACACCACAGTTTCCCTATAGGAAAAAGCATAACTCAGTTATTATTACTAATTAAAACATAAAACACAACAAAACAAAATATCAGCACAGTTATAAATACATGCTTGTCAGCCAACACCATCATTGAAAGCTTTATTCCACAAAAATGTTTTTAAAGCCTGCTTAAACCCCCCCACTGTCACGCACTCCTTAATCCAATGGGGTAGAGAATTCCAGAGGATCGGGCCATGAGCATAAATGCCTGGGCTCCTACAGATTTTAAAGTCACCCTCGGAATCTCTAGCAACCCCTCGTTGGCTGAGCAGAGTGGTCACTCAGGGAGATAAGGAATCAGAAGATCTTTCAGGTAGTCAGGGCCCAGTCCGTGTAAGGCTTTATATGTCAGTAACCCGATTTTGAAGGAGATCCGCCACTGAACAGACAGCCAGTGCAGATCCAGCAGCACCAGCGTAATATGGGAAGATCTCAAAATTCCCATCAACAACCGGGCTGCTGAGTTCTGCACCAGCTGCAAGCAATGGATATCAACCCCCGGTAGTCCAAAGTAAAGTGAGTTGCAGTAATCTAGGCGTGAGGTCAGAAAGGCATGGATCAATGTAGGCAGGTCTATGGATGGAGCAAGGTGTTTAAATCTGACGATGTTTCTAAGATGGTAAAAAGAAGACTTTACGATGGCTGACACTTGAGCCTGATATGTTGAGTCTAACCTTTAGGTCTCGCACCTGCTCAGAGGCCTAGACTTATCCCTAGGAATAATCCCAAGGGACAGCCTAACCCCAGCCCCTTATCCGATGACCTGGATCCAAAACCATCACCTCCGTCTTCGCAGGGTTCAACCTCAACCAACTGGACCTCATCCACACTCGGATTTCTTCAAGACAGTTATTAAATACCGAGACTGCTCCTTCATAGTCGGGAGCAAAAGACAGATATAGCTGGGTATCATTGGCATAACAATGAAACCTCAGCCCATACCATCTTACAATGTCTCCGAGGGAAAGCATATACACCGCAAACAACATGGGGGACACCACTGAGCCCTGAGGGACCTCCCATGACAGAGGGATTGAATCAGAGGGAAAAAAAACCCTGACACTATCCTCTGAGATCTTCCAGTGAGGTACGATGTAAACCATCTGTAGACCAAACCCGAAAGTCCACAGATGAATCTCAGGTGCTCAAGCAGAACTCCATGGTCAGTGGTGTCAAACGCTGATGACAGATCTAAAAGTACCAAAATAGACCATTTTCTCTGGTCTCTCACCATCAGGAGATCATTGAGCACCCGAACCAGCGCAGTCTCAGCACTATGCCTCTTCCAGAAACCAGATTGGAAAGGTTCATAGATGTTATGGATGGTCAAATGGTTCTCCAGTTGTGCAACCACTACTTTTTCGATCACTTTCCCCCAAAAGGGGAGGTTCGAGATTGGCCTGTAGTTTGCAAGAGAGTCTGGGTCCAAAGAAGCTTTCTTCAACAACAGTGTCACTACTGCCTCTTGCGAGGAACAGAGATAGACACTGGAGTCAAGGGAGCACCAGACTATCTGTGCTAGAATGGGCTGATAAGATCACCACAACCCATAATTAGGGAAGTCGGACCCGGGTCTAAACTACAGCATGTAGGGTGCATCCCCTGGACAATCTGCATAACATCCATGACTTCCAGATGGTCGAAGGTACTCCAGGAGAACAGAGGGACAGTGACCAGGCCCCGATCCTCCACAACTCGCATAGAATGTGCCGAAAGGATTTCAGACCTAATGTCAGCCACCTTATCAGCAAAGAACCTCCCAAGCTCATCACATTGTAATTGAGAAAAGGCTCTCCAGAGCTGCATACAGGCTGCATTGCACAGCCTGTCCACAGTTCTGAAGAGCTGAGCTGGTCAGTTCTGAGCTGCAGAAATCTCCCTGGACAGAAACTCTGCCTTCTTATGGGAAATTTCTGACTGATAGAACTGATAATGTTCTAAGAGTCTAAGGTGGTCGGCATGCAGGCTGGATTTCCGCCAACATTGTTCTAACCTGTGACCTAAAAGTCGCTACTTCCTTAAGACTCCATCAAACCATGGAGTCTGGGGGTGAAGAGAGAGAGAGAGGTCGCACATGGACTGGTGCAATAGTATCCAAACCTGAGGTGATAGCAATATTATAAGCCAAAACCAAGGCTTCAGGATCATTGCAATTCACAGAAAGTTCAGATAGGTCAAGGACTGCAGGTAGGCCATCTGGAGTAATATTCCGTAAAAGGTCAGAACTTTACCATCTCCACAGGGGACGGCCTACAAGGAGGATGCCAAAATTGAACCTCACCGTGAAGTGATCAGACCATCCGACTGGTTCCACCCCCATGTCTGAGGCCTCGACCCCCAGGAGGAAAACCAGGTCAAGAGAATGGCCACCTTTATGAGTAGCTGTGGTAACCACCTGTGACAGGCCCAGTAAATTCATCAACTGGAGGAAGTGTTGTCCTCTGAAGTTCATCGTTGATCCAGGCATTAAAGTCACCCAGGACCATCAGCCTGGGTGACTCAAATGCCATATCGACAATGAAGTCCACCACTTCCTTAAGCAATAGCTTCCCATCACTGGGTGAACGATAGATGAGAACTATTCTATAGCCTGCACCTGCTACTACAACACATTCAAATGAGCTGGTCACCTCAACTGGAACACTGGTGAGCTCCAATTCAGTCTTAAAATAGACCACAACCCCCCTCCCCTGTGGTCCA
The DNA here is from genome assembly GCA_016271365.2 of Neoceratodus forsteri. Taxonomy (NCBI): domain Eukaryota; kingdom Metazoa; phylum Chordata; order Ceratodontiformes; family Ceratodontidae; genus Neoceratodus; species Neoceratodus forsteri. The sequence goes on along the minus strand of JADMNL010000029.1, from coordinate 155,133,994 downwards.
ATCTCGGGCAGTGTATCACCACATACCCGGCCGGAACAGCGGCCTCCAATATAGGGCCTGCATTATCATCCACCCAGGTCTCGGTGATGCAAGCCAGATCTGCTGAACTGACAAGAACCGCAATCACTGCAGTCTTGTTTCTGACAGATCTGGCATTGCACAACACCAACCGAGTTGGACTGAACTCCTGGGCTGCCCCGACCACCGGCCCATCGGCAACAATGGTGCCCTTGGGTATGGGGACTAGACATGGAGGCCCACCCTCTAGACTCCATTTTGCCCCAGGGTGTCTTCTGAACTTAGCAACCCCAATGGGAGCACCCCGTTCCTCCAGCCTCCGCTGTTCATTCCCCCCACCCTGCCCCCCTCCTACAGGAAATACCTAGAGCCCGACAACTTTGGTAGGTAGAAAAAGCCAATGGAGGGGGGTAGACTGTGCGGAGGGCGTGAAAGCTGAGGCTGAATAGTGCATGACCGGGGGAACCAGACTGACATTTATCCCACAATCCCCACATAACTAGCTAAGACCAATCTAACTAGCTAATTATAGCAGTTAAATAAAAAATTAAACCCCAAGTCACAGCCAAACCTTTTCTTGACCCTCCATCCCTCCCAACTAAATAATCAAACAACTTCAAAACAAAACTAATAACTAAAATACATAACTAATAATCAAACCTAACCTCCCTGTCACATAAAATAAAAACAAAAAAGAATTAAAATAAATAAATAAATAAATAAGTTAAGTTGGCCCACCAGTTCTCTCACAACCTGGGCCACCTAACAAAACTATAACACTATAGCACTGTAGCACTAAGGACTCTCACTCCCCAGTGCCGGCACTCAATTTTTGAAGATGGTTGACAGATTCCCCACAGAGAAGTCTCTCACAGATCTCTTACAGAGGGGAAAATTTGCAGATGGAAACTGAGCCCTCTCACTGCTTAAATAACTTCCATAAATACATAAAGTCAAAGAAAAAGTACTTGCACATGGGGGAGATCAAGCTGGCTGTACTCCAACCTCCTGCAGTCTAAAAGAAAAATAAATGTAGTGGTTCACTGTACCAGGCCCACTGACATCCAGAGATCAGGCAGGGATCTTCAGTTCTTCATTTGGAGATGTTAAGACCCTTACTGAGCCATAGGAATTCTTCCAACAGTAGTAAGGGGATAGCCCCGTCAGGCCAGAGACCCACCACTACGGCTCTGGGACAAGTCCATCCACCAGTGGGCTGCCCCGGTAGTCTAGGAGGGGGGAGTAACAGGCCAGGTCCTCCAACTGGCCTCTATATATAGCGAGAGCACTGCACAACAATACAACAATTACAGCAATAAAATATTAAAATACTATTCAATAACTCAATAAATCACAATACCATAAAATAATCAGTTACAAGCAACATCAAATGCCAACTGAAATAATTAGGTCTTGAGGGCAATCTTTAAGCTTTCCAATGTCAGGAATTCCCATACCCGACAAGGCAGAGAATTCCACAGAGTGACAGCCACAAATAAAAACGCCCTCGCTCCAGATGTTTTTAGTTATACCCTGGGAATCTCCAGCAATCGGTTGAGTGGAGCAGTCAGATGGGGCAGTAAGAATACAGGAGATATTGCAGGTAGCTAGGTCAGTGTCCATGTAGGGCTTTATAGGTCAGCAAGCCAACTTTGAAGGTGATCTGCCACTGAACTGGCAGCCAGTGCAGTTCATGCAGAACAGGTGTAATATGACTGGATCGAGAAAACCCAGATATCAGCCTTGCTGTAACATTCTGCACCAGCTGCAGGAGGTGGATATCAACTCCCAGAAGCCCTAGGTAAAGGGAGTTACAGTAGTCCAGGCGTGAAGTCACACAGGCGTGAATCAAAGTTGGCAACTCATCGGATGGAACTAGGTGCTTAATCCGGGCGATATTCCTCAGATGGAAAAAGGAATACTTGATGGCTGCCGACACCTAAAAATGAAGGGTCAAACCGTCATCAAGAATTACCCCCAGATTTTTCACTCATTCAGAGGTCGGTAACTGGGATCCTCTGAGCCAAAGTCCAGAAGGACACCCCTTCCCCGATCCCTTTACCAGTTGACCAGGATCCACCCCCAACACCTCAGTCTTGTCAGAATTAAGTTTCAGCCAGCTGTTATTCATCCATTCCTGGATTTCTGCCCAGGCAGTTATTAAAGACCAAGAGCGTACTATCCTGGTCTGGCACAAAGGACAGGTAAAACTGTGTATCATCTGCATAACAGTGAAACCTCAGCCCATTCAGTCTCTTAATGTCTCCAAATGGCAGCATATACACTGTGAACAACATGAGGGACAGCACAGAGCCCTGCACCACCCCACAAGGCAGATGGAACGCCTCAGGAATAAACCCCCGGGACAACCCTCTGAGATCTACCAATGAGGAATGAGTAAAACCATTGGAGGACTGTACTAGACAGACCACAAATGGCATCCAGCAGCACCCCATGGTCCACAGTGTCAAAAGTGAAGCGAGATCCAGAAATACCAAGATGGTATGGGTTCTCTGGTCTCTCGTAATCAGGAGATCATGGAGCACCCAAACCAGAGTGGTCTCGGTACTATGCCTTTTATGAAATCCAGACTGGAGAGAGTCGTAGATGTCAAGGATGGTAAGATGGTTCTCTAAGTGCAGCGTGATGACCTTCTCAGTAATCTTCCCTGCAAAGGGAAGATTACAGACTGGACGGTAGTTGGTGGGACAGTCTGGGTCAAGTGAAGATTTCTTGAGAAGGGGAGTTACCACCGCTTCCTTTAGGGAGCAAGGAAACTCACCAATCTCCAGTGAACACCAGACTATCTCCTCAAGTCCAGGCTGATGGCATCGATACAGACTAATAAAAGGCGAGTGGGGCCCAGATCCAAACTACAAGAAGTCAGGAGCATATCCCTGAGAATCCTCATGACATCCTCGATCCCTGGCCGATCAAACTCCATCCAGCAAAACCGAGGTGTCGCAACATTCAGCTGACCACCATCCCCCCCCAAGAATGAGCTGAATGGATCCCCACTCTGATGTCAGCAACCTTATCAGCAAAAAATTGAGCAAACTCCTCACACTTCTCATGAGAAAAAGCTCTCCGAACTTATAGACAGGCTGGATTGCACAGTCTGTCCACAGTTTGGAAGATCTGAGCTGGTCAATTCTGAGCTGCAGCAATCTCCCTGGACAGGAATTCTGCCTTCTTATGGGTGATTGCTGACTGATAGTCTCTGAAATGTGCCATCAGTCTAAGTCTGTTGGCATCCAGGTTGGTTCTCTGCCAGATACGTTCTAACCTTCACCCTAGTCACCTCAACTCCCTCAAGACACCATCAAACCAAGGGGACCGAGGGCAGAGGGTGAGAGGGTGAACATGGACAGGAGCTAAGACATCCAGAACCCCCACCACAGCCAATTATAGGCTTGTTGAAGGTTCTCAGGATCCTCGCTTGTACCCGGTAATCCCAATAGGTCCAATCCCCCCAAAAGACCATCGGGGTCACATCCCACAAAGGGCAGTATTGGACCATCTCCACAGGGGTGGGTCTATAAGGGAGAGCAAAGAAACTGAACCTTATGGAGTGATGATCGGACCAACCAACTGGTTCCACCACCAAGTCAGAAGTCTCCATCCCCAGAAGGAAAATCAGATCCAACGAGTGGCCTCTAATATGAGTCACAGAGGCAACCGCCTGTGTGAAGCCCAATGAAGACTTAAGTTGGAGGAAGTCTTGACCAAATAGCAAGAGTTCGTCATTGACCCAGGCATTGAAGTCACCCAGCACCATCACACTGGAGGACTCGAATACCATATCGACGATGAAGTCCGGCGACTTCCTGCAGGAACAACTTCTCAACTCTGGGTGGACAGTAAATGAGAATAATCCTGTACTCCACACCTGCTACCACAACACACCTGAAGGATATGAAACCCTCAACTGGCACATCCACAAGGCTCAATTCTTATTTAAAACAAATTGCTACACCCCCACCCCTGCAATCCAACCTCGCACGGTGTATCACCGAGAAGCCAGCTGGAAGGCTTCTTGCCTCTGTGTTGGCAGTTTTGATGTTTCCCCATTGTTTCTTCACTCTCCTTCTTGCCTGTTTGCTAGTGCTTTTCTGAGGCACTCTCCCATTTTGACAATGTCAGCCCTCCTTAAGTTCAGTGCTCTCACTTGTGTGTAACTTGACTCTGCAGCTGTGTTTATCATGAACCACACTGTTTGATGGTCACTTGTTCCCAGATAGATACCCTTTTTATGTTGATTGCACGCATATGCAAGAAACAAATTGCAACAGCTTGCTCCAGAAGCAGGTTGTGGAGGTGTGGCACTGTTATGGCCAATGTCCCACTGCCTTCTAAGGCTTGGCCCCTATTCCCCAATGCCATGGCACACTGCTGCTGACACTAGTTCAGCCAGTATGCCACAACCTTGAAAAGTTTCAGCCGCTGCAATGATGGGCCACCTCGCCATTGTAGTGTAAACCATTTCGCTGCAATGAGGGAGTGACCTGTCATTGCTAGGCAGAACCTTGCTACTGTGATATTGTTTGTGAACATGGCGGTGGCTTGCTGCCATGTTCACAAACAATATTAAGCACCCCCACTGCCGAGGGGGTGCCCAATCCCCCTCGGCAGCATGTGCCCCCCACCAGTGTTTGTTTGTCACAGGGCCCCAATCCCCGCCGGCTTCAGTGCCCATGATGTTCATGTTGCCAATGGGGGAGCCCACTCCCTACTGGCATTATGTCCCCCTCCCAGTTTCATTTGCTGGTGGGGGAGCTCACTCCCCATTGGCATAATGTTCCTCCCCAAACACACAGTACGGTTGTGCTGAGAGGGTGGCCAATCCCCCTCAGCTCTTGCGCCCCCCTTTGTGCCAACTGGGGTGCCCAATCCCCCGTCGGCTGGAGCTGACCCCCCCAAAAACACTCTGTTGGTACACTGGGAGCCCACCCCAAGGTGCCAATTGGCCTGTAAAAAACCTGTCTCCCGATGTTTTTTTGTAACCTTAGAAAAGAAAGCGGCCTCGCTGCCTCCCCTGCCCTTCTCACAACCCGCGCCCCACCTTCTGCGCACCCTGCCTCCCCACACCCCTCTCACCCCATACTTACCTGCGGAGTCCGGCACGACGATCTTCAGTGGACCGGGAACACGTCTGCACTCTTTAAAGCTGACAGTAAACTGAGGAAATGCCAGTAAGCCTGTATAATGGCATAAACAGGGTTTACTTGGTTTACTTGATTTACTTGGTTTCAAAGGACAAAAGAAGGCTACTGCCCATCGAGATTGTCCCCCACCACATTGGTGGGATAATTATACCTTGAAGTTGTTAGACTCGAGCCAACAATCCAGCCCCTTTTTGAAGACTGTATTAGAGCTACTGTTCACTAAGTATTGTGGAAGGAGATTCCACAGTTTGGGGGTTCTTACTGTAAAGTAGTTTAACCTTTTTGTTGTTTTAGCTTTAGATACAGATATAGGGTTTTTCAACTTTGGTACATATCTCAGGCATTTTTTTGAATTTTGGCACCAAATTTTCAACATGGGGTTTTTGGGGCCCCTCCTCAAGAATTCAGTCACTGTCATGGCGTTATTCAACCCAGAAAGGTGATTTCACGGTCACTGGGTGGAATCACCTTTTGGGACTGATTAACAAAATGACAGTGCCAGTGTTCATGAGGTGGGCTCTCAAAAAGCCTATGTTGCAAATTTGGTGGAAAAAAATAAAAAAAATGACTTTTTACGAGTGTGCGTTGTGCAGCTGCTATGCACGCTCATAACTTTGTGAACTTGCAATATTTTCACACCAGATTTTTAACACTGGCATTTTTTCACACCTCCTTATGAACAATACAGCTGTCATTTTTCCCATCCTGGCCGAAATGTGTTTTCGCACTTCTGGCGCAGAATAGCACAGTCAATGTGGGAAATCAGTGTTAGGGACAGATTAAGAAAATGACAGTGACACTGTTCATGAGCAGAGGTCCTAAAATGCCTATGTTGAAAATTTAGTGATGATAGTCCATCAAATGACTGTGTTACAAGCGCGCATTGAGCTGTTTCCACGCACCCTTGTAACTTCGCAGATTTGTAATATTGTCACACCAGATTTTCAACAATGGCATTTTTTCACACCTCCTTATGAAGAGTATGGCTGTCATTTTTCACATCCTGATCAAAATGTGTTTTTGCACTTCTGCCGCAGAATGGCGCAGTCAATGTGGGAAATCAGTGTTCAGGACAGAGTAAGAAAATGACAGTGGCATTGTTTATGAGCAGAGGTCCTAAAATCCCTATGTTGAAAATTAGGTGACAAAAGTCCATAAAATGACTATGTTACAAGCGCACGTTGAGCTGTTTCCACGCACCCTTGTAACTTCGAAAATTTGGAATATTTTCATGCCACATTTTTAACACTGGCATCTTTTCACACCTCCTTATGAACAGTACAGCTGTCATTTTTCATGTCCTGGCCGAAATATGTTTTTGCACTTCTGGTGCAGAATTGCATGGTTGCTGTGGGAAATCTGTGTTTGGGACAGACTAAGGTCAAGTGAGTGAGAGGGGGAAGTGACTGAGCTCAACTAAGCTCTGTCGGGACTGCTGCGGATTTCTCTGTGGGCAGAGAAAGATCCCAATGCTGGCAGGAGCTCAGTACAAAAGGGCAGCCTGCAGTGCCGGGAGAAACAGAATGAGAGAGAGCGAGTGAGGGAGGGGGAGTGAGTGAGCTCAACAGAGCTTGGATGGGACTGCTGCAGATTTCTTTGTGGGCAGAAAAAGGTGCCAATGCAGGCAGGAGCTCAGTACAAAAGGGCAGCCTGCAGTGCCAGGAGAAACAGAATGAGCGAGTGAGAGAGGGGGAGTGAGCCACCTCAATGGAGCTCTGTCAGGACAGCTGTGAACTTTTTTGTGGGCAGAAAAAGGTGACAACACAGGCAAGAGCCCAATACAAAAGGGCAGCCTGCAGCGCTGGGAGAAACAGAACGAGTGAGTGAGAGAGGGGGAGTGAGTGAGCTGAATGGAGCTGTGTGGGTACTGCTACGGATTTCTTTGTGGGGAGAAAAGGTGCCAATGCAGGAAGGAGTCCAGTACAAAAGGCAGCCTGCAGCATTGGGAGAAATAGAACAAGCATGTAAGAGAGGGGGAGTGAGCGAGCTTAATGGAGCTCTGCCGGGACTTTAGAGTTGCCTACCCTCCTGCCAAGTGCCCTCTGTTGTCCTATATTACAGCAGGGTCTCTGGAGTGGAGACAAAGCAATGGTTGGATACTTTTAGGATTGCTGTAATAATACAGATTAAGTTCTGTTTATTTTGCTTCAGGCGCAGAATAGCGCAGTCACTTTGGGAAATCAGTGTTTGGGACAGATTAGAATTGAGTGAGTAAAAGAGGGGGAGTGACCAAGCTCAACTGAGCTCTGTCAGGACTGCTGTGGATTTCTCTGTGGGCAGAAAAAGGTGCCAACGCAGGCAGGAGCCCAGTACAAAAGGGCAGTCTGCAGGGGTGGAAGAAACAGAATGAGCGAGTGAGAGAGGGGGAATGACCAAGCTCAACGGAGCTCTATCAGAACTGCTGCAGATTTATTTTTGGGCAGAAAAAGGTGCCAATGCAGGTAGGAGTCCAGTACAAAAAGGCAGCCTGCAGCGCCGGGAGAAATAGAACAAGCGAGTGAGAGGGGGCGTGAGCGAGCTCAACAGAGCTCTGTCGAGACTGCTGCAGATTTCTTTGTGGGCAGGAAAAGATGCCAATGGAAGCAGGAGTCCAATACAAAAGGACAGCTTGCAGTGCCAGGAGAAGCAGAATGAGTGAGTGAGAGAGGGGGAGTGAGCAACCTCAACAGAGCTCTGTTGGGACAGCTGTGAACTTCTTCATGGGCAGAAAAAGGCATCAACACAGGCAGGAGCCCAGTACAAAAGGACAGCCTGCAGTGCCGGGAGAAGCAGAACGAGTGAGGGAAAGAGGGGGAGTGAGCGAGTTCAATGGAGCTGTGTCAGGACTGCTGCAGAGTTCTTTCCAGGCAGAAAAAGGTGCCAATGCAGGCAGGAGCCCAGTACGAAAGGTCAGCCTGCAGCGTCGGGAGAAACAGAATGAGCAATTAAGAGAGGGAGAGTGAGCGTCCTCAACTGAGCTGTGTCGGGACTGCTGAGGATTTCTTTGTGGGCAGAAAAAGGTGCTAATGCAAGCAGGAGCTCAGTACAAAAAAGCAGCCTGCAGCTTCGGAGAAATAAAATGAGCGAGTGAGAGAGGGGGAGTGAGCAAGCTCAATGGAGCCCTGTTGGGACTTTACAGTTGTCCACCCTCCCACCCAGGTCCTCTGTGGTCCTATACAGTAGGGTCTCTGGAGTTGAGACAAAACAATGATTGGATGCTTTAGGATTGCTGCAATAATACAGATTTATTTATTCTGTTTATTTCTCTAACTGAGCTGAGTAATACTTGGAGTGCAGTAGGATTTCTAACTGGGCTAAATGAAACTATATGACAGCCGAGAACAAAAAGTATGGTAGCTGAGGGGTGAAAAATGGACAAGGAGGCTTTAGGATTGCTACACTAATACAGTATCTAATGGATGAGATTTGAGACTGAATTACTCTGGTCAGCAAGGGGTCAGTAGGGAGACTAATGTGGAGGGGGACAGAAATTTGACTAAATAGGGGCAAACAGTTGTAGTAGTGCACAGAACCTGGGAGTAAGAGCCCGTAACATAAGAAGGGCGCCAAAATGGGGCATGTGCCACATGTCAATAGGGCTGGTATCTTTGGAAGGGTGGAGGGGTGTATAGGGTGTGGGTGTGCCATGATCCTGGACTGGGCTTGGAGGATGGGGGGTGTATGGTCTGTAGATGACTGGCTAGTTTGAGGGAGGAACTGTGGAGGTTAGGGAGGAGTGTAAGTGGCAGGGCAGTTGAGTATAGTAGGCATCTTGGGGGGGGATACAGGATGGCAAAGGGGGAAAGAGGAAGAATAACTAGGGACTGAAACTGACCCCAGTATCAGAGGCACTAGCAGAAAAGAGAGGAGAAAGGAGGGGGTGCTGGAGGCGAGAGCGAGCGGCCTTCTGATGGGGGAGGAAGAGACGATGAGGAATACCAGGGGAGAACCAGGGGAGACAGCAGATGGCTGCGGGTAAGGAGGGACCAGGGGTGGCACTCAGGGGAACACGTAGGAGGGGGGAACCGATAGGGGGAAGAGATGTAAGACTGGTATTGACTACAAATAGATTTGAACCTCTTCTATGGGACAGAGGGCGGAGCAGGAACATACTGATGAGGGGAGGACAAGCGGGGCATGAGAGGGATGGCAACAGGTAGGGGAAGAGATAGTGAGGACAAAAGGGTAGAAGGGGCTAGTAAGGAAGGAGGGGTGGTGGCTGAAGGAGAGAAGGCTACAGGAAGGGGAAAGGATGGGAGGTGCATCACTATCAGGGTAGAAGGTAATGAGGGTTGTAAATTGACAACAGCGAGGATAGGAGAGGGGTTGGAAATCAGCGGGGGAGGAGGGGAGGTTGACATGGGAAGCCCAGTAGGAAGTAGTCAGGCTGGGAAGGGGTTCAAGGGGGATAGGAGGAATAAGGCAGAGAAAAGGGGTGAGGTGGAAGTAGGGGGTACAGATATAGAAGTCACAGAGGGTGCAGTTGGTGGGGGTAAGGGACAGGGAAAAATGAATTCTGGTATGGTGGAAGGGGCATTAGAAGGGAAAGGGGATAAGGGGCGGGGGTGGTACTCGTCCTGAGGGATTCTATACTGAAATGTGTGAGATGAAACAGAAAGGGGAAAAGGCACAGCCATATTTGCGATGAAGCTGTCGCCAGGTTTACTGCAGGAGGGGCAGGGCAGGTACTGCTCTACCGTGCACCAAGGGGGAGGAAGAAAACTCATTCACCATTGCATGCGAGTACAAATGACTTGGCTGGGGACACTGTGGAAGTAGTGAGGGGGAGATTTGAGTACTTAGGCAGGCGGTGTGAGTGGGTGGGGAAGTCGGTGGCATTCTTGGAGGTACTGATGGTACCATGTGCAAGCAGGGTGAGGAAGGGTAGGCTTGATGAGTTCGAGTTGCTGTGGGATTGGTGCCACACGAAACATTATGGGTTAGTGACTAACCGGGGTAGGGTCAGGGGGAATAGTGACTTGTACACGGGGGAGAGGGTACACTGGAGCAGGAAGAGGAGGGGCGAATTAAAGGCAGCATTGCTGCCGGGCCACAGCCTGATGTTAAGGGCAGGACTAGGGGGGTCGGTCTGCATGACCAAGCTGACTATAGCCATCAGAAAATATGAAAAAAAAAAAAAAAGGCAGCATTAGAAGGGTGTATCTCTACTAAGATGGATTTAAACAAATGGCAGGGGTGGGGTGGCCAAAATACTGAAGTTGGTAGAAAGATCCAGAGAGGGGAGCCTGATTAGCTCTCAGCCCTAGATATAGGTAAAGGCAGAGGTGTAGTAACCCTGGAAGGGGCGGGCAGAGTGGTCTGAATGTAATACAGAAGGCACCACCACCTGATAAGAATAAGGAGGAGAAAGGATGCGGACTACTGGGAGCACGGACACAGGCCAAGGAGGAGAAGAGTGAGGAGAAGGAGGGGTATTCTGGAAGTATAAGGAAACACAGAAGGAGCAGGACAGAGAGCGCTGTACCAGTTAAGGCAGAAGGAAGCAGGGAGGGAAGTCAGAATACAAAGGCCCAAACTGAGGAAAAGATAGCCAACTCGGTTAAGAAGGGGGATAAAACCTTTTATAGGTACATCAGTGAGCATAGAAAGACAAAGGGAGAGATAGTGAGGCTGAATAGAATGAATGGTGGGTGGGCAGAGGGGGACAGTGAAAAATCAGGGATACTGAACGAATATTTCTGCTCAGTAATCACAAAAGAGGAGGGGGAAGTGCCTAATCCAATTAACAGAAGCACTCTTGATGGGGGTCGATCCCAGTCCTTTCACAGAAGAAAGGGTTCTGCAAGAACTCCTAAAACTGAAGGTGGACAAAGCAATGGGGCCTGATGGAATTCACCCCAGAATTCTAAAAGAATTAAGGGGGGAACTAGTGAAACCACTGGCTACTCTTTTTAATAAATCATGGGAGGATGGTGTAGTACCAGAGGACTGGAGGAAGGCGGATGTGATTCCCCTTCACAAAAGTGGGACCAAGACAGAGGCAGAAAACTACAGACCGGTCAGTCTGACCTCTGTGGTAGGGAAAGTGATGGAGTCACTTCTGAAGGAAAGAACAGTTGAGTACCTAGAGGCCAGTGGGGCACAGGACCCAAGGCAGCATGGGTTCACAGCAGGAAGGTCATGTCAGACAAATCTAATAGATTTCTTTGACTTGGTGACCAAAGTAGTAGACAAGGGAGGGGCTGTGGACATGGCCTACCTAGATTTTAGCAAGGCATTTGACACAGTCCCACACAAAAGATTAATAGTCAAATTAATCAGCCTGGGAGTGGGTCCCAGGGTGGTAGCCTGGGTAAAACATTGGCTGGACAACAGGACACAGAAGGTACTGTAATTGTAAATGGAGTCCACTCTGAAGAAAGAGGGGTTACTAGTGGGGTACCGCAGGGTTCAGTATTGGGTTCAGTCCTTTTTAATGTCTTCATAAGTGACATTGCAGAGGGACTGGAAGAGAAAAGTATGCCTCTTTGCAGATGACACAAGATCTGCAACAGGGTTGATACACAAGGGCGTGGAAAGGATGAGAAGGGACTTGCAAGGTTGGAGGATGGTCAGAAGTGTGGCAGCTAGGATTCAATGCAAAGAAGTGCAAAATAATGCACCTGGGAAACAAGAACCGGGAAGAATACACAATGGGGGAGAGGTAGTAACAACAACAAAAAGGAAAGGGACCTGGGGGTAATCATATCAGATGACCTTAAGGTTAGCAAGGTGTGAGAAGGCAGTAGGGAGGGCTGGGGTATACTGGGATGTATAGGAGAGCATCACCAGCAGAAAACAGGAAGTTGTTATCCCTCTGTACAGACAGTTGGTGAGACCCCATCTGGAGTACTGCGTCCAGTTCTGGAGACCCCATCTCCGCAAGGACATAGACAGGATAGAGGCAGTCCAGAGGAGGGTAACTAAAATGGTGCAGGGTCTGCAAGAGAAGCCATGTGAGGAGAGACTAAAGGAGCTTAATATGTATACCCTTGAGGAAAGAAGTGAGAGGGGACATGATAGAAACTTTTAAGTACCTCAGTGGAATCAACAAAGTCCAAGAGGGTAGCATCTTTCAGAAAAAGAGACGTGCAAGAACAAGGGGACACAATTTAAAGATAGAGGGGGGCGGTTCAGGGGCAATGTGAGGAAGCATTATTTCACAGAGAGGGTAGTGGATGCATGGAACAGCCTTCCTGAGGAGGTTGTGGAGTCTAAATCTGTGGGAGAATTCAAGAATGCATGGGACAGACATAAGGCAATTCTTGTGGGGGGTAGGAAGAAATAGGCTGTTGGTTAACTAGGATCTGTGGCCTATCCTGTAGGTAGGGAAATGGGCAGACTAGATGGGCCAAGCGGTCCTTATCTGCCGTCAAAGTCTATGTTTCTATGGGTGGAAGGTGGTCTGAGTACATGGATAAAGAACTGATTACAGGGGAGGGTGCAGAGGGTGGTGGTGGAAGGGTAGCTCTCGGCGCCCACAACAGTGACAAGCGGGGTGCCACAGGGCTCAGTGCTTGGCCCAATGCTACAGTATTTGGGCTCTTTATCTCCAATATAGCACATGAAGTTGGGAGCAGGGTTAGTCTGTTTGCACATTATACCAAATCAAAAGCAAATAGTTATAGTAGCAGAGCCCCCCCAACACACACACATATACACACTCCCTGAAAAGCTGCTTAAAAGCCCGCAATTCATTCAAATCAGTTCCATTTTCTTACTTACTTGGGGTTCAGTGCCAGCAAGTATAAAATGAAGTACCTAGGGCATAGGAACCCCGATGCTGGGTATAGGATGGGGGGAGGTACTGATACTCACTAGACATGAAAAGGTCCATCAGGTTATTATCAGAGAACCCCAAGGTGGCAGTACAGTGTGACAAGGCTATGGGCAGGGCAAATTGGATTCTGGAGTGCATAAGGAGTGGCATCTCCAGTAGGAGGAGGAGGGATGTTGTGCTGCCATTGTATCACTCCCTGCTATACCCCCAGCTGGAGTACTGTGTCCAGTTTTAGAGTTCACACTTCAGAAAGAACATAAGGTGGAGGTTTTCCAGAGGAGGGCAACTAAAATGGTTCTGAATTTTCACAGGAATTCCTAAAATGACAGGCTGAAGAATCTCAACATGTACACTCTGGAAGAGAGGAGGGCGAGAGGTGACATGATCAAGACCTACAAAATACCTCACAGGGGTAAAGAGGTTACAGTTGCGGAGTTTCCTTCAAATGAGGATGAGCACCCAAACCAAAGGAAATACAATGAAGCTGGGGGGGGCATCCAGGATAGATACGAAGAAATATTTATTTATTGAAAGTGTGGATGACGCATTGAACAGACTGCCAGGAGAAGTGCTGGAAGCAAAAATGGTAGGGGGCATGCAGCATGCATGGGATAAACATAGGAGTATATTAGAATAAGGGGAAGGAGGGGTCAACAGAGATCAATAGGGCTATGGAAGTGGAGTAGCTTCAAGTTCATTGCAGGAAAAATCCATTAAGCAAGCTCATTCACAAGGAGGTCCCGATGGACACAGGCAGAATAAGACATGCAGTAACATATACAGGCAGGAATTAGAAGTAGGTAGAGAACACTTTGGCAGATTGGGTGGGCAGAGCGGTTCTTTTCTGCTGACAAATTCTATGTTTCTATGGCATCATATGTTAATTCAGGTGCAGTGTTTATTCAAAGTTGGGCCTACCATACATCCAGATGCAAGGTACAGTAAATTACCAAATTAGATGCAGCCCACTTACAGTACAATAAAAAGAATCCCAGTGCTTCGAGAAGGCTTTTCTCTTCATAAGGCTGCTTAAAGAGTTGGGGTTCTATTTGCAGTGTTCACACCAGTATGCTGATCTTAAAATCGACGTAGCATCTGAATGAGTACTTGATTCTTCCTCACTCCATTTCTTCCCCACTTTGAAAACTGCTTGTCCTGAGTTAGTTTTGGCCTGGCAGTGCCTCGCCTGTGTTCGAAGATGACCAATGAGCAGCACTGAAAGACATCAGACTTCACAGACTGTGAAGGCAGCTGCTCACAGACAGACATAAGGCAAGTCTACTGGGGGGTAGGAGGAAGCAAGCTGTTGATAACTAGAATCTGCAGCTTATCCACCAGGTAAGGAAATGGGCAGACTAGGTGGGCCAAGCGGTCCTTATCTGCCTTCAAATTCTATGTTTCTATGTTTCTCACCCACCATCTGGGCAAGAAGAAGGCTGCAGCTGTGGCCACTGATGACTGTTTGGGTGTGGGAATGGAGGGGCCAAAGGGGACAGACATAAGGAGATACAATCATAATAAAATCACGAGACCTTCACCAGCTTTCCAAAATGCTTACCAGAAAAAGAACACTCTATGAAGTTTTTCAGATGACAGCACAAGCTGGTGAGCCCTCTGTCTGCCATCTGACACCAGGCATCAGCCAGCATAAAATTGCCTAAAGAAGGCAGTGTGGCCATGTGGTTACTGAAATACTGGAGATTACAGATTTATAAGAACAAAAGAATATCACACAGAAGCTGGCACATATGCCTATAGCAGCCATCTCCTGCTTCTCAATAGTTGTATTTATACCCTTGAGGTACTTGAATATTTCTATCATATCCCCTCTTTCCCTCCTCTCTTCCACTGAGTACATATTGAGGTCCCTTAATTTCTCCTCATAAGTCTTGTGTTGCAAGCTCTGTACCATCTCATTCACCCTTCTCTGGACTATCTCCAGCCTGTTAATATCCTTACGAAGGTGCAACCTTCAGAACTGCACACAGTACTCCATGTGGAGCCTGACCATGGTTTTATATAGTGGCATCACTACTTCCCTCCTTATGCTGGTGATACCCCTGCCTATACACCCCAGCATGTCACTGGCCCTCCCAGCTGCCTTACCACTTTGACATTTTCAGGTCATCTGAAATAAAAAAAACTGGTCCCTTTCCTTCTTTGTGACTGTCAGCATCTCCCTCCCCCCCCTAGGGTTTCTGTGTCCCAGGTGCATAATTTTGCACTTGTTACCCCCTTGCAAATGGGGGTTCCTAGAAATGCCAGTCTGGGTTTACCTTGTCCTGTTTTGTTCTGTCCTTCTCCCGCTGTCTCTCGGGCCTCTCCTGACTTCCCAGAGGGAAGTGGAGTGTACACTTCCATCCTGAGTCCTATTTCAGTGTCATTTCAGTCCAGACTGACAAAGCACTGCTTTTCATCAGTGCACTGTTAATACACTGCACTGACTTTCTGCTACACTGTTGTACCAATGCTCAATCTTTCTTATGTTTTGATGCAGACTGTAAGAGCACTGCAAATGATTATTAGATTGTCATGCACACTTCTTTAGCACTGTATTTCCTTCACTGATGTTTGCTGCACACTGCAGTAGTACTGCTCAATCTTTCTTATTTTTTGATGCCAATATTTTTTGTAAGGGCACTGCAAATAATTATTAGATTTTCATGCACACTTCTTTAGCACTGTATTTCCTTCACAAATTTTTACTGCACTCTGCAGTAGTACTGGCAACACTTTATAATTGTTATCACACTTCTTTAGCACTGCATTGTCTCAGCAATCTGGTTACCCTCACAATGGCTTTACAGTGGTATAGCAATGGCAATACTGTGGTCAGCTGAAAAATCCACAATAGTACTACCCAGTGGTACTCTGGTATCACAGTGGTAGGTGATATATACATTTTCCTCTGTGCATTGGTAGTGCACTGGCAGAATGGTACCCCTAAGGCATTTTTTACCATTTTCTCTGTCTCTCACACATACACTGGTATTACAATGGTACCATGAAATTTTGAGATTTTTGTCGGCTCCCACAAATACTGGTACACTGGTAGCACAATGGTAATGCATTACTTTGACATTTCAGTATTTGGTACCTCTCACAGCAACCCTAGACTCATGTGGTAGCACAGTGGTACCAGTATTGATCTCATCTTACTCTGTACTCTAACGCATTGTTAAAATAAATTACATTATCAACCTCATGAAGAACAGCTCTCAATTCCATATTTGTATTTGTTCACTTGTCTTATCTTACTGGTGATGGACTGTTATTGTTCACATAGACCAGAACATTCAAAGAGCATTTGCGATCACTAAATGGGTAAGTGACTCTCAAACAACACTTTGCACCCTCAAAACAGGGTAGGATCACAAAATGATATCTTGAATAGCATAATTAGTGAGTCTCTGACCAGTTGGTAAATGGCTCTAAAAGATGTTGCCTCCCTAAACCAAGTAGTATCACCTCTGCCTCCTACCACTGCCCCTTTGAGCTCCCACCATCAGTAATATCACACTTCCCTTGGTGTTCAGTGGTGCTGCTGTCCATTCCGTACATTGGAAGCTGCCAATAACTACCTGCCCACCCAGTCCCACCGCTCGCACCATTCATGGCCCCCACCATATGTTTACGCACTCTCCCCACAGTGGCAATTGGCACAGACACTCTGCTAACCTCGATGACCGAGGACAGAATGCCAGTTTTGCACTCATATGCCTACTATATAAACAGCTGTGTACAGTTAGCACATGATTGTGAACTATCATCCATTTTGTGCCTGATCAAGGAGCTGAGATGATGGTCTGTGCCAAATGTGGAAGGGTGTCAAATATATAGTAAGGCTGGGGACCAGGGGGTAGTATTTGCTGTAAGAACTAACTGGGTCATGGTGGGGACTTTGGATATACAGGGGGCAAGGACTTTCACTCAACACACCACTACTCACTCTATCAGGCCCTGGGCTGGCTTTCCCCATCAGCCCAACAGACCTATCTCCTGGCCAGCACAGTCAATAAGGCCATCCAAAACTGAGCTACCTCTCCGAAATCCCACCTTCTTTGGCCAAAGTGTTTGTTCTAGAGCTCTGCCTCACTGCTGGCCCCATGCTTAGTACCCCCTAGTCTCCACCGTATGGGTAAATATGCATTCTCATCTACAGCCCCTTTCCTTTGGAACAACCTGCCCACTCCACTTAGCACCACTGACTCTCCAGGACTCTTCCACTCTCCTTGGATCTCACCTTCTGTCCTCCACTACTTGCTTCTGCCCTCCCAACTTATTATCATGCCTCTACTTCCCTTCTCTTCCCTTCTTTTCTGTCTTGGTCCATACCTACACTGCCATGATGCATTTTTTCCTTTACTCATCTCAGATCATGCCTAATTTGTATTACAACTTGGTTACTACTGTACCTGCTATTGTCATAAATGTTATTTATCCATTGTGCTGCAAGTTTATATATATATCTTCATATAAATATCCTGTATATTTTTATTACTGTCTATTGTATGCCTTGTCCCAGTCTCCTTTGTACTTGCTTTTATTCCTGTGCCATCCTCAATGGCCCAGGTCATGCCTGAAAATGGTTCTCGGACCAGTGTACCTACTCGGGAAACAAATGAATGAATAAATAAATAAATAGGAACCACTGAACATCAGGGATAGTAGCAATCTACTGTATACCTGCATGGTGATTGTAGGATGGGGTATGACTGGAGAACAGGTAAATTAAGAACCTGGACCTGTGGGATAATTAGGGGAGGGGGCCCAATGGAGACTGTTTCCCAGGAGGGTGCTTTGGTGGTGTAACTCCCAGGATACGTTTTGCATGGTGCTGTAATGTGGCCTGTGCTGTAATTGGCATCAGCAACATGGCTGTCACACCAGCATGGGTGAACCCTTTCTCCACACCCTCCTGAGTGTCAACCTATAACAGGTTTGGTGGCATCTGCCAAAAGACATACCTTCCCATTCAGTTCTTCTGCAATTTCATAGAAGACACTGAATAGGCCCTCTTTGTTACTGAGCCCCACCCTGTACCATGCCTTTAACCAACTGTTGAAAGCCGTGTGGAGAGTCCCTATCTTCTCCCAAGATATATAGGCAACCTTTTGGCAAAAGCCACCATGCATACTTGAGGACCCTCCCCCATCCCTGAAATTTCCCTGCACTACCCTGTCCCGTCCCTTGCTAGGTCATTTTGTCCCCAGGTGGACAATGACATCTAGCTCCCTCATCTCCAGCTGCCTAATGATCCACTGTATCTGCTTTCATCCTCAGGCCAAAGTACCTCTCAGGTATTTCCCTCTCCTTTACCCCACCCTGCTGCAAGTCTACCCCCTAATTAAGTCCCCACCAGCAGTTGCTTCCTACTCAGCTGGGGGCCTCTTCCTCCCTCCTTGTAACTGTGGAATGGTCCATGGACAGTGCTTTCCTTGGAAAAGGTTTCTCCAGGGGCCAAAAGTGTGGTTCAGCTGCAGGGAGAGTGGTTGGCTGGGTAGGGCCCATTTCAGATGCAGGGAGAGTGGTTAGTAAATAAAACAGGTGAACTGAAACTCTGACAAACAAACCAGCACGGGGCAGAAAATGCAAGCCCCATAGGAAAGAGCACAGTGAGGGCTACAATAGATCATTTACCGGAGAAGTCTCAGGTCAGGGAACTACAGCTGAAGAGAACATAGAGAACAGGTAGGCATCGGAAAATGATGCATGGGCGCTGTGGACAGACATGGACTCATGACGGCATGCATGGGAGCTATGGATGCCAATGCTGGAGGGTGCAAAGGCCAGCTTAGGTAGGTGGACACTGACCGGTGGGTAGAGTGCACAACACAGGGGACCCTGCATCCCTGCATGCTGGACAGCAGGAAAGTGTACCATGGAGCATAGCCCCACTGCAGCACAGTAGCTGATGGGAGCCCAGGACACTGTGGACACAGAACTTGAATGTGCCCATGGTGCACAGCACAGCCTTGAAGCACTGGGACTGTGGGCAGACAGTGGCACTACAGTACTGGTACAAACCACCCACAGACAAGTAGCAACTGCCACAGCTGTGGCCCATGGAGTGTGATGTGCAAACAAAGTGCAATCACACCCGTATGCCTGAGCTGGAACCAAAGCTGGACAGTGTTGCACAGTCCTCTGGCACAATGGAGGACAGCATGGAAGCCATGGAGGGGCCAGGGTGCTCAACTGCAACCCCAACAACATGGACAATCTGTGAGGTGGTACCATCCAGGAAGGGAAAGTCCAAGCTTAATGTGAATGGCTACCTCCTGATCCATGAATGGACATGCAATGAGACAGTGTACTGTTTTTTTAACATATCATATTTTTCACCTGCTGCGGCACACACTCCGGCTTGGGGCATCCAGCAACCAGCTCCACCCACTGGAGAGCTGGGTAGCTCAAACTGCACCCAGGAGGAGCAAGGACGGCCATCATGCCATCTTGCTGGAGGGCTTCCCCTCTGCCTCTACCTGCCAGGACAGCCCCGGACCCTCCTCAACAGGACTCCACCAAAGTCCTCGAGGTGGCTCAGAGCACAGACATCAAGCTGCAAGGTCATGCCCAGCCATTTTCCTTCGATTGGCCCCAGTAGCATGGATGTGCAATGACGTCCAGTAGCAATGTACCGACATCTGCTGTGCTCCCCATCTAGTGTCACTGACACTAGTAGTGCCCCTGGGCATCCCCAGGGGGCTACTACAGCAAAATGAAATTCCCTAGCCTACTCCAGGACTGGGAAAGCAGTCTATGGATGTTCAATCCCAGTCCTTCCCTGCCAACCCCCCCGACGGCCCAGGCTCAATCCTGAACCCAGGTCACTGGCATGGCACAAGGTATGGCATCCAGCACCTCAACCCTCAGCACCACCGGGATGGCCTGAGACAGTTTAACAGTGCTGCCAGCACCATAAGTCCAAGTCCTGCCTCGGCCAGGCCATCACACTGCTCCAGGATGGCCAGCACCACCTAAAGAAAAAGAATGAGCACAGTCATTCTCTGGAGGTGACAGATGCTCTACCAGCACAGGTGCTGGCTGGCATCAAGTAGAAGGCACACACAGCACCATGGGTAGCCCCACATAGCTACTGCAGGTGAGGCAACTGCAATGACCACTGGCTGTGGCAGCAGTTATGAAACAAGGGGCCTACTTGCAGATTGTGAACAGGACCGCTGCAAGGACCTCTCACCAGAGACCAGTGAACTGGTTTGACCTCACTATCCCCAAGCAGCTACAGATGGTGACTGGGTGGCCATGAACAGCAGGATCACCCGGCAGCACCACCCACCAGGTCCTTCTACTTACCACAGAGGACAACATCAGGGTCCTGGAACAGACACCCTTCTGGATGATGGATGGTACGTTCAAGACTGTGCCACACCTGTTCACTCTTTTTACACCATCCATGCACCCATGGGGATGGGCCCTAATGACCTCATTATGTCATTGGTGTATACAATGATGACGACAAAGAGCCTGCAATGTTACTTCACCTTGTTCCAGGAGCTGAATAAATATGCCAGTATACAGTCCTGCACCCTCAAACCACCTACGATCATCACTGACTTTGAGCAGGTTGCGATCAATGCCTGTAAGATGGAATTTCCGCAAGCCATAAACAAGGGATGTCTGTTCCACTTTGGGCAGATTGTGTGGCGGAAGGTCCAGAGCTTTGGTCTTGCACCACAATACAGAAGTGACCCAGACTTCAGCCTGAAGATCCATGAACTCATGGCCCTCGCCCATCTCCTGGCACAGGACATTCCAGCAGCATTCAGCCTCCTGAAGTCAACCATTCCACCCAATGCCACCACACTCTTCTATTGTTTTGAGCAGACACATGTGCTAGG
Organism: Neoceratodus forsteri; assembly: GCA_016271365.2. Classification (NCBI taxonomy): domain Eukaryota; kingdom Metazoa; phylum Chordata; order Ceratodontiformes; family Ceratodontidae; genus Neoceratodus; species Neoceratodus forsteri. The sequence goes on along the minus strand of JADMNL010000029.1, from coordinate 155,113,190 downwards.
CAGGATATGGCTGTACAGTAGGGTGACCAAGGTGCCCATGAGATACGACCCCATGTTCCCACTCAGCTGTGGCTGGTTGCAGATCTCAACAAGCAAGGTATACCGTGGACCCAAAGCAATGTCGAGACCTGGCACTGCCATCTCCATGCCCTGCTCAGGAAGGTGCATGTAGGGGTCATGACAATGCTAGCAGAGTGCCACAGGGAACAGCAATGGACCTATGTCACCAGGGAAGGCATTTTTTGTGGACTGCCATGGACACCACCCAAGAAAGAGCTATGAGGAGTGGATAAGGATGGTACTAGCATCCAGGACAAGGGCAAGCTGCTGAAGTTCCTCTGTGGCATGGCACCCAACACCACCCTGTGGGGTTTCCTGGTGACTTGGCACCTGACAGTTGTACACTCACAGTACACATCATGCACAGCCACCAGGTTGCCACTGTGAGCCCCTACTGTTGAATAAAGTTTCACCCCACATTTAACATGCACCCAACCTGGTGGTGATGCCTCATCACAACACTGCTGGGTATCGCCAAACTGACCCACTGCCATGCCACATCTGCACTGTGTGTCACATGTCACACACAGGCCTGACTGCTGTGTGAGTCCCCACAAAATTCTTTCAGCTGTTCATGTGTGCCTACACATTGCACAGGTCTGAAGCTGTGTGAGTGCCCACCAATCCTTCCAGCTGTGCCACTGTGTGGTAACAGCATTTCCATAATGGGCCCTTATTGGAACCCCACAACACACCTGGCAGCTTTCATGCCATAACGGGCTCCTGTGGCACAGGCCCCCCCAAACACCTCCAGACTTTTTTCTGTGTGCTTTCTGCAAGCTCATAGTGGGCTAGCATGACACAGCCACATGCACACATTGCACGGTTGGTACGATGGCATGCTGCTCTGTGTCCTGGCATCCACATGTAGTGTTGCTGAGGGCCATTTCCTGGTGCAGCTATCCATGCTCTTGCTATGCCACTCTGCTGTGTGCCTGCAGTGTCGCCCATGCACCGACCAACAGGCATGGGGTGCTCCCGTTCGCTAAGCCATGCCCAGCTGGCTGGCGTCAGCTTGACATAATCATGCATGTCAGGGATGCAGGACAATCTGCCATGCTGCCTGGGATGGCTGGTCAACACACTGGGGCATGCCTGCGTCTTTTGTTTCATCCACCTGTCCCACAGATGGTGAGACAGTCATCCTTTCCGAGGGGTCTGTGATCAGGTCAGTGTGTCCTTGGAGGGTGCACCACATAGGGGGTGGGTATTTTCACATCGTCCGTGCTGTTCAGTAGTGGCTCAGGTCCTGGGATGGGTAGCGTAGGTTGGGATCGGGTGCTTCATGTGTTTGTGGAAAATCCACTCAACAGCCGCACAGCATCCTGACCTCCTCTGGCCTGACAGTGTGTCAGGCACTGTCCTAGGTCAGACCACTGTGTGTTGGGCTGCTGGGGCTGTTGAGTTGTTGTGTGTGGGATGCAGCATGTCAGACTAATAGGGCGTTGGATTATAAAAGGGAACCTAGCAGGGCAAGGTTTTCTATGTGCAAGAAGAGTGGTCAGTGGTGGGATGGGCAACTGAGTATGTTGGCAAGATGGGTAGTCTGGGTGGGTCCAGCTGCAGAAAGAGTTGTTATCTAGGGGTGCTGGTCCAGCTCTTAAGGAGGGTTCTTTGTTTGGTGAGACTGGGAGGTTGGTCCAGCTGCAGGAGGTGGTCTACTGAGGTGGGAGGCAGGTCTTGGGGGTTCATCTGGGGGGATCATGTCTGAGGATAGGAAGAGATGGCCTGGAGCAGCCCTAGCTACAGGGTGGGTGATAGTTGATGAGGGAGAGACTGGTTTAGAAACGTAGGGTGGACTAGCTCTTGGTGAGTACACAGCAGGGGAGAGGTCTATTGGGATGTTGATATCTTTGTCCAGCTGGGTGGTCATCTGGGCAGGGTGTTCAAGTTGTGAGTGGTCATGGGGTGCAGGCCCAAAGGCTGTGCTTGCAGGAACCCCTCACTGAGGTCAGAAATACTAAATTTAGTATTAAAGAAGCATTCATTAATTTGCCTTCAGAGACTAATAGACTTTAAGTCATTTTTTAATAATCTTTAATCATTATTCAAAAATACAACTGCTAAGAATACTAAATACTAAGAAGTATTTCAGCAGACTAGTTGTTCAAGAGTAAGTTATTGCTAAATGAGGATTAGAAATAGATCCGCAATGCTCTTAAAAGTACATTTTTTTTAATACAACTGAATTATAAATGAAGATTACAGTCAGCGGAGTAGTTTTAGGATTTAAATTAGCCAATCAAGGCTGGGTACATTACCGTGCATTTCAGTTCTACTAAGCAAGGAGACAGATAAAACAACCAGCAACACCAATGAATTTTAGATAAGGTAAGCAATAATAAAATGTGGATTTTTACCTGGAAATAATATGGTGCAAAAAAAGTTGGCATCCCTTTAAAAGTCTATTCTAAAATACTTTTCCCATAAGTCTACTCAGTCAGAGGCCTACATTTCCCAGCTCTCTTCCTGTCTGTGTCTAGTCTGATGAAACTGCACGAGCGCTCTGTGGTCTCCATTTTTGAACAACTGAGGTTTCCTACAGCTAAGATTTACATGTTAAGGTAGACCTTATGTTTAAAAAGTACATCTTTTAACTCCTGAAATGTTAAATACAGTAAAAGATTATCACTCAGGTGTTGTTTTTTTTAAATGAAATGCTGTGAAGTTTCACTATCAATGTTTGTCTTCTTGATAACATTTCTCTACTCATTTCTAAACTTTGAAATACACATTTTATTTTCAATCAACCCTCCCCCTTTAAAGTGTTTAGGATGCATTATTACTCTAGATTACTTGTTATTTGTGGAATTTTTGCTGATTTAGTTATTAAAGAAAGATGGTGTGGGTGAGCAGGAAATGAACAGCAGGAAGATTGTATAACTGAGCAAATTCAGAATGCATGAGAAAAGATTACAACTTTTAATTTGAGAAAATCTGGAGTTACCTGCAGATAAAGGAAGAATTATTTACTGCAAGATATTTGAGTGTGTTTGTGGGGGAACTGTTTTTTTTGTCATTTAATATTTGTATTAATAGTTGCCTGTGTTAATCCATTTTGTAATCTGGGATCAGTGTATTTTTTTTTTTTCTGAAGACTGCATTATTTATATTTTATGTTTTATTTTATTTCGATGTTTTTGTTGACTGCCATGCCACTAGACAGATTCTTGCCTATTTTCAGGCATGACCAGGAGGGAGAGGAATACAGATGAAAGCTAACTGACCCTGAACCAGATTAAGCTGTTTGTGGTATTTTTAGTGAATTGGGGGGGGGAATTTGGCCAGGGCCCAGGAGAAAATTCCCCTGCTTTTTTTGAGAAGTGCCATGGGATCTTTAACATCCATCTGAACTACCACCAGAACAGGCATATGGGACCTCGGTTTAAAGTCTCATCTGAAAAACAGTGCCTCAGGAGTGCAGCCATCCCCCTCATGCTGCACTACAGCATCAGTATTAGGATATTAACATAAGTGCCTGGTATGGGAATAGAACCCACTGCCTTCTGATCTCCCAGCCTCGGAGGTGAGTGTGTTACCTGCTCAGCCACTGACACTGAAAATGCAATATGTTAGTGTCACTTTTTTTTTAAATACTATGTTCAGAAGTATGGGGTCCATGGTTGAGGAAGGGTGATTGGGGGGGTCTAGGTGTAGGGAGGTTCTGCTCTGGATGGAGGGTGTGTCCAGCTTTTGGAAAGGGTGTCCAGCTCTGGAAGGTTACTCAACCTGCAGAGGGAGTGGAGGCTGTCTGTGGGTGGGAATGAACACAGGGGTCCAGCTTCAGGAGGATTGTCTGCTGGGAGGCTGGTCCAGGGCATGAAAGAGTGAGCCAGCAGCAGGAAGGGTGGCTGGTGGTGGTGAGGCTAGTTCAAGGTTGGAAGTGAGGTCCAGCTGCAGGGCAGGCTGGATGGTGAGGCTGGTATGGGACTCTGGGTGATCTAGCTATAGGTTGAGTGGTTAGGTGGGGACTGCTGGTCCAGGGCTTGGAGGGACAGCTTCAGATATGTGGTCTGTTAGAGTGGAGGTTTGGTGGATGCTTCAGCTGGCAGGAGGTTGTATAGAATGTAGTTGGAGGCTGGTCTAGATGTAGGGAGTGGTGGCTATGGCAAGCATCTGGCCCGGATCCTGTGTGGTGCTCGAGCTCCAGTTGTATTGGTGTATGTATGGATGGTGTTAGGCTGGCTGTGTATTAGTGTGTGGTTGGATGCTATTAGGCTGGCTGTGTATTAGTGTGTGTGGTTGGATTGATACAGGCTTGCTGGGTGTGGAAGGTAGGTGTTTGGATGGTATTAGGCTGGCTGAGTATTAGTGTGTGTGTATGGATGGTAGTGGCTGGCTGTGTGATGGTGTGTGGTTGGATGGTAGTAGGCTGGCTGTGTATTTGTGTATGTATGGATGGTATTAGGCTGGCTGTGTATTAGTGCATATTTAGATGGTGTACGGCTGGCTATGTATTAGTGTGTGTATGGATGGTATTAGGCTGGCTGTGTATTGGTGTGGTTGGATGGTATTAGGCTGGCTGTGTATTAGTGTGTGGTTGGATAGTATTAGGCTGGCTGTGTATTAGTGTGTGCAAGGATGATATTAGGCTGGCTGTGTAATAGTGTGTGGATGGATGGTATTAGGATGGCTGTATATTAGAGTGTGTTTGAATGGTATAAGGCTGGCACTGTATAAGTGTGTGTATGGATGGTATTTTTCCGGCTGTGTATTAATGTGTGGTTGGATGGTATTAGGCTGGCTTTGTATTAGTGTGTGGTTGGATTGTATTATGCTGCCTGTGCATTAGTGTGTGTATGGATGGTATTAGGCTGGCTGTGTATTAGTGTGTGGATGGATAGTATTAGGCTGGCTGTATATTAGAGTGTGGTTGGATGGTATTAGGCTGGCTCTGTATAAGAGTGTGTATGGATGGCATTAGGCTTTCTGTGTATTAGTGGTTGGTTGAATGGTATGAGGCTGGCTGTGCTTTTGTGTGTGGATGGATTTTATTAGGCTGGCTGTGTATCAGTGTGTTCTTGGATGGTATTAGGCTGGCTGTGAATTAGTGTGCGTATTGGAGGTATTAGGTTGGCTGTGTATTAATGTGTGGTTGAATGGTAATTGGCTGGCTAGGTATTAGTGAGTGGTTGGGTGGTATAAGGCTGGCTGTGTATTAGTGTGTGTATGGATGGTATTATGCGGGCTGTGTATTAATATGTGATTGGATGGTATTAGCCTGGCTGAGTATTAGTGTGTGAACGGATGGTATTAGTCTGGCTGTGTATTAGTGTGTGGTTGGATGGTATTAGCCTGGGTGTATTAGTGTGTGGTTGGATGATATTAGGCTGACTGTGCATTAGTTTGTGGTTGGATGGTATTAGGCTGCCTGTGCATTAGTGTGTGGTTGGATGGTATAAGGCTGGCTGTGTATTAGTGTGTGGTTGGATGGTATTAGTCTGGCTGAGTATTAGTGTGTATATGGATGGTATTAGTCTGGCTGTGTATTAGTGTGTGGTTGGATGGTATTAGGCTGGGTGTATTAGTGTGTGGTTGGATAATATTAGGCTGGCTGTGTATTAGTGTGTGTATGGTTGGTATTAGGCTGGCTTTGCATTAGTGTGTGATTGGATGGTATTAGGCTGGCTATATATTAGTGTGCTTATCGATGGAATTAGGCTGGCTGTGTATTAGTGTTTGATTGGATGGTATTAGACTGGCTATGTATTAGTGTGTGTATGTATGGTATTAAGCTGGCTGTGTATTGGTGTTTGGTTGGAAAGTATTTGGCTGGCTATGTATTTATGTGTGGTTGGATGGTATAAGGCTGGCTATGTATTAGTGTGTGTATGGATGGTATTAGGGTGGCTGTGTTTTAGTGTGTGGCTGGATGGTATTAGGATGGCTGTGTATTATTGTGTGGTTGCATTGATATAGGCTGGCTGTGTATTAGTGTGTGGATGGATGGTATTAGGCTTGCTGTATATTAGAGTGTGGATGGATGGTATTAGGCTGGCTGCATATTAATCTGTGTATGGATAGTATTAGGATGGCTATGTATTAGTGTGTGAATGGATGGTATTAGGCTGGCTGTGTATTAGTGTGTGTATGGATGGTATTAAGCTGGCTGCATATTTTTCTGTGGTAGGAAAGTATTAGTCAGGCTGTGTATTAGTGTGTGGTTGGATGGTATAAGGCTGGCTAGGTATTAGTGTGTGTAAGGATGGTATTAGGCTGCCTGTGTATTAGAGTGTGGTTGGATGGTATTAGGCTGTCTGTGTATTAATGTGTGGTTTGATTGATATAGGCAGGCTATGTATTAATGAGTTTCTAGATGGTATTAGGCTGGCTGTGTATTAGTGTGTGTATGGATGGTATTAGTCTGGCTGTGTATTTGTGTGTGGTTGGAAGGTATTAGCCTGGCTGTGTATTAGTGTGTGTATGGATTGTATTAGGCTGGCTGTGTATTAGTGTGAGGTTGGATGGTATTAGTTTGGCTGTGTATTAGTGTGTGGTTGAATGGTATTAAGCTGGCTATGTATTAATGTGTTGTTGGATGTTATTTGGCTGGCTGTGTATTTGTGTTCAAGTTCAAGTTGATTGTAGGAAAGAGTCTGTTGAGCAGGCTGATTCAGTAAGAGGTCCTGAGGCACATACACATACAGTTCTCAATTACATAAAAATGAGATATTAAATGTAGAAGAAGAAAGAAAAAAATATATGTTTATACAAAAGGTATACAAAACTGAATTTATTATGCTATATATGCTGCACATTCCAGCTTGCACTAAATTATGCAACACATTTCAGCTTAATAAGTAGAGGGCCTGTTTGTACATAGGAAGTTGACTTGGCATTGGAGACCTAGTAGCAACTACATATGTCTTTTAATTTTCATGTGGTTGGATGGTATTAGGCTGGTTATGCATTAGTGTGTATGGAAGGTATTAGGCGGGCTGTGTATTAGTGTGCGTATGGAAGGTATTAGGCTGGCTGAGTATTAATGTGTTGTTGAATGTAATTGGCTGGCTTTGAATTAGTGTGTGGTTGGATGGTATTAAGCTGGCTGTGTATTATTGTGTGTTTTACTGTGTGTATGGAAGGTATTAGGTAGGTTGTGAATTAATGTGTGCTTGGATGGCAATTGGATGGCAATTGGATTGCTGTGTATTAGTGTGTGGTTCGATGGTATTAGGCTGGCTGTGTATTGATTTGTGGTTGGATGGTATTAGGCTGGCTGTGTATTAGTTTGTATATGGATGGTATTAGGCTGGCTGTGCATTAGTGTGTGGTTGGATGGTATTAAGCTGGCTATGTATTAGAGTGTGTATGGATGGTATTATGCTGGCTGTGTATTAGTGTGTGATTGGATGGTATTAGGCTGTTCAGGTAATATTGTGTGTATGGATAGTATTAGGCTGGCTGTGTATTGCTGTGTGGATGGAAAGTATTAGGCTGGCTGTGTATTGGTGTGTGGATGGATGGTGTAAGGCTGGCTATGTATTAGTGTGTGTATGGATGGTATTAGGCTGGCTGTGTATTAGTGTATGGTTGGATGCTATTAGGCTGTCTGTGTTTTAGTGTGCGGTTGGATTGATATAGGCTTGCTATGTGTTAGTGAGTGGTTGGATGGTATTAGGCTGGCTGAGTATTAGTGTGTGTTTGGATGGTATTAGGCTGACTGTGTATTAGTGTGTGGTTGGATGGTATTAGGCTGGCTGTGTATTAGTGTGTGTATGGATGGAATTAGGCTGGCTGTGTATTAGTGTGTGATTGGATGGTATTACACTGGCTATGTATTAGTCTGTGTATGGATGGTATTAGGCTGGCTGTGTATTAGTGTGTGATTGGATGGTATTAGGCTGGCTATGTATTAGTGTGTGTATGGATGGCATTAGGCTGGCTGTGCATTAGTGTGCGGTTCGATTGTATTAGGATGGATATGTATAAGTGTGTGTATGGATGGTATTTGACTGGCTGTGTATTACTGTGTTTTATGGATGGTATTAGTATGGCGGTGTATTTTTCTGTTGTAGGAAAGTGTTAGTCTGTGTATTAGTGTGTGGGTGGATGGTATAAGGCTGGCTTTGTATTAGTCTGTGTATGGATGGTATAAGGCTTTCTGTGTATTAGTGTGTGGTTGGATGGTATTAGGCTGGCTGTGTATTAGTGTGTGGTTTGATTGATATAGGCAGGCTGTTTATTAGAGAGTGGTTTGATCATATTAGTCTTGCTGTGTATTAGCGTGTGGTTGGATGGTATTAGGCTTGCTGTGTATTAGTGTGTGTATGGAAGGTGTTAGGCTGGCTGAGTATTAACTTGTGGTTGAATGTAATTGGCTGGCTTTGAATTAGTGTTTGGTTGGATGGTATTAAGCTGGCTGTGTATTAGAATGTGTATTAGTGTGTGTATGGAAGGTATTAGGCAGGCTGTGTTTTAATGTGTGGTTGGAAGGCAATTGGCTATCTGTGTATTAGTGTGTGGTTCGATGGTATTAGGCTGGCTGAGTATTGATGTGTGGTTCGATGGAATTAGGCTGGCTGTGTATTAGGTTGTGGTTGAATGGTATTAGGCTGGCTGTGCATTAGTGTGTGGTTGGATGGTATATTGCTGGCTACGTATTAATCTGTGTATGGATGGTATTAGGCAGGCTGTCTATTATTTTATGGTTGAATGGAATTAGGCTGGCTGAGTATTAGTTTGTGTATGGATGGCATTAGGCTGGCTTTGCATCAGTGTGTGGTTCGATGGAATTAGGCTGGCTATGTATTAGTGTGTTTATGTATGGTATTATGCTGGCTGTGTATTAGTGTGTGATTGGATGGTATTAGGCTGGCTCTGTATTTCGGTGTGGTTGGATGGTATTAGACTGCCTCTGTATTATTGTGTGGTTTGATTGATATAAGCAGACTGTGTATTAGTGAGTGGTTGGATCGTATTAGGCTTACTGTGTATTAGTGTGTGGTTGGATGGTGTCAGGTTGGCTGTGTATTAGTGTCTGGTTGAATGGTATTAGGCTGGCTGTGTATTCAAGTGTTGTTGGATGGTATTAGGCTAGCTGTGTAATTGTGTTCAAGTTCAAGTTTATTGCAGGCAAGACTCTGTTGAGCAAACTCATTCACTAAGAGGTCCTGAGGCACATACACGTACAGTTAGCAATTACATAAAAATGAGATTTAAAATGTAGAACAACAAAGAAATAAATATATAATATACAAGAGGTATACAAAATTGAAGTCCTTATGCTATATATGCTGCACATTCCAGCTTGCCCTAAATTATGCAACACATTTCAGCTTAATAAGTAAAGAGCCTGTTTGTACTTAGGAAGTTGACTTGGCATTGGAGGCCTAGTAGCAACTACTGATGTCTTTTAATTTGCGTGTGGTTGGATGGTATTTGGCTGATTATGCATTAGTGTGTATGGAAGGTATTAGGTTCGCTGTGTATTAATGTGTGGTTGGATTGTAATTGGCTGGCTGTGTATTAGTGTGTGGTTGGATGGTATTAGGTTGGCTGTTTATTAGTGTGCGTTTGGAAGGTATTAGGCTGGCTGAGTATTAATGTGTGTTTGAATGTAGATGGCTGTCTTTGAATTACTGTGTGGTTGGATGGTATTAGACTGGCTGTGCATAATTTTGTGTATTAGTGTGTGTATGGAAGGTATTAGGCAGGCTGTGTATTAATGTGTGGTTGGATGGCAATTGGCTGGCTGTGTATTAGTGTGTGGTTCGATGGCATTAGGCTGGCTGTGTATTGATGTGTGGTTGGATGGTATTAGGCTGGCTGTGTATTAGTGTGTGGTTGGATGGTATTAGGCTGGCTGTGCATTACTATGTGGTTGGATGGTATAAGGCTGGCTACGTATTAATGTGTGTATGGATATTATTAGGCATGCTGTGTATTAGTGTGTGGTTGAATGGAATTAGGCTGGCTGGGTATTAGTGTGTGTATGGATGGTATTTTGCTGGCTGTGTGTTAGTGTGTGATTCGATGGTATTAGGCTGGCTTTGTATTAGTATGTGTATGGATGGTATTAGACTGGCTGTGTATTGCTGTGTGGTTGGAAAGTATTAGGCTGGCTGTGTATTAGCGTGTGGTTGGATGGTGTAAGGCTGGCTATGTATTAGTGTGTGTATGGATGGTGTTAGGCTGGCTGTGTATTAGTGTGTGGTTGGATGCTATTAGGCTGGCTGTGTATTAGTGTGTGGTTGGATTGATACAGGCTTGCTGGGTGTTAGTGAGTGGTTGGATGGTATTAGGCTGGCTGAGTATTAGTGTGTGTATGGATGGTATTAGGCTGGCTGTGTGTTAGTGTGTGATTCGATGGTATTAGGCTGGCTTTGTATTAGTATGTGTATGGATGTATTAGACTGGCTGTGTATTGCTGTGTTGTTGGAAAGTATTAGGCTGGGTGTGTATTAGTGTGTGGTTGGATGGTGTAAGGCTGGCTATGTAATAGTGTGTGTATGGATGGTGTTAGGCTGGCTGTGTATTAGTGTGTGGTTGGATGCTATTAGGCTGGCTGTGTATTAGTGTGTGGTTGGATTGATGCAGGCTTGCTGGGTGTTAGTGAGTGGCTGGATGGTATTAGGCTGGCTGAGTATTGGTGTGTGTATGGATGGTATTAGGCTGGCTGTGTATTAGTGTGTGGTTGGATGGTAGTAGGCTGGCTGTGTAATAGTGTATGTATGGATGGTATTAGGCTGGCTGTGTATTAGTGCATATTTAGATGGTGTACAGCTGGCTGTGTATTAGTGTGTGTATGGATGGTATTAGGCTGGCTGTGTATTGGTGAGGTTGGATGGTATTAGGCTGGCTGTGTATTAGTGTGTGGTTGGATAGTATTAGGCTGGCTGTGTATTAGTGTGTGCATGGATGATATTAGGCTGGCTGTGTAATAGTGTGTGGATGGATGGTATTAGGATGGCTGTATATTAGAGTGTGTTTGGATGGTATAAGGCTGGCACTGTATAAGCTTGTGTATGGATGGTATTAGGCCGGCTGTGTATTAGTGTGTGGTGTGATGGTATTAGGCTGGCTTTGTATTAGTATGTGGTTGGATTGTATTAGGCTGCCTGTGCATTAGTGTGTGTATGGATGGTATCAGACTGGCTCTGTATAAGTGTGTGTATGGATGGCATTAGGCTGGCTGTGTATTAGTGGTTGGTTGAATGGTATTAGGCTGGCTGTGCATTTGTGTGTGGATGGATATTATTAGGCTGGCTGTGTATTAGTGTGTGGTTGGATGGTATTTGGCTGGCTGTGTATTAGTGTGCATATTGGAGGTATTAGGTTGGCTGAGTATTAATGTGTGGTTGAATGGTAATTGGCTGGCTGGGTATTAGTGAGTGGTTGGGTGGTATTAGGCTGGCTGTGTATTAGTGTGTGTATGGATGGTATTATGCGGGCTGTGTATTAATATGTGGTTGGATGGTATTAGCCTGGCTGAGTATTAGTGTGTGAATGGATGGTATTAGTCTGGCTGTGTATTAGTGTGTGGTTGGATGGTATTAGCCTGGGTGTATTAGTGTGTGGTTGGATGATATTAGGCTGACTGTGCATTAGTTTGTGGTTGGATGGTATTAGCTGCCTGTGCATTAGTGTGAGGTTGGATGGTATAAGGCTGGCAACGTATTAGTCTGTGTATGAATGGTATTGGGCTGGCTGTGTATTAGTGTGTGGTTGGATGGTATTAGGCTGGCTGAGTATTGGTGTGTATATGGATGGTATAAGTCTTTCTGTGTATTAGTATGTGGTTGGATGGTATTAGGCTGGGTGTATTAGTGTGTGGTTGGATGATATTAGGCTGGCTGTGTATTAGTGTGTGTATGGATGGAATTAGGCTGGCTGTGTATTAGTGTGTGATTGGATGGTATTAGACTGGCTATGTATTAGTGTGTGTATGGATGGCATTAGGCTGGCTGTGTATTGGTATTTGGTTGCAAAGTATTTGGCTGGCTATGTATTTATGTGTGGTTGGATAGTATAAGGCTGGCTATGTATTAGTGTGTGTATGGATGGTATTAGGGTGGCTGTGTATTAGTGTGTGGCTGGATGGTATTAGGATGCCTGTGTATTATTGTGTGGTTGGATTGATATAAGCTGGCTGTGTATTAGGGTATGGTTGGATTAATATAGGCTGGCTGTGTATTAGTGTGTGGATGGATTGTATTAGGCTTGCTGTATATTAGAGTGTGGTTGGATGGTATTAGGCTGGCTCCGTATTAATCTGAGTATGGATAGTATTAGGATGGCTATGGATTACTGTGTGAATGGATGGTATTAGGCAGGCTGTGTATTAGTGTGTGTATGGATGGTATTAGACTGGCTATGTATTAATTGGTTTGGGATGGTATTAGGCGGGCTGTGTATTAAGTGTGTGTTTGGATGGTATAAGGCTGACTAGGTATTGGTGTGTAAGGGATGGTATTAAGCTGGCTGTGTATTGGAGGTGTGGTTGGATGGTATTAGGCTGGCTGTGTATTATGTGTGGTTTGATTGATATAGGCAGGCTGTATGTATTAGTGAGTTTCTAGATGGTATAGAGGCTGGCTGTGTATTAGTGTGTGTATGGATGGTATTAGTCTGGCTGTGTATTTGTGTGTGGTTGGAAGGTATTAGCCTGGCTGTGTATTAGTGTGTGGTTGGATTGTATTAGGCTGGCTGTGTATTAGTGTGAGGTTGGATGGTATTAGATTGGCTGTGTATTAGTGTGTGGTTGAATGTTATTAAGCTGGCTGTGTATTAATGTGTTGTTGGATGGTATTAGGCTGGCTGTGTATAAGTGTGTGGTTGGATGGTATTAGGCTGGCTGTGCATTAGTACGTGGTTGGATGGTATAAGACTGGCTACGTATTAATGTGTGTATGGATATTATTAGGCATGCTGTATATTAGTGTGTGGTTGAATGGAATTAAGCTGGCTGGGTATTAGTGTGTGTATGGATGGTATTTTGCTGGCTGTGTATTAGTGTGTGAGTCGATGGTATTAGGCTGGCTTTGTATTAGTATGTGTAGAGATGGTATTAGGCTGGCTGTGTATTGCTGTGTGGTTGGAAAGTATTAGGCTGGCTGTGTATTAGCGTGTGGTTGGATGGTGTAAGGCTGGCTATGTATTAGTGTGTGTATGGATGGTGTTAGCCTGGCTGTGTATTAGTGTGTGGTTGGATGCTATTAGGCTGGCTGTGTATTAGTGTGTGGTTGGATTGATACAGGCTTGCTGGGTGTTAGAGAGTGGTTGGATGGTATTAGGCTGGCTGAGTATTAGTGTGTGTATGGATGGTATTAGGCTGGCTGTGTATTAGTGTGTGGTTGGATGGTATTAGGCTGGCTGTGTATCAGTGTATGTATGGATGGTATTAGGCTGGCTGTGTATTAGTGCATATTTAGATGGTGTACGGCTGGCTATGTATTAGTGTGTGTATGGATGGTATTAGGCTTGCTGTGTATTGGTGTGGTTGGATGGTATTAGGCTGGCTATGTATTAGTGTGTGGTTGGATAGTATTAGGCTGGCTGTGTATTAGTGTGTGAATGGATGATATTAGGCTGGCTGTGTAATAGTGTGTGGATGGATGGTATTAGGATGGCTGTATATTAGAGTGTGTTTGGTTGGTATAAGGCTGGCACTGTATAAGTGTGTGTATGGATGGTATTAGGCCGGCTGTGCATTAGTGTGTGGTTGGATGGTATTATGCTGGCTTTGTATTAGTGTGTGGTTGGATTGTATTAGGCTGCCTGTGCATTAGTGTGTGTATGGATGGTATTAGGCTGGTTGTGTATTAGTGTGTGGATGGATAGTATTAGGCTGGCTGTATATTAGATTGTGGTTGGATGGTATTAGGCTGGCTCTGTATAAGTGTGTGTATGGATGGCATTAGGCTGGCTGTGTATTAGTGGTTGGTTGAATGGTATTAGGCTGGCTGTGCATTTGTGTGTGTATGGAATTTATTAGGCTGGCTGTGTATTAGTGTGTGGTTGGATGGTATTAGGCTGGCTGTGTATTAGTGTGCGTATTGGAGGTATTAGGCTGGCTGTGTATTAATGTGTGGTTGAATGGTAATTGGCTGGCTGGGTATTAGTGTGTGGTTGGGTGGTATTAGGCTGGCTGTGTATTAGTGTGTGTATGGATGGTATTATGCGGGCTGTGTATTAATATGTGGTTGGATGGTATTAGCCTGGCTGAGTATTATTTGTGAATGGATGGTATTAGTCTGGCTGGGTATTAGTGTGTGGTTGGATGGTATTAGCCTGGGTGTATTAGTGTGTGGTTGGATGATATTAGGCTGACTGTGCTTTATTTTGTGGTTGGATGGTATTAGGCTTCCTGTGCATTAGTGTGTGGTTGGATGGTATAGGCTGGCTACGTATTAGTCTGTGTATGAATGGTTTAGGCTGGCTGTGTATTAGTGTGTTGTTGGATGGTATTAGGCTGGCTGAGTATTAGTGTGTATATGGATGGTATTAGTCTGGCTCTGTATTAGTGTGTGGTTGAATGGTATTAGGCTGGGTGGATTAGTGTGTGGTTGGATGATATTAGGCTGTCTGTGTATTAGTGTGTGTATGGTTGGTATTAGGCTGGCTTTGCATTAGTGTGTGATTGGATGGTATTAGGCTGGCTATATATTAGTGAGCGTATGGATGGAATTAGGCTGGCTTTGTATTAGTGTGTGCTTGGATGATATTAGACTGGCTATGTATTGGTGTGTGTATGGATGGTATTGGGCTGGCTGTATGTGGTGTTTGGTTGGAAAGTATTTGGCTGGCTATGTATTTATGTATTGTTGGATGGTATAGGCTGGCTTATGTATTAGTGTGTGTATGGATGGTGATTAGGGTGGCTGTATTATGTGTGTGGCTGGATGGTATTAGGATGGCTGTGTACTATTATGTGGTTGGATTGATATAGGCTGGCTGTGTATAAGGGTATGGTTGGATTAATATAGGCTGGCTGTGTATTAGTGTGTGGATGGATGGTATTAGGCTTGCTGTATATTAGAGTGTGGTTGGATGGTATTAGGCTGGCTGCGTATTAATCTGTGTATGGATGGTATTAGGATGGCTATGTATTAGTGTGTGAATGGATAGTAGGCTGGCTGTGTATTAGTGTGTGTATGGATGGTATTAGGCTGACTGCATATTTTCTGTGGTAGGAAAGTATTAGTTAGGCAGTGTATTAGTGTGTGGTTGGATGGTATAAGGCTGGCTAGGTTTTAGTGTTTGTAAGGATGGTATGAGGCTGCCTGTGTATTAGAGTGTGGTTGGATGGTATTAGGCTGTCTGTGTATTAATGTGTGGTTTGATTGATATAGGCAGGCTATGTATTAGTGAGTTTCTAGATGGTATTAGGCTGGCTGTGTATTAGTGTGTGTATGGATGGTATTAGTCTGGCTGTGTATTAGTGTGTGGTTGGATGGTATTAGCCTGGATGTATTAGTGTGTGGTTGGATGATATTAGGCTGACTGTGCTTTATTTTGTGGTTGGATGGTATTAGGCTTCCTGTGCATTAGTGTGTGGTTGGATGGTATAAGGCTGGCTACGTATTAGTCTGTGTATGAATGGTTTTAGGCTGGCTGTGTATTAGTGTGTTGTTGGATGGTATTAGGCTGGCTGAGTATTAGTGTGTATATGGATGGTATTAGTCTGGCTCTGTATTAGTGTGTGGTTGAATGGTATTAGGCTGGGTGGATTAGTGTGTGGTTGGATGATATTAGGCTGTCTGTGTATTAGTGTGTGTATGGTTGGTATTAGGCTGGCTTTGCATTAGTGTGTGATTGGATGGTATTAGGCTGGCTATATATTAGTGAGCGTATGGATGGAATTAGGCTGGCTGTGTATTAGTGTGTGCTTGGATGATATTAGACTGGCTATGTATTAGTGTGTGTATGGATGGTATTAGGCTGGCTGTGTATTGGTGTTTGGTTGGAAAGTATTTGGCTGGCTATGTATTTATGTGTGGTTGGATGGTATAAGGCTGGCTATGTATTAGTGTGTGTATGGATGGTATTAGGGTGGCTGTGTATTAGTGTGTGGCTGGATGGTATTAGGATGGCTGTGTACTATTGTGTGGTTGGATTGATATAGGCTGGCTGTGTATAAGGGAATGGTTGGATTAATATAGGCTGGCTGTGTATTAGTGTGTGGATGGATGGTATTAGGCTTGCTGTATATTAGAGTGTGGTTGGATGGTATTAGGCTGGCTGCGTATTAATCTGTGTATGGATGGTATTAGGATGGCTATGTATTAGTGTGTGAATGGATGGTATTAGGCTGGCTGTGAATTAGTGTGTGTATGGATGGTATTAGGCTGACTGCGTATTTTCTGTGGTAGGAAAGTATTAGTTAGGCAGTGTATTAGTGTGTGGTTGGATGGTATAAGGCTGGCTAGGTTTTAGTGTGTGTAAGGATGGTATTAGGCTGCCTGTGTATTAGAGTGTGGTTGGATGGTATTAGGCTGTCTGTGTATTAATGTGTGGTTTGATTGATATAGGCAGGCTATGTATTAGTGAGTTTCTAGATGGTATTAGGCTGGCTGTGTATTAGTGTGTGTATGGATGGTGTTAGTCTGGCTGTGTATTTGTGTGTGATTGGAATTTATTAGCCTGGCTGTGTATTAGTGTATGGTTGGATTGTATTATGCTGGCTGTGTATTAGTGTGAGGTTGGATGGTATTAGGTTGGCTGTGTATTAGTGTGTGGTTGAATAGTATTAAGCTGGCTTTGTATTAATGTGTTGTTGGATGGTATTAGGCTGGCTGTGTATTTGTGTTCAAGTTCAAGTTGATTGCAGGAAAGAGTCTGTTGAGCAGGCTCATTTACTATGAGGTCCTGAGGCACATACACATGCAATTCTCAATTACATAAAAATGAGATATTAAATGTAGAACAAGAAAGAAAAAAATATATGTTATACAAAAGGTATACAAAACTGAAGTTAGTTTGCTATATATACTGCACATTCCAGCTTGCACTAAATTATGCAACACATTTCAGCTTAATAAGTAGAGGGCCTGTTTGTACATAGGAAGTTGACTTGGCATTGGAGACCTAGTAGCAACTACATATGTGTTTTAATTTTCATGTGGTTGGATGGTATTAGGCCAGTTATGCACTAGTGTGTAAGGAAGGAATTAGGCAGGCTGTGTATTAGTGTGCGTATGGAAGGTATTAAGCTGGCTGAGCATTAATGTGTTGTTGAATGTAATTGGCTGGCTTTGAATTAGCGTGTGGTTGGATGGTATTAAGCTGGCTGTGTATTAGTGTGTGTTTTAGTGTGTGTATGGAAGGTATTAGGTAGGTTGTGTATTAATGTGTGCTTGGATGGCAATTGGATATCTGTGTATTAGTGTGTGGCTCGATGGTATTAGGCTGGCTGTGTATTGATTTGTGGTTGGATGGTATTAGGCTGGCTGTGCATTAGTTTGTGTATGGATGGTATTAGGCTGGCTGTGCCTTAGTGTGTGGTTGGATGGTATTAAGCTGGCTATGTATAAGAGTGTGTATGGATGCTATTATGCTGGCTGTGTATTAGTGTGTGATTGGATGGTATTAGGCTGGCCAGGTAATATTGTGTGTATGGATGGTATTAGGCTGGCTGCGTATTGCAGTGTGGTTGGATAGTATTAGGCTGGCTGTGTATTGGTTTGTGGATGGATGGTGTAAGGCTGGCTATGTATTAGTGTGTGCATGGATGGTATTAGGCTGGCTGTGTATTAGTGTGTGGTTGGATGCTATTAGGCTGTCTGTGTATTAGTGTGCGGTTGGATTGATATAGGCTTGCTATGTGTTAGTGAGTGGTTGGATGGTATTAAGCAGGCTGAGTATTAGTGTGTGTTTGGATGGTATTAGGCTGACTGTGTATTAGTGTGTGGTTGGATGGTATTAGGCTGGCTGTGTTTTAGTGTGTGTATGGATGGTATTAGGCTGGCTTTGCATTAGTGTGTGGTTGGATGGTATTAGGCTGGCTATATATTAGTGTGTGTATGGATGGAATTAGGCTGGCTGTGTATTAGTGTGTGATTGGATGGTATTAGACTGGCTATGTATTAGTCTGTGTATGGATGCTATTGGGCTGGCTATGTATTGGTGTGTGGTTGGAAAGTATTAGGCTGGCTGTTTATTTGTTTGTGGTTGGATGGTATAAGGCTGGCTATGTATTAGTGTGTTTGTGGATGGTATTAGGCTGGCTCTGTATTTGTGTGTGGCTGGATGGTATTTGGCTGGCTATGTATTAGTGTGTGTATGGATGGTATTATGCTGGCTGTGTCTTAGTGTGTGATTGGATGATATTATGCTGGCTATGTAATAATGTGTGTATTGATGGTATTAGGCTGGCTGTGTATTGATGTGTGGTTGGAAAGTATTAGGCTGGCTCAGTATTAGTGTGTGTTTGGATGGTGCAAGGCTGGCTGTGTATTTGTGTGTGTATGGATGGTATTAGGCTTGCTGTGTATTAGTGTGTGGTTGGATGCTTTTAGGCTGGCTGTGTATTAGAATGTGGTTGGATTGATATAGGCTTGCTGTGTGTTAGTGATTGGTTGGATGGTATTAGGCTGGCTGAGTATTAGTGTGTTTATGGATGGTATTTGGCTTGCTGTGTATTAGTGTGTGGTTGCATGGTATTTGGCTGGCTGAGTATTAGTGTATGTATGGATGGTATTAGGCTGGCTGTGTATTAGTGTGTATTTAGATGGTATCTGGCTGGCAGTGTTTTAGTTTGTGTATGGATGGTATGGGCTGGCTGTGTCTTAGTGTGGTTGGATGGTATTAGGCTGGCTGTGTATTAGTGTGTGGTTGGATAGTATTAGGCTGGCTGTGTATTAGTGTGGGTATGGATGATATTAGGCTGGCTGTGTATTAGTGTGGGGATGGATGGTATTAGGCTGGCTCTGTATACGTGTGTGAATGGATGGTATTAGGCTGGCTGTGCATCAATGAGTTGATGGATTGTATTAGGCTGGCTGTGTATTAGTGTGTGTATAGATGGTTTTAGGCTGGCTGGTTATTAACATCTGGTTGGATGGTAATTGGCTGGCTGTGTATTAGTCTGTGGATGGATGGTATTAGGCTGGCTGTGTATTTGTGTGAGTATGGGAGGTATCAGGCTGGCTGTGTATTAGTGTGTGGTTGGATGGTATTAGGCTGGCTGTGTATTAGTGTGTGGTTGGATGGTATTAGGCTGGCTGTGCATTAGTGTGTGGTTGGAAGGTATTAGGCTGGCTGTGTATTAATGTGTGTTGGATGGTATTAGGCTGGCTGAGTATTAGTGTGTGTATGGATGGTACTAGGCTGGCTGTGTATTAGTGTGTGGTTGGATGGTATTAGGCTGGCTGTGTATTAATGGGTGGTTCGATGATATTAGGCTGGCTGTGCATTAGTGTGTGGTTGGATGGTATTACGCTTTCTATGTATTAGTGTATGTATGGGAGGCATTAGGCTGGCTGTGCATTAGTTTGTGGTTGAATGGTATTAGGCTGCCTGTGTATTAGTGTGTGGTTGGATGGTATTAGGCTGGCTGTGTATTAGTGTGTGTTTGGATGGTATTAGCCTGGCTGTGTATTAGTGTGTGGTTGGATGGTATTAGGCAGGCTGTGTATTACTGAGTGTATGGATGGTATTAGGCTGGCTGTGCATTAGTGTGTTTTTGGATGGTATTAGGCTGGCTATATATTTGTTCGTGTATGGATGGTATTAGGCTGGCTGTGTAGTAGTGTGTGATTGGATGGTATTAGACTGGCTATGTATTAATGTGTGTATGGATGGTATTAGGCTGGCTGTGTATTGGTGTCTGTTTGGAAAGTATTAGGCTGGCTGTGTATTAGTGTGTCAATGGATGGTATTAGGCTGGCTGTATATTAGAGTGTGGTTGGATGGTATTAGGCTTGCTACATATTAATCTGTGTATGGATGGTATTAGGCTGGCTGTGTATTAGTGTGTGGTTGGATGGAATTAGGGTGGCTGTGCTATAGTGTGTGTATGGCTGGTATTAGGCGGGCTGTGCTTTAGTTTGTGGTTGGATGGTATTAGGCTGGCAGTGTATTTTTCTGTGGTAGGAAAGTATTAGTCAGGCTGTGTATTAGTGTGTGGTTGGATGGTATAAGGTTGGCTATGTATTAATGTGTGTATGGATTGTATTAGGCTGTCAGTGTATTAGATGTGTGGTTGGATGGTATTAGGCTGGCTGTGTATTATTATTGTGTGGTTTGATTGATATAGGCAGGCTGTGTATTAATGAGTGGTTGGATGGTATTAGGCTTGCTGTGTATTAGTGTGTGGTTGGATGGTATTAGGTTGTCTGTGTATTAGTGTGTGGTTGAATGGTATTAGGCTGGCTGTGTATTAATGTGTTGTTGGATGGTATTAGGCTGGCTGTGTATTTGTGTTCAAGTTCAAGTTTATTGCAGAAAGACTCCGTTGAGCAAGCTCATTCACTAAGAGGTCCTGTGGCACATAAACATACAGTTCGCTATTACATAAAAATGTGATATAAAATGTAGAAAAATAAAGAAATAAATATATATTATACAAGAGGTATACAAAATTGAAGTCCTTATGCTGTATATGCAGCACATTCCAGCTTGCACTAAATTATGCAACACATTTGAGCTTAATAAGTAGAGGGCCTGTTTGCACCTAGGAAGTTGACTTGGCATTGGAGTCCTAGTAGCAACTACATATGTCTTTTAATTTGCATGTGGTTGGATGGAATTAGGCTGGTCATGCATTAGTGTGTATGGAAGGTGTTAAGCGGCCTGAGTATTAATTTGTGGTTGGATGGTAATTGGCTGGCTGTGCATTAGTTTGTGGTTGAATGGTATTAGGCTGCCTGTGCATTAGAATGTGGTTGGATGGTATAAGGCTGGCTATGTATTAGTTTGTGAATGAACGGTATTAGGCTGGCTGTGTATTAGTGTGTGGTTGGAAGGTATTAGGCAGGCTGTGTATTACTGAGTGTATGGATGGTATTAGGCTGGCTGTGCATTAGTGTGTGGTTGGATGGTATTAGGCAGGCTATATATTTGTGCCTGTAAGGATGGTATTAGGCTGTCTGTGCATTAGTGTGTGGTTGGATGGTATTAGGCTTTCTACGTATTAGTGTGTGTATGGATGGTATTAGGCTGGCTCTGTATAAGTGTGTGAATGGATGGTATTAGGCTGGCTGTGTATTAGTGTTTATTTGGATGGTATTAGGCTGGGTGTGCATTAGTGTGTGTATGGATGGTTTTAGGCTGGCTGGGTATTAACATCCGGTTGGATGGTAATTGGCTGGCTGTGTATTAGTCTGTGGTTGGATGGTATTAGGCTGGCTGTGTATTAGTGTGAGTATGGGAGGTATTAGGCTGGCTGCGTATTAGTGTGTGATTGGATGGTATTAGGCTGGATATGTATTAGTATGTGTATGGATGGTAATAGGCTGGCTGTGTTTTGCTGTGTGGTTGGAAAGTATTAGGCTGGCTGTGTATTAGTGTTTGGTTGGATGGTTTAAGGCTGGCTATGTATTAGAGTGTGTATGGATGGTATTAGTCTGGCAGTGTATTAGTGTGTGGCTGGATGGTATTAGGCTGGCTGTGTATTAGTGTGTTGTTGGATTGATATAGGCTTGCTGTATATTAGTTTGTTGTTGTATTGATATAGGCTGGCTGTGTATTAGTGTGTGGTTGGATGGTATTAGGGTGGCTGTGTATTAATGTGTATGGAAGGTATTAGGCTGGCTGTGTATTAGTCTGTATTTGGATTGTATAAGGCTGGCTTTGTATTAGTGTGTGTATGGATGGTATGAGGCTGGCTGTGTATTAGTGTGTGGTTGGATGGTATTAGGCTGGCTGTGTATTACTGTGTGGCTTGATTGTTTTAGGCTGGCTGTGTTTTAGTGTGTGTGTGTGGATGATATTAGGCTGGCAGTGTATTAGTGTGTTTTTAATGGTAAAAGGCTGTCTGTGTATTAGTGCGTTCATGGATGGTATTAGGCTGGCTGTGTTTTAATGTGTGTATGGGTGGTATTAGGCTGGTTGTCTATTAGTAAGTGGTTGGATGGTAATAGGCTGGCTGTGTATTAGAGTGTATGGACTGTATTAGGCAGGCAGTGTATCAGTGTGTGGTTGGATTGTATTAGGCTGGCTGTGTATTAGGGTGTATACGGAAGGTATTAGGCTGGCTATGTATTAATGTGTGGTTGGATGGTAATTCTCTGGCTGTGTATTAGTGTGAGATTGGATGGTATTAGGATGGCAGTGTATTAGTGTGTGGTTGGATGGTATTAGGCTGGCTTTATATTAGTGTGTTTACGGATGGCATTAGGCTGGCTGTGTTGGTGTGTGGTTGGATGGTATTAGGCTGTCTGTGAATTAGTGTTTGGATGGATGGTATTAGGCTGGCAGTGTATTGGTGTGTGGTTGTATGGTATTAGGCGGTCTATGTATTAGTGTGTGTGGATGGCATTAGGCTGGCTGTGCATTAGTGTGTGGTTGGATGGTATCAGACTGGCTGTGCAATCTTGTGTGTGTGCATGGTATTAGGCTGGCTGTGTTTTTGTCGTAGTTGGAATGTATTAGGCTTGCTGTTTATTAGTGTGTGGTTGGATTGTATTAGGCTGGCTGTGTATTAGCGTGTGGTTGGATGATATAAGCCTGGCTGTGTATTAGTATGTGGTTGGATGGTATTAGACTGGCTGTGTATTAGTGTGTGTATGGATGCTATTAGGCAGGCTGTGTACTTGCGCGTGCATTTATGGTATTAGGCTGGCTACATATTAGAGTGTGGGTGGATGGTCTTAGGCTGGCTGTGTATTAGTGTTTATTTGGATGGTATTAGGCTGGCTGTGCATTAGTGAGTGGTTGGATTGTATTAGGCTGGCTGTGTATTAGTGTGTGTATGGATGGTTTTAGGCTGCCTGGGTATTAACATATGGTTGGATGGTAATTGGGTGGCAGTGTATTAGTCTGTGGATTGATGGTATTAGGCTGGCTGTGTATTAGTGTGAGTATGGGAGGTATTAGGCTGGCTGTGTATTAATATGTGGTTGAATGGTAATTGGCTGGCTGCGTATTAGTGTGTGGTTGCGTGGTATTAGGCTGGCTGTCTATTAGTCTGTGTGTATTCAAGGTATTAGGCAGGATGTGCATTAGTGTGTGGTTGGATGGTATTAGGCT